>CM040128.1:237184651-237719651 GCA_022559845.1 Amorphophallus konjac | reverse complement strand
AAGAGAAGATCAGCAGGTAAACCTCCCTCTACGCTTTGAGCTGTCACTCATCCCGTGCTTTCGGGCGATGATTCGATTCTTCTTGGCTTGAAGTCAAGGTGAGGTGCTTAACGCCCTGCTCTTTTCCTTGGTCGTTCACTTGGGCAAGAAACGCTCCTATCGATTGGTCGGCCGCTGATATGTACAGCCGTAGTGGTCGATCCTTCCGAGGTGGAATAAGAACTGGGGGTGAAGCCAAGCAGCGCTTGATTGCATCAAAAGCTTCTTGGTGTTGTTCTTCCCATCGGAATTTTTCTTCACCTTTCAGTTTAAGGAAAGTCAATTGTGTAAGGCATATTCCCAGCTATGAGGGAAACTAATCGACGGCTGTAAATACGGGGTTTGAGTGAACGGTTGCATTCGTCGATGACCCGTTAGGAGGGCAAAGATGTTTAGGCCCAATAAGAGGGCTATTAATAATATTTGATTTTCAAGTCGCTTTTTTAGGGTCCCGTGACGGGGTAGGCATATTATCTCACTGTTGGAAAGCTCACAACTGGTTGTCTTACATCAGAGATTTGTATCGCGAGTTTCCTCTTTGCCAAGGAATGAGAGTACCGTGCTAACAAGATTCTCTCTCCTTCTCCCCGGCCTGCCTTCCCGGAAAGCACGAGCATACAGATTCGTAGTGTTCGTTCGGAGATTCCACTATACCCTTTTCACTCGGGAAAGCAACTCTAGCCTATATTCTTTGTCTTGAATCACAGAGGAAGAACAAGAGCCCTACTTATAGTTGGAGTTGGTAGCAGACAAGTCATTCAGCAATGAAACTTCTAAGTTAAGTTAAGTTAAGTAAAGGGCGTAGATTGACCTTTCACGAATCTGTCTTGAAGAGTGAGATCGTTATTGCATAGATAAGGTGCCTATCTCTACACGGTATTTCCACAATGAGATCAGAAAAGCAAAGAAGGAAATCAAGATATTCAAGGATCGGCTACTCCCTTCCCAACCTTTCTCGCAGGCTAACAACTGGAAAGACTTGCTTGGTGCCGCGCCCAACTCCTTATTACAAGCGAAGGATAGATTGGTGAATGTTATCCATTCAGTCAGAATTTCGTATAATAATAATAAATAAGCTGATTCACTCTCTCGAATAACTAATGCTTGAGTCTTGGGGTAGGTCAGATAACAGAGTAGGTCTCGCCCAGTAGTGCCCTCATACGACAACTCTGCGGAGCTTTGCGGGCCGGTCACCGGGATTGAAGCCAACTTGCCTATCGCACTCTCGTAAGCATGTGAGTTATCTTTAGAGTGAGAAGTAAGAAGGAAGATTCTAACTACCTAGTAGTATGACGTCTTCGGTCCTCCGCACTCGACATAATTCCATCCAGCAAACTACTGCTTCTTTGCTTACGCACTCCGGCTTTGAGCTTTGAAAGAGGCCACGGTCACGCTACCGGATATCGATGAGGGAGAGGAGCCAATACCAGCATAAGTAAGAGTTTCACCAGTAGATCTTCGAAGGAAGAGAGTGGGCGGTGGGTGAGTAAAAGTATAAAGAGATAAGATCAATCTACAAGTAAGGAGAGGTCTTTATAGGCGGAGAGCTTCAGTTTATCCTTGCTGTCTTCGTCTTGTCCAAGTAAGTCATGCATGAATTACCGCTGAAAAAAGGTTCTTCGAGCATTACGCTGAGGAAACGTCAAGCAATAAGGGGTAGGATTCCACTGACTTGTGAAAGGATGCATTAAAGCTTAGCGCCCTTTATGGTAAGCCTATGAGATTGTCGTCGATCTGCCTTATAACCTATTGCTTGGCGGTAGTCAACTTATCGGGCTCTGTGCCTAGCGGTAGAGATAGGCTGGCGGATTGGACTTATTTTCTTTCTTGCGTTCATCAAATCGTACGAACGGGCATTTCTTACGTGTTTAGGGCATGTGCCAGATTACGTATGTCAAAGTGAAAAATCTTTATCATATAGATAGAGGAAGGTGTCTACTGTTATGTTAGAACCGTAGTCATTTCGAATGAAAGTATACAGTATATAACATAGAAAGTGTTGTGTCAGTAGAGAGAAGAGAGGGAGGACTTTATGGATTTTATTGCGGAGGAAACATTGGTAGATGTTGCCACTCCGAACTCTTGTTTCACCTGGTCCAACTTCAGGGAGGACCCATCTTGCTCCAGGTTAGACAGATTCTTGGTCTCCATTGATTGGGAGGATAACTACCCAAAAATGGAGGCTCTCACCTTGGCCAGGCCGGTTTCAGGTCACAAGCCCATTCTATTGAAGACCAGCAACTGATTCAGAAGAAAGCACATTTTCAGGATGGAGAGAGACTGGTTGAAAGAGGATGGCTTTATGGACCTTGTCAGGAGGGTCTGGTCAGATCAGGTGGTGGCAGAGACAGCTATGGCTAGGCTGGTGTTGAAACTGCAGAGAATGAGCAAAGAGTTGGCTAGGTGGGGAGCGAGCAGGACTCTTCCTTGCAAAGCTGCAAAAGACAGAATTTTTGAACAGATTGAAGGCCCGGATGCTCTTGAAGAGGCAGGTTTGCTCGATGATGAGGATAGACAGCTCAGGGACAGTCTGAAGGCTAATTATAATGTCATTTTTTGCAAGGAATCTATATGCTTATTATTTATAATAAGGAAGAGGAAGACTGGAAGCAGAGATCGAGGGATAGATGGGTGAAAGAAGGGGATAGAAACACAGCCTACTTTCAGAAGATTGCATCAGGCGCGCAGCGAAGGAATGAATCCGAGGAAAAGAGCACATTATGGCCATGACCAGCTAAAGATCACTGCCATCTCACGAATGGGATTCGAACCAATATCGACGCGACTTTCCTGTCTAGTAGATCGTGAGTGGGTCTGTCGTCCTCCTTTAAACAAGAGATTAGGGCTATGCTGTCACTTTCCCTTTCCCCAGTCTGTTAATCGAAGACTGCTAACCAACCCTAATCTCTTAATCCCTTAGCCGAGACCAGAACCAGATCCGAACGTGGACTGAGCTGTTTACCGTTGACTCCTTCTTTGAGGGCTCTTACCCCTAAGCCGAAGCGCTAGACTGCACTCGATAATGCTTCTTCTATTGAAAGACGAAGTCCTAGCTAGTGACAACTAGACTTGCACACTCCTGACTTCTGCTATAAGCTATAAAAAAAAAGAGGGCAGGGAGCTTGTGACTAAGCCGCTAGGGAGACTAAGACTAAACCGAATCGGGGGAAGGATCCGTAGACAGCACTGTGGATGGAGTACCAGTAACTTAACTCTTTAATGAATGCAGGAACGGAACAATTTGCAGTGGTGAAAGCCCTTCGCTACGAAATTACATAACCTTTATCTGGTCTACTCTCCCTCCGAGATCTCAACCTATTGAAGAGCCTGGCTTAGGTCGAAAGGGCTTCCCAGCAGAAGCAACTTCGCCCTTCCCTTTTCTCTTGAATGAAGAGTACAAAGGCAATTCAATTGTGGCTGGACACGGGAAAAGGCATATTCATTGCGGATTGACCAAAGAAGTCATTTCAATGGTGATTTTAGCCCTTTCCCGAGGCCATTCTGAACGTTTAGTTTTAAGACCTTAAGGCTGCCGCCTCCCTTGGCAGGCTAGACTTCTTTCAGACTCGTATGATGTGCCTTTGTCGGTTGCTTTCTAGCTTTACCGAATGAAGTTAGTCACCTTCCTCTTCTGTTTCCGCTTTCAGACAAGTAGCTAAGTCGTGTTAATCCTCTTCTGCCTTTCCTTGCTTTGTTGCTGGCTTCCTTTGATGCCCACTGCTTCGTCAATACGGCAACATGGAATCCGAATCTGAATTAGCAGCTTCCTGGCTTGAGGTCATTCGCCTTCGGCTTCTGCCTGGCTTTCCTAGCTCGGGTTGCTTGCCCTTTCTTGCCCTTCCTTTTAGGGCGGGGTGCTTGCGCTTGCCTTGCTTGAGCAGCCTTTCGCCTTTGGCTTCCTCTTTCTAGCTCTAGTTATTTAGTTGCCTGGCCTTCTGCTTGAAGACAAGACGTCTTGCTTAAACCTTTCTTTCCTGTCGCCTTCCGGCTTCGGCTTCTGGCTCTTCTGGCATCTGCTTTCTTCCTGGCCTTCAGCTTGAAGACAAGACTAGTAGAACCAGTAGCCTAAAGCTCTAGTTGGGCTGATGAAGTAATGACAGCAGAAGTTAGTACAGTTCAACCCTCCGTTGGTCCGGCAAAAGGTGAGCCTGAATCGTCAGGCCGAATGCAGAACGATGAAGCATTATACTGTAGTATTTAAATAAGAGTGTGAATTTCCTATTTGTCTTTGTTCTTTTTTATCCATAAAGTGATCTCGCTGTACCCGATCCCCAAGCACTGACATTGAGAGAAGAGTGGAACGGGAGGTCATCTCTTAAAGAGATGACGACGAAGCAAAAGACTGGGCTATAGACTTCCCCTTCCCTGTTGTGGTCTTCTGGCGACTATCTTCCTTGAATCCTGGTCGTCCTCAATAGCAGCTGCCAATATGACAGCTTGGGCGACCGTCTCTGGCATGGCTGAGATGATAGGGTAGCGGATATTGTCCCGGAGTCCCTCCACAAATTTCCTGGTCCAACTATAATGCTTTCATCCGCCATAATGTGTGGAGCATCCCTCTCCAGTAGGGAAGGAATGGGAATTCATGAACCTGACCAAAAGTGGTATGTCAGTGTTTGAGTACGAGAGCTAATTTGCAGAACTGAAGAACATGAAGATAAGACAACAGCTGAGGGGCAAACACGTCGCAGAGGATGTAATGTCAGAAATTGATGTGGACGCTTTATTTGATGATGCGAATCCCTTGCAGTCTTGGGTGGAGACACGAGAGCAGATTGATGAGCCCGTTTTTGATGATGATGATAGAAGATGGGCAGAGGGCATACTAGATGAAGATGAGCCAAGAGATCCAGAATTCAAAAGAGCAACAAAGAGGGCCAGAGAGACTCAAGCACACCAGAGAAGGGACCCAGCTTTGTTTGTTGATGACACTGAGCAACAGCCTGATTTTCAGCCAGCTAGACACTCAGACTCAAATAGCAGGCCAGTCACTCCTAGAATAGGCAAGCCACCTTCATCCTTAAGAAGAAGTACATCAGTGCATGGGCTAACTGAGAGGACAAGTGCTGCTGCTCGAGAGGACCCGGCAATTGAGCAGTTGAAGCAGATTTATCTGAGACACACGCCAAGGGAAAAAGGATTCATGTCAAGGGTGACTGAAAAAAGCACACCAAAACAGAAAAAAGCATCCCCAAAGGTTAAAAGGCGACTGATTTCTAATGGTGCTGATGATGCTGGTGATGATGATGATCATCCCGGTGCAGCTGCAGGTGCTACAGGTGCTACTACTGGCGGTGGCATTGCTGGTGGTCCTTCCTCCTTCCACGCAGACACAGGCAGAGGATACAGTTAGGGTGAGCGAGGACATGATTCACAGAGTCAATATGGGCATCCATCAGGTTATGGAGGTGGCCAACAGGAGGCATCCATTTATGGGTGGGGTCATGAACCAGCATTCCAGTTCCATCCACATCCGTCCAGTTCCTCTTCTCTTCCTCAAGATTTTTACGCTGATTCTGGATTCGAATCAAGCCGACAACCTTACACTCCAAGAGGGATCCAAAAGAGGGATGCAAGACTCGGCTACCTCATTGTTTGGTTATAGTGAATATACACAATGCATGCAACCTTCTTATGGGTATCAACATCAAAATCTAGACGATGAGGGAGAAGGTTCTAGTTATTACCCATATTAGTGCTTCATTTAGGTAAAGATCATTTAATTTATGTAATATCTACTGTGTCTAATTAGGTTTATTCCCCTGTGCTTGAACATAATTCATGTTTAGTATGTACAGTAGAATATTAGTTTAACATGTTCAATGTTTGAACTTCAATGCCTACTTCATGTTTATTGCACTTAATCCAATTTCAGAACAGTCAAATGCATGTCTAATGAATTTTATGATTTTTATGTGATTATTCATATTTTTTTGAATTATTTCTGATTTTTTAGACTTATTTTAATTTTTTTGAAAGTTTTCAATGGGTTTCGGCCTGTTTCGGCCGAAACCGAAACCGAGTCGTATCGATTTCGGACTCGGCCGAAACCGAGTCCGAAACCAACACTGCCATCCATATTCATGGCCCCCACATAACTATCTATATCCACGGGAATGGGCCCATTTGCTATCTCCCACCTTGAGCGAAGCTCCCAAACTGATCGGGCAAGATGGGGAAATTGAGAATAAAGAAATGAATGATCAATAATAAGTGGCGGCACATCAATCCTTTTTAAGCGGGCCTCCTCTGCCTCCTTCAGTTTATGAACATGCTACTTGAAAATGTTGCTATGCTTAAACCACCAACGGGATCAACATGCCCAATCCTCTGCCCGACAGGAAGAGAACAACCCGACTCTGGCCCTCTTTTGATAAAGTAATGCCACCAGCTGACTGCTACTAGATGTCTGTCCTGCCCTCTGTGCAACTGCACCTCCAAAGGGAAATCAGCATTCGGAGATACTCCCTGATCATATCTGAAATTCCGCGCAAAGCGGCGTGGATAAAAAGACTCCAGAAAGGTAATAGTGCCCTTGCGAAAAACAAAGACGCTCAGGCGAGTACAACAAAGCCAATCATCATGAAAGGAGCTGTTGGGACTAGAATGGTGAGGAAGGTGATAAACTAAGCCATCAGGCCCCTTAGTAGCAAAAGGGCAATAATCATGCGAGCCACGAGCGAAATCTCGACCCAGCTGCCCCTGTGTGGGCAAATAGGATAGTAGCTTCCTGGCACTTGTCAACTACTCTAAACTGAAAAAACAATGGAGCTGCAGGGTTATCCACACCAACAATCTGACATAATCCGGGTAATAGCAAACTCGCCCATGCAATCAAATAATGAGTGGCCAACTGTACACTGCGGTCTCGCGGAGAGCTGCAGGCTATCAAATTGCCCAGTCCATGATATATGTTTGCCAATGCGGCAAGAGCAAGAGCAAGCTTCCGGCCATCAGCGAGAAGACAGACCGGGTAAATCAACTCAGGGCGTACAACACCCTCCTCCCCATATGGCACCACAAATGTCGCTAGCCAATACACAAGATACGCTACCAAGTCTTGTCCAGTAGCTTCCGGGGGTTCCACTCCACACAATACCACTTGTTCTCCAGCGGGTTCAAAAGTAGCTGATAGTACTGATCAAGAGGTCTGTCATCCTCTACAAAGCTCTCCTGAAAACAGAATGGTCCACTATAGAAATAACGGACCCAGGCATTGAGGCTGACACTCAGTATACTAGTAGAAGCATATGGGGTTTTCCCCTTTCCAACATGAGCAAGGTCTCACTACACCTTCGTCAAATATCGAAAACTGAAAGGCAAACAATATGAGCATGCGCCAGTGGAATATTCCCTATGTAGGTCATCCAAGCAAGCTTCTTCATACATGCTCCCGGAGATGAGAAGACTTGAAATGCGATGAAAGCTCCATAAGTCAAGAGATGTTTCTCCTTCGACAGTGGCAAAAGTGTTGAAGCGCCGATTGAATCACTCTACCAAACTCTGAAGAATCCCGGTGTAGCAAGGGTACCAGTACAGGGCAGTAGTAACAGCATGGCGGATCCCCACATAATCCAAAATCTCACGGTAGTGGTGAATAACATCCATCAGCCACTTTGATGCACCCAAGTGAAATAGGTGCGAGGCAATCACCGATCATTTACCATACCAGTTGGGTGCAGAAACACTCACAATTCGGCCAAGGAAGCATAATTTATCCTAATTCTCTACAGCAAATTGTGTGTCAGATGGCATCAAGAACAGACCAAGAGAAGGTGATCCCATTTTATGCTGGCCAAATAGCTCCCATATAGTTGGTATCATCGTACTCGATCTGGTGTGGCAGGAGTCCTCTGTACCAAAGGAGCCAAGGTGGGCAGCCACCGGAAACTGAGCTTGGGGAGAATAACCCAGTTGAAAGCTAGGGTGAGAAAGAATACAAGTCCCCGTCATGCTATCTCGTCCCATCAAAATGGCTCTTTCAAGCAATACTCGTTCAACTGGTAACATAGGATCTTCCTCGTCCATAATCTCTGGCACGAAGTTCTAGATGAACGGGAATAGATAGTCATCCAATGGAAAGTGTCTTGGGTAATTCCCAATCTGCTAGTACTTGTAAAACCCCCCTCTTGAACGATGAGCGAGGGGTCAACTTCTCCTCCCTCCACAGGACCTTCTGAAAGTGGGCCTCTAGCAATAGTGGTGAAGCCACGATCAAGTAAGAACATGTTGTCCCTTATAACTCGGTGTGGGCCCAGTGAAGGCATCAATTGGCTAGACAGCCGTGGAGATTTGTCTCTCTCTCCATCCCTTCCAGCACCTTTCCTGAAACAGTTCTCCTTCACGGGAGATATAGTCAATTCCTGAAGAGCAAAAGGTAAAAGAAAAAGAAGATTATCCAACAATAAATGTTGAATATTACATAAAGGACAGCAAGTTGATTGAAGGCATCTAGCAATCAAAGTCAAACAAAATTAAGGGGCATGGGCCACCCCGCCGTCATCTTCGGCTCCGACAAACACCCCGTGGGAGACATTTGTTGAACCCCATAAAGTTCATAATTTCTGATAATTACATAATTTTTCAGAAATTAAAATGTCTTATGGCATGCCACGAAGCGATGCGCGACCATCGCCGTCATATAGACGCTCATGGACACTTCATTGAACACAAGAAGGGCGGCACAAAGTCATGCACACCCACTCTACAAAATCAAGCTTTTAACTTCTAAAAGTTCTCCTAGACATTTCTTCAAACGCCTAGCAGGCATCATAAGGCCACATAAATACTTAACAAAAACCCACTCTAAGTTGAGTGACAAGTGGGTATTCAGTCGAACACCTCATGAGCGGCATGAAATTACACACCCACTAGGTAAAAAACTTATACAAAATTAAGTTTTTTATGCCATCGGAGTATTCCCGTTGCATTAAAATAAACTTTCCGTTATCCCGGAGACAACGGGCAGCAAGACGAGGTCTAGAGACAAGCAACAAACAAACAAAAATCTCCACGCATAAAAAAAGACCAGAAAAGGATAAAGAAATCCTAATTGTGGGCCTTTTATAGCCCTGCACAAGTACACAAAAGGGGGAGACCACCCTCTCCCTCTCCTCTCTCGTCTCTCTCCCTGTGGACGCAAAAAACGGGGGGAGCACCCGTGGTCCACCCCACCGGGGGTGGCCTTCCCCCACTGCTGCAAGCCGGGAGGGGAGCACCCCCGGTCAAGGCCACCGGGGGTGGCCTCCCCCCCCCCCTCACCTCCGCCTGCACCCACCAGGGGGAAACCCCCCCGCCTGCTCCAACCGAGGGGAGGCCCCCCTCCCCCCTTCGGCTGATGCTGCGACCGGGAGGGGGGCACCCCCAGTCGCACCAACAGGGGGTGGCCCCCCCTCCTCTCACTGCAAATCGAGGGAAGGTGCACCCCAGGTCAAGACCACCGAGGGTGGTACTCCCCCTCTCTTCGATGCGCCTGCTACCCAACCGGGGGAGGGAGGAACCCCGTTTGAGCTCACCGGGGGTGGCTCCTCCCCGCCCCATGTTGCTCAAGGATGGTAGTATCGGTTTCGGTACCGGTTTCGGCCGGTACCGAAACCGATACGTTTCGGTTTCGGTACCGGCCGAAACCGGTTCAAAACAGTCAGAAAAGGCAAAAAATGTATTGAGGAGGTCCGGTTTCGGCCGAAACCAGACGGTTTCGGTCCGGTTTCGGTCGGTTTCGGTCCGGTTTCGGCATCGGACTTGCTACAGTGACTTGGTGCGTTTCGGTTTCGGTGTCGGCCGAAACCGATACATTTCGGCCGAAACGTATCGGTTTCGGCCGATACTGCCATCCGGGATGTTGCTGCTACGCCACCTGGGGTGACCGGCCGAAACGTATCGGTTTCGGCCGATACTGCCATCCGGGATGTTGCTGCTACGCCACCTGGGGTGACCCCCCCCCCCCTTAGACCCTATGTGTATGGAGAAGAAAAGAAAAGAAAAAGGGGGGAAGATGAAGAGGTGGGGAGGTGAAGAGACACAAGGACCTACCTCCACCAAGATCTCCGGGGGGTCTCTCCTCCTTGGCCCGTTCCACCACCTAAAAAAGGAGGTGACTCCTTCCTCAAGAGGACACAAAGGGAACTCGGAATAAGACACTTGAAGTCTTGAAGCCTTGGACAAGTTATGTTCTGTTTGAGACCCTTGAAGCCTTATTGCAACCTGCGCAAGATGTGAGGGGGGCTGCCTTCCTCAGAGGGGTTTAAACTTCAGTGCAACAAAAATTACACATAAGTCCCTATGTTGGGGTATAATTGTAAAAAAAATATCCTTTGAGGGAAAAATGATGATGTTGCTATATCTGAAAACAAAATCACGAAGAAACCCAAGGAACTCTAAGTTACGGGATCTGTGGATGTGTTTATGATGAAAAAAACCCTACAAAGTTCAGAAATTACGTTTCTACCCTGGAAGTTTGTAAAATTACACAAATACTCAGGAAGTGTTTGAAAAATGCTGAAATACAAGATTTTCAATAGAAGAGTTCAACATTGAAATTATGCTCTTCAAAATGGGATAAAAGTCCCTGTTTATTCAAAAATTGCAAATTTACCCCAAAACTTTGAGAAATTGCACAACGGTACGGGGAAAATATGCTAAAATTCAGAAAAAAAATCAAAGAATACACGAGGATGCCTCAATCAAGGGCAAATTGTAGAAATACCCCCCTGGTCAAAAAATTACAAAATTATCCCCGGTAGTCAAAAAATTATAGAAATATCACCGGTGGTCAGAAAATTACAGAAATATCCATAGTGGTCAGAAAATTACAAAAATACCCCCCGTGGTCAGAAAATTACAGAAATATCTCCAATTGTGAAAAAATTACAAATAAATCCCTATTCAAGAGAAAATTGCAAATATATCCCGGTTCAAGGGAAAATTGCAAATATATCATTGTGTTAGGAAAAATCACAAATATACCTCTACCTTAGCCTAAGTTGTCAGTTTTGACTGAAACGTATCGATTTCGGCCGTAACCGATACGAAAACGGGGGCGTTCACTGTAGCAAACCCGACACTATTAAGTTTATTGGTTTCGGGCGAAACTGATATTGGTTTCGCCCGAAACTTTAATATTTCGGCCCGAAACCGTCCGATTTCGGCCGAAACTCACGTGAACTCCCCTTCACTTGCTGTTCTCCTCGAAACCCACGGCCGAAACCCTCCCCTGCTGCTGCGACAGGTCCTGCTGCTGCTGCTGCTGCCGTAGGCTACTACTGCCAAGTGCTGCTACTGCTGCTGTCGCAGGCTCTTGCTGCTGCTGCTGCATGCCGCAGGCAACAGGCTGGGCTCCTGCTGCTGGGCTGGGAAATATTCGCGGGCCGTCTGCCTGTTGCTACACTGCGGAGACTGCAGCGTCCAGTGTGAGTAGTTTTGTTGACGTAAATTTGAGTTTTTTTTGTTTTGTGTATTTTTGGTTGGGTTGCTGAAAGTTTTTTTGTTGTAGGTTAAATTTTCTGTTGTAGGTTAATTTTAATCCATGATTAACTTTTTAACACTTCAAATTAAACCCTAATTACACCCTTAAATTTGGGCATTTTCTTTAATTAGGTTTAGTAAGGGTCAAGGGCTCAATTTAACTTCATTCACTAATTTGAAGTGAGAGCATGCTGGTAATTAATTCATTTGAAGGGTGATTAAGTGTTAATTGATAATTAAGAGTTAATTAGTTCATAAAAATTGGGGCTTTTGTCTAATTCGGTTTATTTAGGCTCAATTAAACTTCATTGAAGAATTTGGGGTAGGATCATACTGGTAATTGATTTTTTCCAAGGGTGATTAAGGGTTAATTGATAATTAAGGGTTAATTAGTTCATAAAATTTGGGACTTTTATCTAATTCGGTTTGTTTAGGCTCAATTGAGGCTCAATTAAGCTTCATTGAAGAATTTGGGGTGAGATCATGCTGGTAATTAATTTTTTTGAAGGGTGATTAAAGGTTAATTGATAATTAAGGGTTAAGTTTTTAATTGTACTTATAACTTTTTGTATATGAATGTCTTAATGCAGCATCATGCCTAGACGTGAACAAAGTCGGGAGCAGCAAGGGCAGGAGGATCCGGGGTGGGCCCACCTCTCTTTAGTTGATGCTGGGAGAAGAAAAGTGAAATGCAATTATTGTGGCAAGGAGATACATGGCGGAATTACTAGAGGAAAATAACATTTGACAGGGATAAGAGGAGAGGTGAAACAATATGACAGATGTCCCCGAGAGGTCCGAGAACAAATGCGCCAGTGGCTTCTGAGCAAAAAGGAGAGGATGCAACAAAGGGTTGAAGATGAGGCTGAAATTGCTGAGGAGATTTCAGGCAGAAGGGTTAGGAGGGATGATGATGAAGAAGGCACTGAGGATTCAGATCCAGAGCTGACTGAAGCAAGGGAACGTGAACAAGCCACTCGAAGGAAAGGGAAGACACCCATACGTTCAGGGACCTACGAAAGTACAGCTGCACGACGTCCTGATATTGGTGCTGCCCCACAAACGCAGAGAACAGGCCCCATGGACAACTATCTCCACAGAAGGCCCCATGCTACACAACTTAAAATCAAGTCTGCATTAAGAGGGGTAAAAAAATCAGCAGAAGTTGCAGGGCATGCATTTAAAAGTATCTGCAAATGATTTTTTCATGCAGACGTCCCTGTACATGCAGCTGAAAGCGAATATTTTCAGCCTATGCTAGATGCCATAGCAGATGCTGGCCCTGGCTTGAAGGCCCCATCACGTCGAGACATATACGGGCGTGACCTTTAGGGAGAGGTTGAGGAGCTCCATGACTGGGTTGAAAGCTTCAAACATGTATGGATGGAGAGAGGATGCACTATTATGTGTGATGGTTGGACTGGTACCACGAAGAAGTCCATGATTAATAACAACCTTGTCCTTAGAGCATAGGAGTCTTCCCGAGGGCGAACCCTTAATATCATAACCCGCATCGCAAGAGTAAAAGAGATCTTTGGCAATTAATCAAAGGTGTTTGGACTT
The DNA here is from genome assembly GCA_022559845.1 of Amorphophallus konjac. Taxonomy (NCBI): domain Eukaryota; kingdom Viridiplantae; phylum Streptophyta; class Magnoliopsida; order Alismatales; family Araceae; genus Amorphophallus; species Amorphophallus konjac. The sequence continues at coordinate 237,706,586 of CM040128.1, read as the reverse complement.
GTTCCGATGTAAATTAACACCGACTCCACTCGGTGGAGAAAGGCCTTGTACACGAACCCTAAATCGTTTGAGAAACTCAAAACGCACGAAGTAAATAAATGCAAATAAACATGCTGGTGATGCCCGAAGCCCTAAAAATCTCTAATTCATCATCATCGTGTCCGCATTTATTTATCTATTTTATTCGCGTGTGAAACAATCACCTAGTGCATATTTAGGAACCTAGTGTCGTTCAGTGCAGAAGATGGAATCAACTGTTGCCATCTGGTGGACAAGAAGGCACCAAGTGGTGTTGTCTAATGCACAAGAAGGTCTAGTCCACAAGAAAGTACCAACTGTTCACTTTCCTCCCCCCAAATTTTGACCTCATTTTCACCCGATTAATTGTTTTTTTTCTGAAAGTCACCCGATTAATTGGCTAGCCCAGAAGCTTGTTTCCAAAGGTTTTAAACTTTGGAGATTTGATTCACAGTGATTTGAAATTCCATGTTCATGTTCCAAAATAATTAAGATTATTAATTATAATGACTTCACAAAGATGGGCAGGTATATGGAGATTTATTAGCCTTGGAATGAGAAACTTGTTAATCTGTAAACCTGGAAAACATCATTTTTGTAACTTTAATTCTAGTTTAATTATGACATTAAGTTGGGGATATGATCCTAAAATCCTCCACCACCCAGTGTCTTTACATTCTCTGGAGCATTCTGCATGTTAAAATCTATACTCTATTTGTATATTTGCTTTAAATTTGTAGTCAACAGAAATTACTTTGGAAGATTATCTATACATTTGCAACTGGAAATCCTGAATTATAATTACGCTTATAAGTACGTTTATCATGCTTGAATTACTTTGACATATGACTTGACAACCTGTCATCAATATTATTAGATTAGGAATATTGAATTAATGATTTATATGATTTTTTAGGATATGCCTTTGTCGGCCACGGAATTTTATCATAGATAAAATAGATATGTTCTTTTTGAAAAGAAACATCCCCCCCCCCCTTATATGTGGAGGTTTATTCCGTGTATGCGCATTGTATCAGATGATTTGGGTTCGGGTGCTGGACCTCTCCCCACTGACCGCAGTCAGTGTTGATTTACATCGGCCTAACGTCCGAACATCTTTTTTTGACTGTCAAAAAAATTTCAAAACCTTCTCTGGGGGTTCTGATGTTGAGGGCAAGCTCATTTGGAGGGCTCATGGTGACCACTCACTTACCACTGACCAGCAAAATGACTGAGTTAGGGTCTCAACAGAGGCCCCTTATATTTAGGCAAAACCATAAAATTTAGGAGTAGGAGAATGATTTAGTGTAAGCAATAGGCGTATTTGAAGTCACGGGAGGTTCCTTGGACCATGAGGGTATTTTGGTAATTTTATGTATCCAGGGATATTTTGGTTATTTTACTAGGCCAGGGGTATTCTTGAAATATCAGAGTTGGAAAGAAAGTAGGATAAGGTTCCTGACTTCCCAAGGAATTGAGGCCGTTTCTGGAGGGTTTTAGGAGACTACTAGGCCATTTCTAGACCACAATGGTATTTTAGTAATTTTACCAAACCATACACGGATCTAGGTTTGACGCGGCACCCAAGTGTCGGACTGAGCAGACAATGTCCTCAGACCAAAGGAATGACGAGGGGTTTCGTAGAAGGCTCACACATGTCAACTTGGCCGCAGGAGGGGTATATGTGCAATTCTCACAAGTCGGGGGTTTTCTTATAATTTTTCAATCGGTGTACAAAAAAGATTTGTGGGATACATCAGACACATTTATGGCCCCAATGGGTGCAAGAGTTGTCGGCGAGTTGTCGACTGTATATTACAAAGATCCGCACTGACGTGGGAGGTAGGGGCGTAGCCCCAATTACAAGAAATTGCAGGGTATGACTGCAAATAACAGGACTTTTGTTTCTCACGACCTCGGCGGGACATTTGCGTAATTCCTCCGTCGTAGAGGTAGAACTACATAATTTTGCTGCCCCAGGACGTAGAAACTTACAAACACGGCCCACCGAGGGGCGTAATTATAACAATACCCCTTAGGGGCATAAATACAAGACCTGGGGACTTACCCCTCGCGGGTCAAAACAAACAAACAAACTCCTTACGCTGGTTGCTTGGTGCTCCGTGTCTTGTTCCTCCTGGCGGACCCTTGCGGGTCTATTTATAGAAGGTGGGGGGGCCCAGGTTGACAAAAATGTGGAGAATTGCCCCGGTTCTGACAAAAATGTGGGAAATTGCTCCGGTTTTGACAAGGTGGGGTTCAAAAATGACTTTTTTGTCAAGGTGGGGTGACTTAAACCCTTTTTCACCCCTCTCCTTCTTTTTCTTTTTTTTTTGTTTTGGAACACGAGGGACCCGGGGGGTCAAATTGACCCCGCTGGCTACCAGCGGCGTGGACTGACCCCGCGGGGGTCAGTTCGACCCCGCTGGGTGCCAGAGGGGTGGGCTCGACCCCCCGGGTCGGCCGCCCTTGCCTTTTGGCCCCTCTCCGTGTATTTTCTCCCTTTTTCTACCATTCTGAGTCAAGGATCAAATGAAGAGGGAGGTGACAATCGCCTTATAATCACCATTGGCCAGGGAGGTGACCGGAATCCCCAGGGGGGAGGATAATGGGGTGACCACACCCCAGGGCCTTGTTCACCCCAGAGAGGTGTTCTGGCAGGTTGACCAAGACGGGTGCCTATTCAACCAGGCTGTTCCCACCCCGGACGGGAGGCTCCCTTTGTTGTTTCACCCCGGGCGGGGGTGCCTCTGCTGCACGTGTTTCACCCTGAACGTGGGGAGGTGCTCTGCTCTGCTGTTACACTGGGTGCAGATCTGCCGATTCCTGTTGTTGTTGACCCCGGACGTGGGGAGGTGCTCCGCTCTACTGTTACACTGGGTGCAGGTCTGCTGATTCTTGCTGTTGTTGACCCCAGACAGGGTGGCAGGCAGGCTTTTCACCCCGGCTGTTGTGTGCTCGGAGGTAGAGGGAGGGTCTGCCTCACTGCTGCAGGTTCTGAGCCACTGCTGTTTCATCACGCAGGCAGAGGTGGAGGGTCTGCCTCGCTGCTGCAGGGTCTGAGCCGCTGCGGCCGGCTACCCTGGGCGGGTGCTGCTGCTGCTACTGCTGCTGTTCACCCCGAAGGCCACTGCAGGGATCCAGTCTGGCGAGGTCTGCTGCTGCTGGTCCGTTACTGTTGCTGCTACTGTCCACCCTAGAGAGGTGGCATGAGGAGTAGAATTGCTGTGACAGGGGGGGTCTAGTCACCCCATTCGAAGCCCCCCCTCGGGAGTTCTAGTCACCCCTTTCTGCAGTAGTGAGCTTAAACAATATCTCACCCCCACATATTGTGACTCCCTGCTTCAAGAAAGGATAAGAGTTTGTCCCGAGATAATTTGTAGGCAAAAATTACTGCCAACAAATGCCCCCCACGGAACGTTCGTCGGAGCCGGAGCCGGAGCCGGACGGTCTGTGCTTTCCATTGTTTTTTTTTTAGATTTCTCCTGAGTCTTCGTGACATGGGGAGATCATTGTAGGACTACGCCTCACCACTTCATTGCTATTCCTCGGCGAGGCACTTTGACCCGAAATTGATGTCGACCAACCCTTAGAGTATACTGGCCAAAGCTAATGTACACCGTCGCCTATGACATATTGGCCTGAAATTAGATGCTGGCCAATCTTTGGGGGTGCACTAGCCAAAGTTGATGCGGACCGGCCCTTAAGGCATATCGATCCGAAGTTGATGCAGGCCTACCTCGGAGAGGCTTGTTGGCATGTAGTTGATGTAGACCTGCCTCGGCGAGGCTTGTTGGCCCAAAGTTGTTGTAGGTCTACCTCGGTGAGGCTTGTTGGCCTAGAGTTGCTGCGGACCTGTCCCGACGAGCCTTGTTGGCCCGGAATTGATGTAGGCCTGCCTCAGTGAGGCTTGTTGGCCTAGAGTTACTGCAGACCTACCTCGGCGAGGCTCGTTGGCCCAGAATTGATGTAGACCTGCCTCGGTGAGACTTGTTGGCCTAGAGTTGCTGCGGACCTGTCTCGACGAGGCTTGTTGGCCCGGAGTTGATGTAGACTTGCCTCGGTGAGGCTTGTTGGCCTAGAGTTGCTACGGACCTGCCTCGACGAGGCTTGTTGGTCCGAAATTGATGTAGGCCTACCTAGACGAGGCACATCCGTCTGAGTTGTCGTCGATTGACTGTTAAGTTGTGATAGTCGGAGACTGACATTGGCTAACCCTTGAGGGTACGTTGGCCAAAAGTCGTCGTGCTGGCTGACCGCTGAAGTATCATTGAAAATGTGTCGGCTGACCACTGCGGTGTGTAGCCGAACATGTTGATGTGTTGGCTGACCATTGGGATGTCGCCAAAGATACATCGGCTAACAGCTGAGGTGTGTAGCCGAAGGTTAGAGCTGGCTAATCGTTGACTTGTGATAGCCAGAGTTGACGTAGACCAGCCCATAGGGCATGTTGGTCTAGGTTGATGTCGGCCGTACACAAGCTGAGGCAGATACCATGTAGCACAGACTTGAGCATAGCGCTACCCTGGGCAAGGGCGTCGTAACTTGTACATCAAAATTCTGTACATTTCATTTTGCTTCGAAAGGGCACTCATTGAATTATATCTCCTTTCTTGGTTTTAGCTTTAGCTGGTGAGGCTTCATAGCTACCTCAGAGTTTCCTGACTCTTGGGATAGAGTGGCCTGACAATCCTCAATTTGGTGTAGCGGTGCCAGATGCATGCATTTGGTCTCCCTTAAGACGCCTGGATGACTGAGCTTGCGTATTTATGGGAGGAGTTCGCCCGCCTTCGCGCTATTTAGGAGCGGAGGCGGAGGACTCAGCTGATGATTCAGCAGGAGGAGCAACAGCTTTGCAGACTTCGGGCGGCCCAGGCTGAGGTGGGTGCCCTGGTCGAGGACGCTCACGAACGCGAGCAGGCGACCTCCCGCAGAGTAGAGGAGCTTTTGCGAGAGGTCTGAGAGACCGAGGAGGAGCGCAGTCTTGCGCTTGCCGATGTAGACTCTCCGCCGTAGGCTTGAGGGGCTCCAGGAGGAAGCTCTTCAGAGTGAGACTCGCCTTGCTGACCTGAGGAGGAGCGAGTCTGGTGCTTGATGGGCTTTGATACATTCTTGTGCACAGTGCTTTTATATTTTGTCCATTCTTGCCTAAGTTAGCTCGAGGGTGTTGTGCCCCTGTGGTTTTGATGATAACAAACACTATAAGTTATCATGGTTTTGATGATTGTCAAATTATGTATTTACTGATGCATCTGGTCTTTGCATATATTTGCTTTATGCATCTGGTCTTTGCATGTTATGTTGCATAGAACTTCATCAGAGTGCATGATACAGGTTGCAGGCACACATTTGCATATATCATATCTTTGCGTCTCATGTTTCATCTAGCATATAGGTCGGTGCATATGGGTGAAGTTCAGTCTTGCATGTCTGTGCAATCTTTGCATTAGGCAGACACAAGTCGGTGCACATTCTGTGTCCGTCTTATATTGCGTCTCTTGAGGCCTAGGTCAATGCATGTGTCCGTCTCATCTTGCATCTCATATGGCTTAGGTCAGTACATGTGTGCGTCTCACAGTACGTCTCATGTGCAATTTGTGTTTGAGTTTCGTCTCATGTTGCGTCTAAGCATATAACTAGTTTGAGTGCATCTCATTTTGCGTCTCATGCACATACCAGGGTCTGTGCTAGTTTCCGTCTCATGCACACCCATGGTCCGTCTCAGGCAGTACAAGGCATGTGCTACTCAGTAGCAAGTCAATGCAATGTTTGGGTTCAAAGGAACATAGTCGGTGCAATCTTTTCGTCTAGCACAAGCACGGTCGGTGCAACCCTTGCATCGGTGCATCTTTTGCCTCATGCTCGGTCTTGTGCACATGAGTTTCCAAGTCGGTGCATGTTGCTAGTCTGTGCAAATCACTGTGTACTACATTGTAGGTCTGTGCAACACTTGCACATTGCATATACATAGTCAGTGCATCCGAAGGCCTTGTGCTGAAATCAAGCATGTGCATCTGCTTGTGCATAAATGTTGAGTCTGTGCATGTGTGTGAATGCTATATTGAATCTGTGCACTTCAGTTCTGTCAGAATATCTACTCCGTGCAATCTCTTTACATCTCGTATAACTGTCTGAAGGTGACTTTATGTCTGATGCCTTGGCAGGTGCTTTTTCGTGGAGGTTACGAATGGCACGTGATCCCAAATTGTAGGAGGTGTCCTGATCGTGACATCTGTAAAGCAGCCAAGCCAGGATGCTGCCACGTGGCCACTAACTCCAGATCTGGATCAGGTACTTGGGCGGGAATCATGGAGAGCACACGCCCTACCTCTCTGCTAGTACTATATATATATAAGAAGCTTCTCCTTCAAGAGAAGACGTCGTGCCAGAAGAGTGTATCGTGATATTGAGACTTGAGGCAGAGAGAGCAAGAGCCAGCACGATCCAGAGAAAATAAGAAAGAGAGCAGATCTGAAAGAAGGAAGAGAAAGAATTTTGAGAGAGCTTGAGAGAATCGTTGAGAGAGTTTTGTTTATCAGTTTCCTGGTTCAGAACCGGAACTGATTGTGCTCATTGTTGAGCTACATTCCCCTTGTGGGTTTTGATTTTTCGTTTTGTTTCTTTTCGTTCTAGAAACTCTTGATCAAGCTGTCTATCAGCAGAGGTTAAGCTGTAATTCCTCAGCGGTTGCAGAGGTGTGATATCCCCTGGTCGGGTGAAGCTGTAATTCCCCAACGGTTGCAGAGGTGTGGTATCCTCTGGTCGGGTGAAGCTGTAATTCCCCAGCAGTTGCAGAGGAGGACTCCTCTGATCGGCGTAAGCTGTAAGGCCCAGCGGTCTGTAGGGTTTTTACCCCGAAGCTGTGGATCAGTGGAAGCTGTGTATCAGCAGTTAAGCCACACTCTAGTTTGAGTGTGGGATGGACGTAGACCTCGGGTTTGAGGTCGAACCACCTTAAAATTCCACTGTCCACTGTGCGATTGATTGTGATTTACATTTGCCCTTTATCTCTGTTCATCGCTCAGTAGATGATTGTTTAATATCGCGTGAGAGCCGATCTGTTCGATTTGTTTCATTCTGGTTGTGATTGAGTGCCTTCCGGTCATCCTACAGCAGTTTGATTATATTCCGCAACTGTTTCTGCTGTAGTAAGTTTTTAGTGGGTGACCGATCTATTCACCCCCCTCTAGATCGTCTATAGATACTCCATCTATAGGTATCAGAGCGTCCATCTATTCTATCAGAGGGCTTGTCTCGGGCTCCCTTCTTTGATGACATTGATGAATAAAGAACAGAGCTTAGCAGCTTTTGCTTCTATCCTCTTGCATGTATGTTCTTTTTTTTTTTTCACTTTACCAGCCCTACCACCCTTTCGGGTTTTCGCCAGGACTAGCCCCCTTTAGCTTTTTCCAGTGTGCCCTTGCGGGTTTTCACACTGAGATGTACCTATTTTTGCCTAAGGCACCTTTTCGGGTTTTCACCTTAACCGGGTTAAAGTCTTTTTGCCCTTGATTGCTCCTCTAACGGAAACAACCAAGTCCGCTGGGGCACCAATATTTTTAGCCCCGTTTGTTTTTTAAATTTTTTAATTTTTTTTTGAGTACCTATAATGCCAAATGGCAGAGAGGGTATGGCATTTCCAGAGGGGCATGTGTGCCGCACTGGTGGGACAAGTGGATGGATTTGACGGCCCTAGTGGGACGCGCTTAGTCAAATCCACAGACCGATAAGTCGACTGGGCTGGCAACCCGAGAAGGGCGTGCATAGACCAAGCCTGGTTGGCACAGCAAATAAGTAGGTTTAACAGTCCGAAAGGGACAGGCGGGTTAAACCTGAAAGCCGATAGGCGAAATGGGTTGGCAGCCCGAAAGGGACATGCGTAGGCCAAGCCAGGCAAGATGAAAGAAAGGATTTGACAACCCGGGCGGGACGTATGCATCAGATCCGTGAGCCGATAGGCAAATAGGGTTGGCAGCCTGAAGAGGTATACATAGGCCAAGCCCGTGGGGACAGGAGAATAAACTTGACAACCCTGGTGGGACATGTGTGTCAAGTCTGGAGCCAAGAGGTGAGATGGGTTGACAGCCCGAAAGGGGCATGCATAGGCCAGACCCAAAAGAAATAAAGGATGAGTTTGACAGCCCTAGTGGGACGAGAGAGTTAAACCCGAAAATCGGTAGGCAGAGTGATGGGTTGGCTACCCGAGAGGGACATACATAAGCCAAACCCAAGAGATGAAAATGATGGATTTGACAACCCTAGTGGGACGTGAGAGTCAAACCCAAAGACCGATAGGCAAGGTGGGTTGGCAGCCCAAAAGGGACATACATAGGCCAAACCCAAGAGATGAAAAGGATGGATTTGACAGCCCTAGTGGGACGTGAGAGTCAAACCCGAAGACCGATAGACAAGGTGGGTTGGCAGCCCGAAAGGGGCATGCATCAGCCAGGCCCAAAAGAAAGGAAATGATGGATTTGACAGCCCTAGTGGGACGTGAGAGTCAAACCCGAAAGCCAATAGGCAAGATGGGTTGGCAGTCGGAGAGGGACATGCATAGGCCGAACCCGGTGGGACAGAAAGTAAGTGGATTTAACCGTCTGAAGGAGACGTATGAGTTAAACCCGGAAGCCGATGGCCGAGGTGGGTCGGCAGCCCGAAAGGGGCATGTATAGGCCGAGCCCGATGAGACAGGAAAGACGGATTGGGTAGCCCGGAGAGACACGAGATCCAAACTCCAGAATTCCAAAATATGGGCGATCCTGATGGGACAGAGTATGACAATGTCGGGACGCCCTGGGGGGACTGGGTGTCGCAAGACGACATGGGGGTATGGCCAAAGCATCAGTATGATGCCTTCACCGTTATAAGGTGGAGTTGCTGACTTAGAACCACCCATAAAGTATGTTGAAAGAGGATTTTTTTCTTTCACATTACCAACCTCATCGCCCTTTCGGATTTTCGCCGAGGCTGGCCCCCTTTAGCTTTCTCCGGTGCGCCCTTACGGATTTTCACACCGAGGGGTTGCCCATTTTTGCCCGATAAGCCCTTTCGGATTTTCACCTCAGCTGGGTCTGTGACCTTTTTGCCCTTAGCCAACCCTTGAAGGGAGCCTAAGTCCACCGGGGTATCAATATTTTTAACCCTATTTTTTTATTTTATTTTATTTTTTTTTCAACCTTCACTGAGGAGAGGTACGTCCTGTGAAGACTACTGCATAAACTCTTGCGGTGGCGCATGGTAGAGCTTCATGTGCTTGCCATTGAGAGGAGGGAAAGGATTGCTTCCTTTGTGGTCGATGACCGTATAGGCCCCTCCTTCATAGACCTCCTGGATGACGTAAGGTCCACGCCAATTGGGCTGTAGTTTACCGCTGGATTTTCCCGCTAAGACCTCCTTTTCTTTGACCATGACGAGACCGCCTTTCTTGAACGCCCTTTGTTTGACGAGCTTATCATAAACGCGTGTCATGCGGGCTTGGTACACTTGTAAGTGTTTGTAGGCTCTGAGTCTTTCGCCTTCAAGGTTGGACAGTTCCTCGAGCCTTCTCTCTATTTCAGATTGGTCATGGCCCGGCAGTCCGGCGTGAACAGCAACGCGATAAGACGCCAGCTCGATTTCCACGGGGACCACCACCTCGGCCCCATAGACCAGAGAGAATGGAGAACAACCCGTAGGGGTTTTGTAAATAGTCCGATATGCCCATAGGGCTTCGTGGACTTTTTCGCCCCAATCTCGTTTGCGGCCACCTACTATCTTGGACAGCAGTTTGCAAAGGGTTTTGTTGAAGACTTCGGCCAACCCATTAGTTTGGGGATTGTAGACAGACGATGTCCTCCAATCGATATGAAATTTAGACGCCAAAACATAAACAGTCTTGTTTCTGAACGGCGTGCCATTATCAGATATAATCCGACTGGGGGTGCCGAATCTGTATATGATATAGTGCCTCACGAAGCGGACAACTATTTGCCCTGTGACTTCCCGTAGCGAGATGGCCTCTGCCCATCTGGAGAAGTAAACAGTGGCAGCCAAAATAAACTTGTGACCTTGGGATGATGGCGGGAATGGTCCCACGATGTCCATGTCTCACTCCGCAAATGGCCAAATAGGTGCAGTTGGATGGAGCAGATTAGGCGGCCTCCGAGGCACTGACCCGAAAGCTTGACATTGGTGGCATGTACGAGCATATTGGTTGCAATCTTCGTACATGGTGGGCAAATAAAACCCTTTGAGCTTAATGTTATTTTTCATCTTGGCCCCTGCTTGATGAGCCCCGCACAATCCGGAGTTGACCTGATGCGGGACGGACACGCGACCTGGGACTCTAGCTCGCGATCGTCCCTATGCGAGAAAAATGCTGGACCGTGCGCGGTTGAGAAACCGACAATGAGTCTCGGGTATCGGCTTTTCCGCGTTAACTCGGGTCGAGTCACGGGACGATCACTCACTCTCGCTCTCGCAGCGGTGATAAAATGATAACAAGCTAGATAATCTATCACTCATGCAACGGCATATACAAAAATATACGAGTAAAGCAATGCCTACGAGGAGGGTAGCGAGTTTACCTCCACGCTCCGGGCGTGGGGAAGACGACCCCGGCCAGTTACGGTAACTCCCGGTAACAACAGTAAAAAGTTAATTACAACCGTGAATTTTATTGCCCACTCCACGCAGGGAGGTAAAGGGCTACAAGTGGGGCCCGGGAGGACCGACCCTGGGTTGACGGGCAGCAATCTGGAGGTGTGTACGACACGAACTCGGCGCGCTTGTCCGACTCGGCACTATTCCAACTCAGTGCTGCGCCAACTCGGTTGCTGACTCACTGGTCAGCAAGCAATGGTTTCTAAAGGAACGTCGCCTTCCTGAGATCTTCCGGAGGCGCCACTTGACTGGGACGATGGCAGGGCGTCCCTGAACGACTCCCTGAAGGGGCGGCTCCTGAAGTTGATTTTTGATATTTATTTCTGAATATCTTCTGAACTGTAATTTCGGACCTGCACAGGGAACATATCTGTAGACCTCGGCGACACGAATTACGACGCTCAGATCCGGAGGCCGATCGAGGCGTGGCTGGTACCGTTGGAAAGAGCACTCATAGATCTACAACATATAATTTTGACAGCTTCATCCAGTAGACGGATTGAAAATGAAAACGACTGTATGACTGTTTCTTTTTCTGACTCGGACTGACAGACACACAGGGCAGCAAGGGATCTGCCTGAAACTGACCTTTGACCAAATGGAAAATGATTTTTCTAGACTCCACGAAAATTATGGTGGAAGGGGATATATGTGTGGAACACTGAGTAATTTTTGGGATTTTCTGAAAATTTGTAAGGGGGTGGGGAAAATGCGACAAGGTGACTCTGTCCCGTAGATCTGCAAAAGGGCAGATTACTGAGAGGACAAACAAAAATATGGGAAAAATACCTAATGACTTCCAAATGACACGAAATTTGAACTGGAGATTAGGGGAGATGGACAGAACAAACCCTCAAAATTGGGGCTCGAACAGACTACAAGAAGAAAAGATAAAAATCCGGAGGTGAGGTTCTGTCCTGATTTGGACAGAACTCCGATGAAGCGGCGGTGGCGGCGCGATGGCGGCACGAACGGCGGTGACGACGGCAGAGAGGGAACTCAGAGGGGCTAAGGAGAATATAGGAGAGGGCTTCACACCCTGAAGGGCTGAAGGAAGAAGAAGAGAACCAGAGAGAGAGGAGAGAGGGCACACCCTTCTTGCTTCAAGCAATTTTCACATAATTTCTTCATTAAATCTCTAATGACACTATACATAGGCTTATATAGAGAATGGCAAGGGGTGAGGGGATGGGAATTTCGTGGGAACGAGGCCATTTTCTTCCCCCATGTGGTCAAAAACCCAAAATAAATAAATTACATATGGAGGGGACACTCCTTTGAAAGGAAGGAAGGCATCTTGGACTTTTAAACCCCTTTGTCCCCTTTGAATGTCAAGCCATCTAGAAGCCCACCTAGGACTTTGACCAGTCCCACATGGACCCCTATGACTTAGGTGGACCAATGGGAAAGGAGTGAGGGCCCCCTTGCTGGACCTACTGACATTTTGCATAAAAACCCAAACAATCCAAGGGAATGACACATTGGCTTATAAAGCCTTACAATTGCACATATACTTTCCCAAGGATATAAAAGCAAATAAAAGGACTCAAATGCAAAATAAAAAGTCAGTGCTCGACGTCGATTCCCATCAGGACCTCGTGCATCACGGTCTTTGCTTCCTTAGATGAAAGGCACCGTAGGAGGACCGATCGGTCTTTCTCATAGACGAGTCTGAAAAGCAGGCCGTCAATCAACTGGTAGGATATTGCCCTGCGTAGCAGTTGCACCCTCTAAGCCCGATCAGGAGGAAGCCAGCCGTTCTTTATTTTTATAATCGGCTCACGCCAATCTTCTTCTTCGGGAGTATTCTCCTCTTGAATGTTATTGACCTCGTAGGCTACGAGGCCGGGTTCTTCGTCGAGCACACTTGGCATGAGCCTTCGGTGTCTGACAGTAATATTCAACTCTCCCTCAGGCGGGAGCTTTAAGGCTGCTGCCAATTTTGCCAAAGCGTCAGCCTAGGAATTACTGCCCCTTGAGACATGGCTTATTTCGAATAGGTATAATTTTTCCTTGAGCCTTATGACGGCTGCATGGTAGGGAATGAGCTCCTTTTTCCGGACGTCATAGTCGCCCAGGACCTGTCGAATGACGAGCTGCGAGTCCCCGTATACTTTGATGCACTTGATGTCCATCTTTAGTGCCAGTTGAAGTCCAATGATTAGCGCTTCATACTCTGCCTCATTATTAGTCAATGACTTCATGAGAGCGCAAGAGTTATGGAGAATGCCGCCTTGTGGAGATACAAAAACTATCCCCGCACCTGAGACAAAGTCTGTGAGGCTGCCAGCCCTTTTGATTGTCCGGGAAGCACCATCAAAATACAACTCCCAATGTGGGAGGTCAAGGGTGAGGATGCCCGGCTCCATCTGTGGTGGGACTTTGTCAGAATGCTCCCCAGTTTCTTGAGAAGGCACGAACACCTCTTCATCGGGTAGCTCGAAGTTAAATGGTGAATCTTCTGGCACGGGGTGTGCAGCTAAAAACTCCGCCATTCTTTGTCCCTTGATCGCCTTGCGTGGGACAAAGGTGATGTCGAATTCCATGAGGATAAGCGTCCACTTGCCGAGCCTACCGGAGAGGACGGGCTGACTGAGCAGAAATTTGAGTGGATCACATTTGGAGATAAGCTCCACCCGGTGAGCTAAAAGGTAGTGCCTTAACTTCTTAACAGCAAATACCAATGCCAGGCACACCTTTTCCATATGAGCATACCGGTGCTCAGGCCCGATCAACTTTCGACTAAGGTAGTACAACGACTGCTCCTTGCCCTCATCATTGATCTGGGCTAACAGAGCCCCCAAAGAGACATCCATGGCAGCAATATAGAGAATAAAGGGTTTCCCTCTGATGGGTGCCCCTAAAATTGGGGGAGTCAATAGGTACTCCTTGATTTGCTTGAAGGCCTTCTGACAGTCCTCATCCCATATGAAGGGTGCTCCTTTCTTCATCAATTTACTGAAAGGCAAGCATCTTTCCGAGAGGTTAGAAATGAACCGCCTAATATATGCGAGTCTTCCTTGCAGAGATCTGAGCTCTGTCAAGTTCTGGTACAGAGGTAGTCCTCATATGACCTGGATTTTGTCGAGGTCGATTTCTATGACTCGATACCTGACAATAAAGCCAAGGAACTTGCCACTGGAGGCGCCGAAGGCACATTTCATTGGGTTCATTTTGAGCTGATACTGTCGAAGCCTTTCGAAGACTCGACGCAAGTCAGTCAAGTGATCCTCCCGCTTCTTCGTTTTGACGACCAGATCATCGACGTAGCATTCAACGAGATCATGCAACATCTCGTCGAAGATCTTGGTCATTGCCCTTTGATAGGTTGCACCGGCATTCTTTAGGCCAAACGGCATCCTTTTGTAGTTAAAGACCCCATTAGGAGATCGGAAAGCCGTATGGTCCTTGTCTTTGGTGGCCATGCGGATCTGATTATAGCCCGACGATCCATCCATGAAGGACAAGGCTTCATGACTGGTGGTCATATCAACCATTGTCTCGGTAATCGGGACAAGGAAGTCGTCCTTTGGGCATGCTTTGTTCAAATCCCTGAAGTCGATGTAGACTCGGACTTGGCCATTCTTCTTCTTGACGGAGACTATATTAGCGAGCCATACATGGTACATGCAAGGCTCTATGAAGTCCACGTCGAGCATCTTGTCAACCTCAGCATTGACTTTCAGCTCCAGCTCGTATCGCATACACCTTTGGGCTTGCTTGACTGGCTTGACTGTCGGAACTATTGCCAGCTCATGTTCCGTCACTGAAGGGTCGAGCCCGGGCATTTCTTTACAAGTCCAAGTTAAACAATCCCTGAACTCTTCTAGTAGCTGCCGATACGACTGCCTTTCGTTCTCGCTGAGGAGAGCACTTACAAAGGTTGGCCGATAGTCTTCCTTGCTTCCGAGATTCATCTCAATCAACTCGTCCACAGTTGCTTAGCCGCCGTCTTCAAGCTCTGATGGAGCTGGTTGGAGGTCGACAAAGTCTCCATCATCATCAATATTTGCTTCATAGACTTCAAATTCTTTGACGCTCTCTTGCTCCTGGCTTGAAGTCGAAGAACTTGCTTCGTCTTGTTAATGATTAACAGGCTGAGCTGTCCTTCCCTCAGGGAGGTGGTCATTGTTGACTTCTATTGAGGGTGATAGTGTCATTGACGTCTCACCAGACTCCCTTACGGAGTCGTCGATCCTGGGCTCAACTTCTGCTTGCCCATGAGGAGGAGATAGCAGTCCTATGATATTGACTACATAGTGGACCTTGAAGTCCCTTTCTTGGTCATAGCCGAGTCCCCACGTATCATTACGGGAGAAAGGAGTTTGCCCACGGACCTGCGGAGGGCTCCACAGTTGGTGGAAATATGCGGCTCGTGCAGGGTCCTGAGCCTGCAGGATGTGCTGCTTTTTGCACATTTCCCTGATGTGCTTTGGCATATCGTCCATCTCCTGGACTAGCTCTGGTGTAGCATCGATGGGAGTATCCCAGCCGAAATCATCCTCATGAGGGCCCGGTGGGACTAAATCACCTTTGTAAAAGATGATCGGCTTGTCCCTCTCGCCCTTGTTGCTCCTTCTTCTCCGCTGATAGGAGACTGTGAAAGTCTTCAACTGCTCCACCTCGTGCTCTTCCCGTTGGAACGAGAGTTGAACACATTTGGGAGGTAAGGAGATGCTCCGGTCAATGACCCGGCTGATGAGGTTGGCTTCAAAGTCGACGTTCCGCCTCTCCGGCTGAGTCGGCTTAGAGGCGACCTTGAGGCTAAGCCTGTGCAGTCTTACTAAGTCCTGGTTGACGGTAAACAACTGTCCTTCCTCAGCTTCGAAGTCTACCTTTTGCTTCCCCTTGTCTTTTACACGCTCGGGGATTGCTAGGGTAGGCTCCCCAAAATATAGGGAAGCATCGGCCAGGTGGCACTCATTAGGGTGGAATGGAGCCTGATCTGCGAAGACAGTATGTTGCTCCCCTCCCTTGGCATATTTAATGCACTGGTGTAGAGTTGATGTGATAACCCAATTCTCGTGGAGCCAGGGCTTCCCAAGCAGCACCTTATAAGATGTGTCGGCGTTGATAATGTAGAATGTCACTTGGGTGACAAATCGCCCAAGGCTAGCTTGACTTTAACCCGACCAAGCGCCTCCTCGGAATCCTGGTTGAACCCCGAGATCTTGACCGCACTCACCTTCTGCAAGTAAGGGGCCAAGTATAGAGACTTAAAAGTCTTCAGAGACATGATGTTGATGGTCGCTCCGGCGTCGACCAAGATGCGATTCACATCATACCCGTTGATCGTCCCTCGCATATATAAGGGGCAATTATGGCACGGAGAGGACAACAACGTGCCTTTGTCCGTGAAAGAGATGTTTGCTGCTAATGCCTCGTATACTTGGGCTTGCAACTCTGCGACATGGGCTTCATAGGCCTCCGAGTCTTGAAGTATCCTGACAAGGGCCTCCCTGAGATCTTTACTCAAAGCGATGGCCTCCTAAATGGTGACATTTGTTGGGAACCGCTTCATATGATGAATAATTTTGCGGTCCGCCCGAGCACGGGCCTTGTCAAATGGCGGGATGATCTCCGCCAGAGTCTTCGGTGCCTGGCGAGGCTTCTCCCGTTTAGAAGGACGCTCCTCCCCATTCTGGCCTTCCGCATTTTCTTGGAACAGCGATGCCAGAACTCCTCCGAGAGCGGCAAAGGCTCATCATGTTGACCCTCGTTAGAAGGACCTGCCTGGGTTGCAGGCTCGACCCTGTCAGAGGGGCCAGCCTGCTCCGACGCCTCCTCGCGCACTAGCAGCTTGGCTGGCTCTTCTTCTTCATCAGAAGAGGCGATTATAAAAGGGAGGCCAGCTAATTTAGCTTTACACCCAAACTTATCCCAGGGAATGTATTTGTCTAGAGTGACAGCCCTGGTGAGACGAGGGGGAGTGTACTCCTCCAGCTCATCTATGAGCTTTTGTAGTCTTTGCAGAGGAGTTGACTCCTTAAGGGCCTCCATAACTGCTGCTTGCTCAGCTTGCTTCTTCAACCTCCTCTCCAAGTTCTTCCTACGATTCTTCTCTTGCTTCTTTTGGCCAAGTTCTTCCTATGATACTTCTCTTGCTTCTTTTGGCGTGCCGCCTCTTGAGAAGAAAGTGGACTTGATTTCGGAGGTGGGACTGATTTGCCTCCAGAATTTTGCTTTCTACTCCGGGCCGGCTCCTTAGGAGCCTTGGTTCCGCGGCTCTTTCTGGGAGTAACTTTAGTCCAGTTGGCCTCCTCCGGCTGAACCTGGAAGGTGGCATTGATCGCCTGAGCAATTACCTCAAGCGGCAGCCCCTGGAACTCTGCTAGTACACAGTAGGGCCCTTGGGGGCTTTTCAATTCCACCGATTTTGTTTTGACTGGCGACTTTGCTTGTTCGAGTTGTTGAGGTCTTTCTACAATTGACAACCTTATTGGCTCGACACGAGGCTTTGCTTTTGGCTCTCTCGCCTTAGCTTTGCCTTTATTGTCCGGCGGAGGATTTCCCCTTATGACGATGCTGGGTTGACTCTGCCTGGAACAGGGTTCGGACCCTCCTCCCGCAACTTGGCTTTTTGGGCTTTGGGCAATAGGCCCCTCGCACCTGACCTTGCCTTTGGGGTCTGGTTGAGGTTTGTCGCTGCCTGTACACTTGCCCGGTTGGACTTGTTGAGATGTGGGCTTGGCCTCTTGTGGCTTGGCCTGCCCTTGTTGAGCCTGTCGGAGAATCTTCTTAGCAGCCTCTTTAAGACGCCGCCTCGCCATAGAGTTCCCCTGCGCATCGATCTCCCCTCTCTGGACGAGGACTTCAATGCAATCTTGGACTTCCGGGCATTCCCCAGTGGGGTGAGACACCCTGGCATAATACTTGCAGTAGCGGGGATGACTCTTAGCCGTCTCATTATAATAAGACGGCGGATCATGCGTCAGCACCCGACCCTCCTCTAGGAGCTTGTCAAAGATCTTCTCAGTGTCTTCCTTGGGGAAAGAACACTGGTGAGAGGGTCGCCACCCTGGATACCACAATGTGAATTTGGGTGGTTGGGAACTAACTCCCTCCTCCTTCGACTCGGGGAGTTGGAAAACGGCTGAAGCATGTATGACATTGACGGAGAAATGAAAGCTCTCCTGTACATGTGGCTACGGTGGATCGACCAGGAATTCGCCCATATTGACCTTCCCTTGCCTGATTAAGTCCTCGGCGAGGTCCTTGAACGGCTGGCAGTTGTGGATGATGTGGCCTATCACCTCATGGTATGGGCAATAGCCCTGATGAAATGCGACACCTGGCGCCTGCTCACTGGGTGATGGGCTGATCAGTCCCACTCGCTGGCACGCGAAGAAGATGTTCAGGGTCTTCTCGCGAGGGAAGGAGTATAACTTCTCTGGCTGCTCGCCTTCAGGTGAATCCTCCTCGCCTTCAGATGAATCGAAGATTCCTCAGAGAGCCAACCCCTAAACGGAGCCCGGCCAGTAGGCTGGTACACCCTATGTAGTCTAAGGCGTGAGGCGACCGAGGCGACCGAGGGGTCGCCTCACGCCTCAAACGCCTAGGCGATAGCCTAGGCGTTTGAGGCAGAATTTTATTAAATATATATATTTAATTCAAAAAATAAACTATATGTCTAAATATCACAAAAATGGCTATATAAAGTCAATAAAAGTCCTAAATTCATTCAATCCTATGATTCATTCAATCCTATGATTCAAAGCAAGTTATGTGTGTATATGTAAGACAGAGAGAGAGTGAGACCAGCTGTGGTCAGAGTGAGGCGAGACGAGGCGACCAGGGGGCGCCTCGCCTCGCCTCAGCGCCTAGGCGAGCGCCTAGGCGCGCTTTTAACTACATAGGGTACACCTGCCTCCCATATATGGGTTGGAGCTAGCCCCCTGGCAAATGGGCCCAAGGAGAAAGTGGCCAACTGCTCGTCAATGCTCTCCAAGAACTGCAGCAGACGCCTTTGTTCCAATTGCAATTGCCGGATTTTCCATCAAATCTTCCGAATAGTTCTCCGCAATGCCAAGCATTCTGGGATCGAAGAAGGGACGGCTCTGCGGCCAATGTTGGGATGTTGATTTGAAGGCCCGGCCTCGGAGGCATTGGAGCTCGAAGCCGTCACCACCATGTAGACCACATTAGTCGACCGATTCGACCGACTCCAAGCATGAGGCTGTGGTGGGTCGACCGCATGGCCCAACATATTTACCAAGCCCTTTTGAATGAACTCTTCCGCTATGTTTTTGAAAACATAGCAGTCCCCGACGGTGTGACCCAACCTTCGGTGATACACACAATAGGTAGGATCATCTGTTTTATCCACCTCTGAGGGCTTCCGCAGATCCGATAGGGTGATGAGCTTTTCTTTCATACACAGGTCAAAGAGCATCTTGGTATGCTCCTTCCTGAAGGAATAAGGCATCTTCATACGCTCCGCTAAGAGAGACGCACTTGCCTTGGTATCGGGCTTTTTGCGATTGCCCTTTGATTTTCCTCCCCCCTTGTCTTCATTCGTCGGAGAGAAGTCCACAGCATTTACCTCCTTGCCGCTAGCCAGACGGTCTTTGGAGGATTTGCCTTTGGCAAAAGCTTGTGTCGGGTGATCAGCGAAGAACATCTCAATCTCCGCCACCACCGTATTCAGTTGGTCGAAGCTTCTGATGTTTGAGCCGAGAAGCTTTTCACTGACTTCTGTCGACAGACCCCTGCGGCAGATGGTGATCGCGTCTTCAGGCGTTGGGGGATTATCGCAGCACATGCTGACGTCCCTCCACCGCTTGATGAAGTCCAACGCGGTCTCACCTTTCTTCTGGCAGAGGGCACAGAGTTCTGCCAGGAAGATCTTGCGCTCGGCCGTCTGAAAACGGTCGACGAATTTCTTCTGCATATCAGCCCAATCAGGCACTAAATTGGGCTTTAGCCTGGAATACCACTGGAAGGCGGTGCCTGACAGGGACGTGGCGAAATACCGCAGCAAATATGCCTCTTCCAGCGCCAATTCACCCATGGCCGTCATATAGTAGGCCAGGTGTTCATGTGGCGAGCCTTGCCCGTTGAACTTCTGGAGTTTCGAGGCCTTTGGGCAGTCAGGCGGAAGTTTCTTGACTTGATGGTGGAGGGGATAGGGCACGCTGTACAAATCAACGGTAGCCACACCCTCACCATGTTGGACGAACTTTGCCTCCACGATCCGCTCAATCATCTGCCTTTGCGCCATGAGGCTTTTCGCAGCAGGAGTGGCAGAGGACCGTGCATTGGCTTCATGCTGCGGAATTTCGAACTCCACCGCCAATGGTAGTTTCGCAGCAGTGACGGAGACGTTGGCCGTGACTGGAACCGGTACGGGAGAAGGATGTTGTTCCATCCTAGTGGGCGCCGCTTGAGGTTGAACATGAACCTCCTTTTCACGCAATGGCGTTTGTAAGAGGTTCTTAAGCTCTTGATTTTCACGTCGAAACTCTTCCAACGTGATGGTCTGTGCCTCTCTCCCAAGTCTTCCTCGTGTCCGGGATTGTTGTCCCCGTCGACACTATGGATGTCTTCTTGGTGTTCTTCCTGGCGCGCCGGCTCGGGCTGAGATGCTCCAGTAGCCGGTATCTGCTGCACTTGTGCGAGAACCCGGGAGACGGGCCTTGACCTCCTCAGATACTGAAGAGGCTGGTTCAGCTCCCCCGAAGTATCCTCCGGCTGCTTATCGGCGGAGGTAGCGTAGTAGGTGAACACTTTGACAGCGTCATTAGTCACCTGAACCACCCGCTTCTTCCTGGGCGATTGTCTGCCAGGCTTGGGTGGCATCCCTATTCTGTCGAAAACAGATACTCGGGGCATGGAGGCCTGGGTAGAGCAATCCCCGTCCGTGTGCGTTGAACTGGCCCACGGAGAGGTCGGCCGCACTTTCCTGCCAACTCCTCGGCGCTTCTGCCCACGTGGGGGCTAGGTTGCAAGCCTCAGGGATGCCGAGGTTTCAGCGCTTGTTGGACTCCGCATTTGATGCAGATCCGACATATGGAAGGGCCCTTCCGCCCTTGCCCATTTGATGATTCGGGCCTCCTCCTTGGTGACCCATATCTTCTTCATGCGGAGCTGACACTCCTCAATTGGGTTACCCCCCGACTTTGATCGAGGAGCTAATGGCTTGGGTCGCTGTATAGGACCCTGACTTGCCACCGGTACGGCGGGCTTCTTCAATTTCGCTCCGTCTTCCCGGACTTACCGAAGAAGCTCGAAGCGGTTGGAGGTAGAGATGGTTGGGACATGTCGATCCCGGGGCAAAATCGGCTCACCTCCATCGAGCGGGATGCGGAGGTCCCCGATAATTATGGTCTTGCCGGAGCGGGATGTTGCTGCTGCAGGCTTTGTGCCCTTGTGGCTATGACGCTGCCCCCGTTAAGCAGGAGCAGTGTTGGTGACGCCTACCGTAGGCGTCGTGGTGGCGGCGACGTTGCCCCTGTTGAGCAGGGGCAGCCCCTCTGAGGGTGGCCGCGGTGGAGTTGGGGCCGTGACGGCGATGACGTTGCCCCCGTTGAGCAGGGGTAGCGCCGATGGTAATTTGATTGACCGAGAAAACCCGACTATTTGCTGGGGCAGAAGGCCTGACACCTTCGGCCGTTGTCATGACAGCCGAGCAAACTCGGCTAGTTATCGGGAAGAAGGGCTTGACACCCTTAACAGTTAAAGAGTTAACCGGACGAACCCGGCCAACTGCTACAGTAGAGGGCCTGACACCCCCGAGAGCTGACCTGTTGGCCGAGCGGACTCGGCCAATTGTTGAAGTCGAGGGCCTGACACCCCCGACAATTGACTTCTTGGCTGGGCGGACCCGGCCAGCTGCTGTGGCCGAGGGCCTAACATCCCCGACGGTTGTTGCAGGCGTGGCTGAACTGGCTTCAGCCACAGGGATGACGCCCAGGAAGACGGGCGAGCCGACGACTGCTGGGAAGTCGCCGAAGACGATGGGGGTAGCCAGGTATCCGAACCTGGCGTGGTTGGCGACGACTTGAGGGCCGTAGGTAACGGCGGCCATCGCTGTTGTTGCTGTTGGTGGTGGTGCGTAGCACGGATGCAGTGGCGTGCAAATGCACAGAGATCTCTCAACGAGCAAAGGAATGCGCCCTCCTCTTCCCATCCTGTAACAGGAAGAGGGGCAATTAGAACCTTAAAGAAGGTTTGTGGATTTTCTTTGACAGCAAGAAGAAAGGCGGGAAACGTCCCATCGGACGTGCCAGTCTGTCGACCACGGAATTTTATCATAGATAAAATAGATATGTTCTTTTTAAAAAGAAACATTCCCCCCCCTTATATGTGGAGGTTTATTCCGTGGGTGCGCATTGTATCAGACGATTTGGGTTCGAGTGCTGGACCTCTCCCCACTGACCGCAGTCAGTGTTGATTTACATCGACCTAACATCCGAACACCTTTGTTTGACTGTCAAAGAAATTCCAAAGCCTTCTCTGGGGGTTCTGATGTTGAGGGCAAGCTCATTTGGAGGGCCCATGGTGACCTCTCACTTACCACCGACCAACAAAATGACTTAGGGTCTCAACAGAGGCCCCTTATACTTAGGCAAAACCCTAAAATTTAGGAGTAGGAGAATGATTTAGTGTAAGCCATAGGCGTATTTGAAGTCACGGGAGGTTCCTTGGACCCTGTGGTATTTTGATAATTTTACGCCTCCAGGGGTATTTTGGTAATTTTACCAGGCCAGGGGTATTCCTAAAATTTTAGAGTTGGAAAGAAAGTAGGATAAGGTTCCTGACTTCCCAAGGCATTGAGGCCGTTTTTGGAGGATTTTAGGGGCTACTAGGCCATTTCTAGACCACAAGGGTATTTTAGTAATTTTACCAAACCCTACACGGATCTAGGTTTGAGGCGGCACCCAAGTGTCGAAATGAGCGGACGATGTCCTCAGCCCAAAGGAATGACGAGGGGCTTCGTAGAAGGCTCACACATGTCAACTTGGCCGTGGGAGGGGTATATGTGCAATTCAATTCCCACAAGTCGAGAGTTTTCTTATAATTTTTCCGATCGATGTACAAAAAAGATTTGTGGGATACATCAGACACATTTATGGCCCCAATGGGTGCAAGAGTTGTCGGCGAGTTGTCGACTGTACATTACAAAGATCTGCACTGACGTGGGAGGGCGTAGCCCCAATTACAAGAAATTGTAGAGTATGACTGCAAATAACAGAACTTTTGTTTCTCACGACCTCGGGGGAGACATTTGCGTAATTCCTCCGTCGTAGAGGTAGAACTACATAATTTTGCTACCCCAGGACGTAGAAACTTACAAACACGGCCCACTGAGGGACGTAATTACAACAATACCCCTTAGGGGCATAAATACAAGACCTGGGGACTTATCCCTCGCGGGTCAAAACAAACAAACAAACTCCTTGCGTTGGTTGCTTGGTGCTCCGTGTCTTGTCCCTCCTGGCGGACCCTTGGGGGTCTATTTATAGAAGGTGGGGGGACCCAAGTTGACAGAAATGTGGAGAATTGCCCCGGTTCTGACAGAAATGTGGAAAATCGCTGCGGTTTTGACAAGGTGGGGTTCAAAAACCACTTTTTTGTCAAGGTGGGGTGGCTTAAACCCTTTTTCACCCCTCTCCTTTTCTTTTTTTTGTTTTGGAACACGGGGGACCCGGGGGGTCAAATTGACCCCACTGGCTACCAGCGGAGTGGACTGACCACGCGGGGGGTCAGTTCGACCCCGCTGGGTGCCAGTTGGGGTGGGCTCGACCCCCCGAGTCAGCCGCCCTTGCCTTTTGGCCCCTCTCCGTGTATTTTCTCCCTTTTTCTACCATCCTGAATCAAGGATCAAATGAAGAGGGAGGTGACAATCGCCTTATAATCATCATTGGCCAGGGAGGTGACCGGAATCCCCCCCGGGGGGGGGGGGGAGAATGGGGTGACCACACCCCAGGGCCTTGTTCACCCCGGAGAGGTGTTCTGGCAGGCTGACCTGGACGGGTGCCTATTCAACCAGGTTGTTCCCACCCCGGACGGGAGGCTCCCTTTGTTGTTTCACCCCGGGAGGGTGCCTCTGCTGCAGGTGTTTCACCCCGGACGTGGGGAGGTGCTCCGCTCTACTATTACACTAGGTGCAGATCTGTTGATTCTTGCTGTTGTTGACCCCGGACGTGGGGAGGTGCTCCGCTCTGCTGTTACACTGGGTGCAGGTCTACTGATTCCCGCTGTTGTTGACCCCGGACAGGGTGGCAGGCAGGCTTTTCACCCCGGCTGTTGTGTGCTCGGAGGTAAGGGAGGGTCTGCCTCACTGCTGCAGGGTTCTGAGCCACTGCTGTTTCATCACGCAGGCAGAGGTGGCCGGCTACCCTGGGCGGGTGCTGCTGCTGCTACTGCTGGTGTTCACCCCGAAGGCCACTGCAGGGATCCAGTCTGGCGAGGTCTGCTGCTGCTGGTCCGTTACTGTTGTTGCTACTGTCCACCCTAGAGAGGTGGCATGAGGAGCAGAATTGCTGTGACAGGGGGGGGTCTAGTCACCCCATTCGAAGCCCCCCCTCGGGAGTTCTAGTCACCCCTTTCTGCAGTAATGAGCTTAAGCAATATCTCACCCCCACATATTGTTCAAGAAAGGATAGGAGTTTGTCCCGAGGTAATTTGTAGGCAAAAATTGCTGCCAACAGCCTTCTACATGTCTTAGAAAATTTATTCCACCCTCCCTATGCATCTTTGGACAGGTATTTGGTCTTGGAATCCTAAAATTGTGGGTAAGATGCAAGGTTTTCCGTCTCAAATATCGGTTCTATCTCGGAAAGCTGGAAAAGAAGATATCTTGGAGAGATTTCGGAAAAATCTCGAGAGATCGGGTTCGGTGATTTCGAAAAAAAATTTCATATATATAGCCTATTTCTAAGAAAATGATAATTTTTTTCTACTAATCACTCAATTTCACAAACATGTTTTTCTAGTTGACAACTCAATTTTATAAAATAAAAAATAATGATAACAATAACAAATCCATTCACATGTACCAATGTTAATATACATCAAAAATTACACCAAAAAGATATACATAAAATGGCACATGAATCACAAATTGAAGAATACATCAAAAATCATAAAAAATGGAGCATATATCTCTGTCTTCCTCTCTCTCAAACAGAGAGAAGGGGGAGACGGGAGAGAGAGAGAGAGTTCGGGGGGAGGGAGAGATAGAGAGAGACTGGGGAGAGAGAGCTCAAGAGGGCCGAGGTAGAGAGAGAATGGGAGAGAGGAAGGAGGAAACCCGGGGGGTGGGGGAGAGAAGATCTCAGTCTCGGGGGCTTCGTTTCTCGCGACCTTTGGAGAGACGGAGATTTCAGAGAGATCTCGGACATCTCGTAAAAGATGGCAAACCATGGTAAGATGGCAACAAGACTACTATGATTGTCACCAGATCTCATTTATGAGATTAAATGTTGACAGAGAAGAAGGAATCGGTAAAGATGTGAGTGCTTGCCTGAAACTACCATGGCAACTAGTGATGTGACTTGCACCCTCTCCAAAGACACTGTTACTTTGTCAACACCATTAGAGAAAAAATCCAGCAAAAGTGTTATAGCCTATTGGAACAATTTTAAAGGCCGATGCTTAACAGTTTCCTGCCCAAAACAGTCAATGTGGAAGCAATTATCTTTAAGGACCTTTGTTCCAAGAATGTGAAGGCTGAATTGTAGACAATATTAGTCAAAACAGCCTCCACATGAAAGATGAGAACAATGATGATGGTTTGACCAACCGTAAAAAGCAAATGCTTGGACAAGGCCAGATACACTATATGAGGCACAGCACTAAGCAGTTAAGAAGATGTGTAAAAGATACTGTTGGCAATGAAGATGCTAACACAGGTGAAGTTACAGTTAAATAAGGACAGAAAAAGAGATGGAAATATGAGAAGAAATTCCGTACAATATTGATCAAAGCCAAACTAAAAGGAGAACGTTTTAGTTGGTTTGGCTTTGTTAAGAGCAGAGACCAAAGGAACTTGGTTACTCATTCATGTCAAACATAATAGAGGGAGAGGAAGACCCAGGATGCTTTGTGAGGTTATTAAAGATCTTATGATATCTAAAGATCCAGCTTTATAGGAGCATGCAGAGGCATAAGATCAGGGTTACAGAGCCAGATACTCGAGGGTGTCTTTCTACTTAGACATAGGCCCTATTCATGTTATGAAGAACCAAATGCCATGTAATATGTTTATTCCTCTTTGTGTGATGTTCTCATTTATTGTTTTTTATCCTATTTACGTTTTTTACTCTATTTTTCTACCTTCCTTTTTCCTCTTGTTCCCTATGTTATCAAAAGCACGCCTAGGCTCTCACCCGAGCGGTTTATGAGGCGAGGCGGCCCCAAACCACCTCACTTTCGCCTCAAATGCCTCACTCCCAGGACGGCTGGTCCCAGGAGATCTTGATTGACTTACCCTTTGTATTTTCGCCTCAAATCTTGATTGTTGTTAATTTTATTGAAAATCTTGATTGTATGCATGTATTTTTTGTGATATTTAGACAAATACTTATATTTTTTGAATTGTATATTTTTTTAATAAATGCCTCGAACGCCTAGACCATCGCCTAGGCGTTTGAGGCATGAGGCGACCCCTTGGTCGCCTCATTCACCCCACGCCTCTAACTACATAGCTTGTTCCTGTGTATGGCTGAGTAAAGTTGTATTTTTTAAATATGGCGCATATCACTATCAGCCAAATGACATTAACAAGATAAGTGGCACATAAGTTAGATCTACCTTACCCGCTATTTGACATTTGACAAGCATGGCATACCAACCAAAAAAATTTAGGGGTGAATTGGGGTTGGCATCATCCTGGCAGCCAGCCTGAAAAATATATTTGGATCCTTTGGGACACTCATGTCCTAAGCCAATGCCAACTGATTGGAAGAGGCATTATGTTGATGAGAGCATCATGGTAATAAATCTTTGATATGATTTGAATAAATATGAACTTTTGGGGTTGTTGGGGAAGACGGGGTTTAGGTGAGGAGAGGTGATTGAAAGAAATATGATGCTGTTAGATACACTTAAAATAAGATTCTTTAATCCGAAAATTCAGGACATGTGTCACATGGCCACACAACTTAAGCCGCTGCACTCCATTTTATGTCACCTGTCAAGTAACAGATCCTGCATGCAACGCAAACTACGTCTTCCATTCCCTCATTGTCATATAGAAGTTCATAAAGACAAAACAGAGAGATTTTGTAAGAGAAGTCACAAACAGATAAAACCATAATCAAACAGCCACCCTGGTCTAAGACCATGCATAAGACCATGATAGAATGATTTAGGCACTGCATTCATGAGCCAACAAATTTGTGTGGAACAAGACAAGACTCTCGAGATCCCAGTCAACAGCTAGTTTTTTATTCCTTGAATAAATTAGTTCCCGAAACTTCAGCATCTAAAAGGAAAGTTGCTAAAGTTCCAACATTGTGGTCTAATTCTTTGGCGGAATATTTCGGAGTATGGTCTTGCTTTTGCAGTACCATACCCCAACTCTTGGAAATTAAACTTGAAATGCAATATATGAGTTTTGAGGCAAGAAAACAACACTATACTTTCCCCTACAGCACCTTATTCTCACTTCTTTCAGTTCTAGAAATAGGAAACAGGATTAGCAGCAAAATGAAGAGGGTATTTTGTGGTTTTACCTTGGCCAGTGCCTTCAGAAACAACAGGCACGTTGCATTCTCCAGTGTAAGTATGGGATTCTAGCTTCCTGCAGGTTAATTGACTAATCAATAACCCAATAGAATGATGCAAACTAAGCAAAATATAGAATCTCAGTCGTAGTCCAAAAAAAAAAAAAACTTGGACACATAAAGATTTAGCAGGGCACCTTTCATCTTTTCGAAAGAATTGGTCTTCTGGTGATGAGCTTAAAAAAGCAGCTCCTGAACCAGATATCCCTTTATCAGGAGAATCACCTTCTCCCTCAACAAGATTGTCATCATCCTGAAACAAGAACCATAAGGAAATGCTTGGTAGCAACCAAGAGTTCTGATAAGATGATTATTGATGCCAAACAATAGATCTTTCCTGGAAGCAGGAAACTTACTCTGTTCTTTTGTGGCGCCCACCCGGGTATGTTATCAGAAACAAGGGTGATATACTGCTCCATCGCCATCTCCGGGTTCATACTCCCCAGCCTTTGCCAAGCATGCCTTGCACAATGTATAACCAGTGTCCTCCGTCACTCACACATAGCAACTCTTTACCCTGTTATTATGACTAGCAATCAAACTACACCCTGATATCTAGTTCAGCATGGTTTTTCAGGCATGCAGCAGGTTAGCCACACACCTCCAGACAATGTGTGTTCGACTGAACTTGCAACTGATTATTTTGGAAGCACCTTAACTAGAGTTGCATCATTTAAAAAATAAAAGCAATCTTAACAGAAAAAGGTCACAAACTGATATTTTTATGGTGCAGATAGCCTTGTAACCCACTCAAACAAACTTGGGAAGATACACAAGGCACAAAGCAAAAAACCAGTGTAGTTAAACAGAAAGATTCAGTGAAAACGATTGGGGAGCTGGATCTATGTGATATTGCTTTCATTTATTCCTAATTAATTTAAAGCCATCAATGAATGCACCAGTAAACTAATGTTCTAAAAAATTCAGAGTGACTAACCAACTACATTTAAAGTCAGTAGATGGAATCTAACTAAAATTTTCTTCTAGTATTCTTTTGGGTTTACTTTTCCCTTCAAAGTTATGCTTTTTCCATTCATCCAACCCGGGGACATTTTTACCTTTTCTAGAAACGTATAGCACCACTGGAGTTTAGACTGGGCAAGTCACATGGGGTAAGGCTGTAATGTAATATATTATCAAGGACCAACGAATCATCTCTAGCAACTCGATTTTTTACCGTCTCTATTGCAGCACAGATTTTTCTAATAGGTGTTTCACTTATTTTGCCCACGGGCTCCTTTTTATGAACTTCTGACTCCTATGACTATTCTCTTACAAAAAACAACGTTAGATGAACCAACAAATTCATAATGAACATGAATACCCCGATGGACCAAAGAAAAACAGGTACTTCCTACAAGCATACACCCCAAATGCATAATGTAAGGTCGGTGGTACCATTTGGCACGAGCTGAAACTTTGAGAGACATTGGATGTGATTCATAGCAGGGGCCCTCTGTCACAATCTTGTGGAGCCCATACAACTGCATCTGCAAATCACTGCTCAACCTAGCCAATGCTTCACTACCTTTACTGCTAGTGACAAATGCTGTTGCTGCAGCAAACAACTTCTCGAGATCACTCTTCTCGATTCCCTCCCAATCATCATCCTCGTTGAACGATGATCGCACCTTCTCATTCTTTACACTCGTCTCACGCCCCGCATCTTCACTTTCCAACACCTCTTCCGTTGCCATTCCACATGGCACGACCTTTACATCATCATTAGGTTCGACCAGGAGCAGCCTCTCATCCTCCTTTACGGACTCCGTGACAACTTCGCCGGTACCCAATTCTTTGGCTACCTCCTCCTCCTCGGCCGGGGAAAGAGCAACGGTTACAACCTGACCTGCATCGTTTGCCACCAACAGCTTTTCTTCTATGGCCAACCTTCTGATAACTCTCCCAATTTCCTCTGTCGGTTCGTCCGCCAAATTCACCTCCGTCTCCTCGACAGCAGCACCAGGTCCCCCCTCTCCTCCGCCTACCTCCTCCACTCCCACCTCCTCGGACCCCACAACTCCTCCCTCCACCACCAACACCACCTCCTCCTCCCTCCGGCCAACCTCTCCAACCCTCCGATCCTCCTCCGCCAGAGCGCAACCATCCCCCGCCGCCCACCCGACCACCCGCCCCTCCTCATGCAATCCTCCATCGATTCCACCGATCGCGAAGGCTTCTCGCTCCACCTCCCCGCCAAGTACAACCCGCGAACCCTGTGTAGCGCCGTCGGAGGCTTCCACCGTGGACACCAGCGGCGCCAGGACCCCCTCCGCGTCCCGGCGAGCGTCCGGATCGTCCCCCTCGGGGGCGCCAATGGAGACGATCTTGCCGAGGAGGAACGCGATCAACACAGAAAGCACCGTGGTTAAAAAGAGCTCCAGGAGCAGCTCCATTATCCCTCCCTCCCTCCCTTCTCTTCCACCCCAAGCAAAGCGAGCAAAGCGAAGACGTCGGTGGGGGCAAAGCAGAGGAGAACCCGGGAGGGGAGGGGGGGACGACCGAGATAGTTGGAGGAAGCGGAGGGCGTTTTAATGATGCGTCCGCACCAACGCACCAGCGCAGCGCATATTCGGGCGAATCTGCTCACCGCCCCCAGGCGCTGCCTCAGTCGAAGAATAAGAGCGGCAGCGCGGGGGCCAGGCGCGAGAGAGGGAGCCGGGGTGGTGATGCGACTGCCACAAGAGAACTTCAAACGTCTCCAAAAACCTTTGTGCGCGGAGCACCAGGAGGGGGACGGGGTGTGCTGGGGAAAAGTGGTGGGGTCGCGCTTCGGATGCGTCCCGCGTCCGAGGCCACGTCATCACCCTTTTTTGTTCCCGGTGCCCACTTTAAAGCACGCTAACGGGCGAGCTGCGCCTGGCCTATACGCCAGTGGACGGTTGACGCCGCTCCGTTGACAGGAAGGATGGGGTAACGTGGGCGAGCCTCCACCGTTCGATATGGGTATCACGGATCGTAGCGCCGATGGAGCCTTTATGTAGTCCTGGTTTTGTCTTGTGCGACACGGCGACGGCTCCCAAGCTGGCGGGGAGCACCACGGGGAGCCAGCCAAAATCGAAAAGCCCGGGCTACCGGGGCTGGGATCCGCCGGGGCTATAAATTCCAGTGTGGCGAATGGTGGGGGGAGGTCGTTGGTTGGATGGGACAGGGGCGCCGACACCGACGGGCATCGGCGTTGGGCCGCGGCTCGCACCAGGGAAAGCCAAGATGGTAACGAGCCCCGTCTTTGGGGTTGGGGAGGGGGGGAGTTCCGGCCGGCTGTGACGGTCCGCCGGCCTAAAAATAAAAACGGTTGAATCAGATCAGAAGTGGTGGGGATTTGGTCTGGTTTCGATAGATAGTTTTAAGTGGGCAAAAACCAGTAGATTTTTGGGTATAAGTGCGTTCTTAGAACGGGAACCACAACCAGGTGGGATTGGTCCGATTAGTGGATCGATATCTAAGGGCGCCTTTATTAATCGGGGTGTAATTAGCGTGTTCGATTTTAAAGAGTCAAACGTGTTAATCGATCTCGATTAACGTGATTGAATACGAAGAGGGAGCGAGATCCGCCGTTCTCTCTTTTATCTGAGGAGTTATCTTAAACGAATGTGTTAGTTGGTTGACGTTGAACCGTCGTTTATGAAATTGGATTAAATGTTGAAATACTTTTGCATCGATGAAAGTGACGGAGTCTTTTTTTTTACCTGTTATCTTAAAATTTTAAGTTGGATGACTTAGTAGATTTTATTGCGACTAGAGCACATAGTTATATATCCCGGATTCGTACATTATATATAATAGTTCACGTGGTAGTACCTAAATCGTCTACATGACATGCTTAGAATAAACGTATATTAAATAGACAGAGTAAATCCATACGACATAACTTAAACCTATTTGTACCGGTAAAGGGCGTAAAATAATCTTATAGGCCCTCTTTGTTAATCGGTTAGGATAGACGAATATGATATCTGGTGAAAGAGAAATATGGAGGTCTCACATCCTCCATCTCACACACATGTCTTTTACTCGATCTCGAGTAAGGTATTCGACTCCAGCTCGATTAACAAAGAGGACCTAAGACTCTCTTTGTTAATCGAGCGAAGATATCGTGTTCGACTTCTCTCGGTCGAACACGATGTCCGGGTTTAATTAGTGATGTGTGTGTGAGGGAGAGTGTGACCCCTCCTCCTCATTCTTTCTCATCGGATTCGACATCCACCGTTTGATTAACAAAGAGGGCCA
The DNA here is from genome assembly GCA_022559845.1 of Amorphophallus konjac. Lineage (NCBI taxonomy): Eukaryota > Viridiplantae > Streptophyta > Magnoliopsida > Alismatales > Araceae > Amorphophallus > Amorphophallus konjac. The sequence goes on along the minus strand of CM040128.1, from coordinate 237,674,967 downwards.
TATTGAAGAGACTGTGAGAGAAATTAAAATATGTTTAAATCAAGATTCGATGACCCAGGGACAACTATGGTATCAGATTTCTCCTGATCCAGTAGTAATAGGTTGGACTCAAACCCAACTGGTTCGAGTCAAATATTAAAAATAAACTCAACAATAAAATTTAATTATTTTCATTCATAAGATGTAAGGTATTATGATTAATGTTATATCATTTACATTATTATTTAACTCGTTCATAGTGACTAAGGAGTAATTAGTCCGACTCTTGTCTCGGAATACATTCTAGATATAATTTAGATCATCTAAATTGAGACAAGCGAGACCGAGTCGAGGAACCATGGTTGCAATTGTAAGAGTCCTCTATGCTTATTATTTTAAGATTGGGCCTGCACACCATGTAGCAATTAGCGTTAAGAATACTTTTTATATATTGACGCGAAAGAAAGAGTTATAATAAAATATGTTTCAATGGTAACAAATATGCTCGCCATTCGTTACTTTAAGATCTCATTTTGGATGGCATCAGAAACTTCAATATAAAAGTTCATGTACGAATCAAAGAATAAATGTCGGCATCTTCCGTCTCCGCTTATAGCAATTTGCTATCGGTCAATTATTAGCGGATGCCGCGTCTCATGTAACCAGCCAATCCCCGCCCGGGTGGTCTGGTCGATTTGGCGTGATTTTTTAGTGAGACGGTTTTGAAACTTGCAGGAGAAGAGATACCCCCGCGCGGCCTGCAGGAAAGCGCGGTTAGCAAGTTAACGTGCGGTGGGTGGGTCTCTCTGTCTTGGAAGATTGGGATTTCTACGAGGAAGGGGAAATTGGAAGGTGGGGGAAGACGCATCGGCGGGATAACTTGCGCTCAGAGAAGGGGATAAACCATTGGTTTACGAAATGGTCAAGCCATCCTTTCGTGACCTTCCACGGATATGGGAGTCCTTTTGGTTTTTGAGTTTTTTTTAGGGGGGATCTTTAGTTTTGAGCTCCTGTAACTTTTTATATTTATAGATTAACCTCTCGAATCAAAATATTTTTTTAATCCTTATAAACTTAAAATTATTTAGTAGATCAGAGTTTTCCAAACTATTCCGAGATGGATTAAATCGTCTGTCCCGTCATGTCCAGCCACAGATCGGGACGACCAATCTGTGGGACGTAAATGGACGTTATATATATTATTTTAATTTTTTTATATCAAATTTATTTTATAGGTCGATTGATCGAGAGATGTCACGTTCGAAACGTTCTTAAACATTATTTTTATTAATTTTTTATATATATTTATTTTAAAAAACTATTTCAAAACATTGCATGGGACGAAATCTAACCGTGGATAACGATTTAAAACACATATCACTTGGCCAACTGAGATAAGAGATCACTTGAGTTATATTATATTATAACAAATATATATAATATAATTTTTGTGTCTCGGTACGTAACGGAATCAACCCGTACCATCCCGTCCCAGACCGTGACCGATCCGGTCGGGATGACAAACTCTGAGTAGAATAGCCTATATTATGACCAACAATTCTGTCGTATATTTACAAAAAAACTTCTAAAAGGGGGTATTTAACAAATAAATATGTCATTATAAATATCTATAAATAAATTTCTTGATTAAAAGAGTTAATTTGTAATAATAACAGTTGTACGGGTTACAAATAAAAAATATTTTTTTTAGCGGCACCTTTCTCAGGCAACCGCCCGCGTTTGGAGATGGTCGCGGTGGAATTAATTGTTCGTGCGCTCGCATAACAAAGGTTCGTTGGCACGTCTTTTTTACTTTGGATTTGGATTGGCACGAGTAATTCTCAACGGCTGGGGAGGAAATTACATTTTTTCTTCGTCAATGCTCTTATAGATAAGAAAGATGAATAATACTTTATGTATCAAATCCATGGTTTGCCGTGCCGACCCGCACGACCCTACCCGACCCAGGCGGGCACCGGGTCGCACGGGTTGGGGGTCGTGAAAGGGACGCATTGGACCGTATGGCCCCGTGCGTCCCGTCACGTACCGCTCCGGTGCGAGACGGGACCCGGCTCGGTACGAGCGGGTCGGGGCAGTTCGCCCATTTAACGGGCCGAAGGGGAGGCTCTTCCTCCATCCCTCCCACCTGCGAGCGGCGGTGCAGCGGCGTTGGATGGCGGTCAGAGCGGCGGACGGCGGCTTTGGGCGGCTCAGGGCGGCGATCGGAGGTAGGTGAATTTTTTTTTAATGGTCTATGCCCGTGGGGGGCCGCCAGAGGTGGGGGAGGGAGGGGGCGTTCTGGGCGGTTGGGGGCCGGAGGAGGTGGGAGAGGTAGGGGTGGGCGGTGGTGGCGGGGGTGGCGGGGAGGCGATCTGGGCGGTGGGGGCCGCCGGAGGGAGGGGGGCGATCTGGGCGGTGGGGGCCGCCGGAGGTGGGAGAGGTGGGGGGGGCGGTGGTGGGAGGGGGGTTATGGGCGGTGGTGGGGGTGGGGCAGGGGCAGGGGGACGATGGGGGTGGGGCAGGGCTGCCAGGGCTGGCCAGGGCCGGTGGTGGGGGTGTGGGGAGGGGGGGAAGAGAAGAGAATAAAAAATAATTTAATTTTTATATTTTTATATTTTTTCTTAGTTTAAAAATGTAAGAATAGATTTTGTTAGATTGTTTAAAATTATTTTTGATGTATTGTTTAATTCATGTTGTAGAAATAATATAATTTTTATTTAATTCATGTTGTAGAAATAATTTTTTGATGTATTGTTTAATTCATGTTGTAGAAATAATATAAATATTGTTTAATTCATGTTGTAGAAATAAATTTATTTTTGATGTATTATTTAATTCATGTTTAAATATTAAATTTAATTGAGATGTATTAAATTTAAAATCTAGTCTTGCATGTTGTAAAATTAATGATATTATTTTCATTATTAGTTGTAGACGTAAAATAATATAATATTTTTAAAAAAAATAAAAATGTTTTTCATTTAAATATATCTGCAGTGATAAATATTTTACAAAAAATTAAAGTTAATATTTATAATTTAAATTAAGTAGATATGTTTTGAATTTAAATATAAATTTATTGATAAATATTTTACAAATAATTTTAAAGTTAATTTAGATGTATAATGTAATTTAAGTAGAGATATTTTTAATGTAAATATAAATTTAGTGTTGAATATTTTATAAATAATTTTAAAGTTAATTTAGATGTATAATGTAATTTAATTAGAGATGTTTATAATTTAAATATATAATTAGTGATAAATATTTTACAAATAATTTTAAAGTTAATTTAGATGTATAATATAATTTAATTAGAGATGTTTATAATTTAAATATATAATTAGTGATAAATAGTTTACAAATAATTTTAAAGTAAATGTAGATGTATTAAATAAAAAAAATTAGCATTATATGTATGTTTTAGAAATAATGATATTATTTTGAACTAAATTATATTGAGATGTATTAAATATTGAATTTAGTCTTGCATGTTGTAGAAATAATGATATTATTTTCATTGTTAGTTGTAGACTTAAAATAATGTATTTTTTATAATTTATATTTTTAAATTTAGGAGATACAGTTAAGCACTCTATGGCTCCTAGGGAACGACCAAATGATATTGGATGGTCACACGGAGTTATGTTGGATGGCAACCGACGATGTTGGCGTTGCAACTATTGTAAAATAGAACACCGGGGAGGAGGGGTCTCGGTTGAAGAAGCATTTGGCAGGAGGAGTCGGTGCAGGATACTCTGAGGTTGTTGGGTGTACACATTTGTCTCGAGATGTGAAACTTGTAATGGCCAGGCACCTGCGGGAGAAGAGAGCTGAGACGCAAGAAAAGAAAAAAAAGAAAAAAAAGAGATCAAGCGACAGTGAGCGGAAGAGCAAGCGACAACGACAAGGAGGAATGTGCATGGACACCCAGTGGCGAAGACCAACAAGCACGTACTAAGCAGGCTAATGTGTATGTCACGGTGAATGATCCATACGAAGCCGAGTTCTGTGAGGCATTACGTCAAAGCAGGGAAGAGTCAAGACATGCCGAGGAGACGAGAGTCCGAAGTCGCGAGGCGACGAGGACCGGAGCATCAGGGAGTGGTGCTTCATCTACGACTCGACAATCACGGGGCATATAGAGTTTCTTGACTGGTGACTCGGGGACACAAAGAAAAAGGACACAATCAATCAACATTGAAGATGTGGAGCCCGGTGCACTATCCCGAGAGCATGGCAAGCAAACGAGGATGGAAGATGCATATGGTCAGAAGGAGCCTAAATAGAAACTTGGTCAGGCCGTTGCAAAATGGTGGCACCACGCGGGTCTGCCTTTCAATGCAGCCAATAGCCCTTACTACAAGCCAATGTTTCAGGAAACTCATGTCCTTGGGCTACACGTGTAGCCACCTACAGCGAGAGAATTGGCCGGCATATATCTTGATAAACAAGTTGCTGAGATCAAGAGTTACATTGACTCATTCAAATAGAAATGGGAAAAGTATGGAGTCACACTTATGTGTGATGGATGGTCAGGTACCACAAAATCTAGCCTGATCAACTTCCTTGTTTATTGTGACAGACATGTTTTCTTTCACAAATCAGTGTATGCGTCTGGTCAAATTCACAGTCACCAATATATTTTGTCATTGATGGAGCAAGTGGTGACTGAGATTGGGGAGGAGTACATTGTACAAGTGGTGACTGACAATGGGTCGAACTATAAGAAGGTTGGGGAGGATCTAATGAAGAACAGACGGCACATTTTCTGGACCCCCTGTGCAGCACATTGTGTAGATCTGATGCTGAAGGAGATTGGGCAGCTTCGTATGGTCAAATCTGTGGTTGAGGTGGCACAAAAAATCACGAAATATATCTACAACCACACACTTGTATTGGCATAGATGAGCGAGCATTGTGGAGGCGAACTGTTGAGGCATGGCATTACACGATTTACCACCAACTACATTGCATTGCAGAGCCTACTGAAGCACAAGGATGGGTTGAAGTAAATGTTTAGAGGTGAGACCTGGCTGAGTTCCTCTTTTGCTACTTCACGTGAAGGGGCGGAGGTCGAGGGGATTGTCAACACCTCAAATTTTTGGGATAGAGTGAATGTATTAGTGTCATTGATAGAGCCACTGTATGAGGTACTGTGATGTGTGGATGGGGATAGAGTACCAACCATGGGATTGGTGTACAGTAAAATAGAAGCTGCCAAGCGAAAGATCCTTACAACGTCTAAAAAATATGGACCCACCATCCTAGAGATTGTGGAGGACAGATGGGATAGACAAATGAGCCGCGATCTTCACATGGCAGGTAAACACTTACATTCTCGTCCAATAAATGAGCTGTGATCTTCAGTTTATACTAATATGTAATTCATTGTCTTGCGATTGCAGCGTACTATCTACATCCGCCCTTCCAATATGCTCGGGGCCTTACTTATGACGATACTTTGATAGAATCAGTCAACATTATGGTAGACCGATTGTCTTTCACCCCAACAGATGTTGCTGATGTGTTGAATGAGGTATACTTGGATATTTTACCACTGAGAATATGAAATAAAATATACACTTAATGTTTTTCGATAATGCAGATGAAAACATTTAGAGAGGCAATTAGTTCATTTGCGACACCTAATGCTGTGGCCAGTCGTGACAGACTCGACCCAGGTAATGTGTCTTCACAATATACCTTCTATATCTCGAGAAGTAATTTTTACATCTAATTATTATATTGTACGTGATCTGTCTTAAACGCAGCTGAGTGGTGGCTAAATTACGGCACAAGTGCACCCGTATTAAGAAAGATCGCAATGAGAGTTCTATCGCAAACATCCTCGTCGAGTGGGTGTGAGCGGAATTGGTCGACGTTGTCCTTCTTGCATACTAAGCTGAGGAATAGGCTGACACACTGCAGGCTAGACAAAATGGCGTATGTTCATTACAACATGAGGCTAAAGGTCCGGCATGTGCAAATGAATACAAGGAGAGGAGAGGGAGATTACGACCCAACGGATGCTATGTACTTGCAAGACGATGATGACCCTATGGTAGCATGGGTTGCAAGAGCCACAACTGAGCGTGGTGAGGCAGAATTGGACGAGGAGGCTGAAGAACCAGGCGAGACACCACGGCCTAATACTTTTCTCGCATCAGCTATACAAGAGGCAGTGGGGGAGGGAGATGACATCCATGTGCAGTTGGGTGGTGACGAGTCAGCAACGGGACGTGATGATGAAGTTAATTTGGATGAAGACCTCGTCATTGGGGGTGAAGACACATCGTATGCGTACAATGATACAGCATGGGAGCGATTGATGCAACCTCCAACAATTGAGCGTCAAGTGCCAGCTCAAGTGAATTAATATATGAAAATCGAATCGCATATTTCATTCGATAGCATAGTCATATATTGATGTATGATGATGTAAGAAATATATTACAGGTCGGTCCGACAAATGACAACATTGCGGGAGAACAGTGGTCCCGGGTTGCTGCACCGCAGCATTCAATATCTGCGGAGCCTAGAAGGTTATCCACTTCAAGAGAGGCTAGGGGGAGTTCCTCATTTAGAGAGGTGAAATTATATTGTCATTTCTACATTTATATGTTATATTTCATTGGTAATTGAATATATTATTCTTTTAATTATGTAGTCTTCGGTAGCATCGAAACAACCATCTCAGTCTGCTGCGCCATAACACTCAACATCTAAGGCACCTAGTCAGTCGTCTCAGGTATACGTACAGACTTACACAGTAGAAAGTAAATTGAAAAATTATCTAACCAGACTTCTGCTTCTCAGGCATCTAGAGGGACACAATATGCAGTAGGTAAGCCGCCTCCTACTCCACAGAAGAAAAAAGCATCATGGACCACATTATTCAGCAGCAAGAAGGACAAGGGACCACTATTAAATCCGATAGATATTACAGACATGGAGACATTAGATCCCAATGCAGATGATGATACTCCCGAGCCCTCTATTGAGCCCCGCATCAGTGAGAGTCATGACTCCGATGATGATAGTACACCGACAATGTCTTCATCCCATGGAGGTGACGGTTCTCAAGGTGGTCAATGGAGTCGTCGTAAGGATACTAGTGCTGGTGGCAGAGAGTACATCAGTGGTCATAGTAGAGGTCGTGGGGGCCGTCAACATGCCGCATGGACAGAGGAGCAGCACTTCACACATGTCACGCAAGATGAGGACCACGGTGCTCAACTGACAGGGACGAGGCGGGCAACTGATCATTGGGATCCCAACTATGGAAGTTCGGTTACAGACAGTACCAGTTATCAAGGCATGTTGTCTGAGGATGAGCACACATGACTCCTAGGGATCTGGAAGCTCGTATGGACGGTCATGGCCGTAGCAGCCGATGTATCATGGCGACTCAGATAGCAGTAGTTCGTTTTTCTCATCGTATCCATATTCTTATGCCGCAGCTGCGCCAGTAGAGGTCGCATACGTACAAGGTTCGCAGCAGTATGAATACTACGTACGCATGTACTGGGAGAACTATTTAGGTTCAATGCGCTATGAAGACTATCTGTCCTATCTGTGGAACACTTTTAATGTCAGATTGTTTGGAGATGGGCACTGGCCCAATTTGGGTCCATACTCTTGAGTATGTATCATTTGGTTATATTTATAACTAACTAATAATTAATTATAAATTTCTTCATATCTTGAGTTTTGTACTTATCATTGAAATCACTAATGTAAACTTTTACATCATTTGCAGATCATGATGGACAGACGGCGTCACCGTGCGTGGGAGCATGGATACTATATTGAGGGTGATGGACATGTGCACTGAAGATACTGCGAACATCGCGTCACCGGTATACACAGGTTTGCGGAGCACCTTGCCGGAGTGGGACGCGATGTTCGTGCATGCGACCGAGTTCCGGGAGATGTCCGACATTCCTTTTGGACACTGTTACAGGATAGATACGGTTCTCGTAGCACACCCAATACATCTTCTTCTACGTCCCGGGTACCCCCACCACAAGCACAGGGCGGAGCAGGATCTTCCTCCACGTCCAGAGTTCGAGCAGCACCAACACCAGTCGCACATGATAGAATTGAAGCTATAGATGTAGTGATGACTTTTTTTACAGATTTCATGTACCCTCCACCGCAACACACGACCCATCATTTGTGCAGATGGTTACATATTTTCAGTCCCACCCACATGTACCTCCACCCACTAGGATAGAGTTAGATTATACGGGTGATCAGTCTCATGTATCTGATGATGAGTTTTAGGATTCAGGCTTCACTGATGACGAGGATTAGTGAGTTTTGGGATTCGGACTTCACAGATGAGGAGGATGAGTGAGTTTTGGGATTCGGACTTCACAGATGAGGAGGATGAGTGAGTTTTTATATTTTATACTTCATGAATGAATATCATTATTATGTCACTGTTTACTTTAACATATTAAGTAATTTAAATAATTTTTTTATATATTATATATAATATGATGTTTAATTAAACGGTGTAATATGTTATTTTTATATAATTAATTATGTGTAATTTAGTATGGATCTATTATCATAAAAAAATTCTACATTCTAATATTTTTAAATATATATAACATTTAATCTTTAAATAAAAATTTATTAAAATTTTTAAAAAAATTAAAAAATCACGTGCCGAGAGCCCGAGAGGACGGATCGGGTCGTTGTGTGACCCGGTCGACCTGACCCGTCCCGCGCCGAGACCGGGTCGACCGGGTCGGCCGGGTCAACAAACCTTGATCAAATCTCGTGCATATGACATCTCATTGGCCAAAAAATAAAGTGACGAGACTATTTCCACGCAAAAAATAATGACCCGCACCAAACTCTTACGATCTATTTTTTTGCACGTTAGATACATAACACACTCATTCAGAAAGTACATGAATGAAATATTCTATAGGATAAAAATATTTTGCTATATGAATGTAATATTTTATTATAAGAATGAAATATTTTATTTAACTATAAAAATAAATTAATAAAATATTTTTTAGAAATGATGTAACAAATGAAATATTTGTCACAAGAATTAAATATTTGTTATATGAATGAAATATTTTATTATGTGAATATACTATTTGATTATAAAAATAAATTAATAAAATATTTTATAGAAATGAAACATTACGTCATAAGAACGAAACATTCGTTATAAGAATGAAATATTTTATTTAACTATAAAAATAAATAAATAAAATATTTTATAAAAATAAAATATTTTATCCTACAAACGAAATATTGGTTACAAAGATAAAACACTACAAAAGTAAAATAATATATTATAAGAATGAAACTTAACAGAATGTTTTAATCTTATACCAAATGTTTCTTTCATATAGTAAAATATTTCAGTCCTACAAAATATTTAGTCATATAATTTTTCACCGAATATATTTTACTCCGTATTTATTGCGTGAAAAAAAAAGGAAGGGTATAGAGAAAGAATGAGTGGTAAGAAAAAGATTGATCTACTATAATTTAATCTCTTAGGATAGGTTTGATAATCGTTTGGGTTATCTAACATGATGAGAGAGAGAGAGCGGCAGCCCGCTCTCTTCACACTCAACCCTCTTTAATCGGAGTCGGGTGACTTACTCGGGCGATGAGACGCGAATAAATTACCTCACCCCGTTTTCAAACGGACCTCTAGAATAATCAAAATAGTGACACATACGTACTCTTTTACATTCTCTTGTACGCTCTTTTTATATCTTCGATAGCATATTTTGTCAACTTTGAGATGATTGGACTTTGAGGGATATAATTGAAATAATATTATTTAATATATATAGAGTGTAGATGATAATATAAACAATATGAGGTTGTAAGGTAGAATACACAAAATTATGGCGGAATTGTACGTAATTATCTCAAACATTTCTAATTTTGTGAGAAAGGCAGAAGTCTCATTTGGAGTACCATCATCTTGGGCAACCGAGAGGAGTCGTTTGGTACGGGGATGGGAGTGGGTTATCTCCATTTTAACCTTGTTATGTGTTTGTTATGGCCATTTTAGGTGAGGATAACCTAGGATAGGGAAAATGGGTTTAACCCCACAAATGGGGTTAAACACGGGGATAAGTCATTCCAAGTAAAACTTGGAATGACTTATCCCCATCCCCGTTCTCGTTCACCCTCTCGTGAACGATCCCGCGATCGTCCCCCCACGCTCGTACTGTTCACGCGTCGATCGCATGCCCTGCCTCCGCGGAGTGCTTCCCCTCCGGCGATCGTGCTCCGACTTCGATCCCCTTCTGCCTCCGCAGAGTGCTTCCTCTGCAACGGCCGGCGATAGTCCTCCGACTCCGATCGTGTTGTCCGACTCCCTGATCGTGTCCTCCACGATCGCACTGTTCACGCGTCTCCTTGCGATCCTCTTCTACCACCGCGGAGCGCATCCTCTGCTACGGCCGGCGATCGTGCTGTCCGACTCCCTTGGAAGGTTGCTATCTTCTTCGAACGGATCCGGCGCGTGCCCTCGCTCCAACGTGCTGTTCCTCCCTCCGTGCTCTCCGATAGATGTCTCCCGGTCTGCTATGGCACCACCTCCGATCGTTGCCATTGGGGCTCTCCTATGCTGTAGATCGTCTCTGAGTCGTCTCCATCCGGCTTCCTAGCCCGGGCCCTGCCTCGATCGTGTTGTTTCCCCTTGTGTGAGGAAACCCCTTTTTCTGAGGAAACCCTTCACAGAAACCTTTTCCCCTATCTCGGCCGTCTGGCTCCTTCTGTGAGGAAATCTTACAACTACCCTAGGCCCTGGAAAACACAAACCCCCTCCCCTATAGGCTCTATCAGGCCCCTTATGTCCCCTGCAGTTTGATCCTCTTCGTCATCTCATCTATTTGTGTTTATTACTGCTAATGAAATTTTTTGATAAGCTTGCAGGCTAAAAAATATCCCGTTGATGTGGACTGCTCCTTCATGTTGACATCTCCCTCCCCTTCATTGCTCCTTCCCATCTTTGTGTGGGAACTGCTCCATCCCGTCTACTGTGCGAACTGCTCCTTCCTCTCCGGTGTGCTAACTGCTCCTTCCTGTAAGGTAACTGCATAACCTCATACCACTATGGTAGATGCGATTTACCTTTCTTGTGGATGTCATTGCTACTATTGTATTATATGCTAAATGTGAAAAAAATTTCGGCCATGTTAAACTATCTTGTTTATGGCATGTCAAGTCTATGTTATTTTTAATATGAATGGAATATTATTGTGTGCATATTTTGATCTAAAGTTTCTTCATAATATCTTGGAAATTTTAATGCTTTACATTTGTGTGCATTAGTACTTTCTATATTTTATCATAGTCTAGTTAAATTTCCAAGTTGCAGTATGATGCTTCCATGTTAGAGTTTAATTTCTTGTGGTGTTCTTGTGTACTGTGCCTTCATTAGAAATTGATTGTCTCTGATTTTCTGTATGTTTCTGTGGATTTGTTGTCGTTCAATCTGCTTTTGGATTCTTCATGGGTCATCACCTCAACTGGCTGGATGTATATCCTCTGTTTATCCATCCATACATTTGGTGGCATGCTTCAGCTTGGACTAGTTGTATGTAGTTCCTAGAGCAGGAACCTACAGTAGGGTGGAACATTGGACTTTATACAGCCCAAGACCATGTATAACTCGCAGGAATATATACATCCTGACATAAACAACCCAAGGAGGAGCTTCGACAGTGAATGTTTCTTGCCACAACCAGAAAAAGCGGGATTTCAGACGGACGTTATCCGTCTCAAATCCGTCTGAAAATCCGTCGCAACACATATTTGTAACGGAATTCCGATGGATTTAAGACGAAACTCGACCGTCTGAAATTCTTAGTCACAAATTTGTGACAGTTAACTTTTCGGTCTAAAATTCCGTCTGAAATTAAGACACAAATAATTTCGGTCATAAATTCCGTCTAAATCTCATACGATAAAATTTCCGTATGTAACTATCAGTCTGAAATGATCCGTCTGTATTTCATACGGTTTTTAAGACGGATTTATTATCCGTTGTAAATACCGTCCGTAATCCGTCTGAAATATTGTCTGAAATCCGTCTCTATTTCTGTCGGATATTACGACGGATTACTTTGTCGTCGTAACTTCCAACGACGGTTCCATATGCTTATTCGTCCTAAATCCGTCGGTGTTTGAAACGGAATTCACGACGGATATAAATTCCGTCTGAAATTACCGTCGCTATTCCAAACGTAATTTCAGACGGATTATAAATCCGTCTGAAAAAAAATATTTTTTTAAAATTTTAAGTTTATTTATCTAATAAACCTGTTAAAAAAAATTATTGGAACTAACCACAAAAAAAAACTCAACATCAACGTACCCCAAATAAATAAACACCACCGAAAAAATCTCAACATCAACATAGATGTTCAAATAAATAAACACCACCAATAAAAAAATTCAACACCATGCTGACAAAATAAATACAAAGAAAAACACATTAACCCTGCTGATCCGTCTGAATAACATAAAACAAATATCATTAAACATCAAGAAATATCTGGTACATCGTCAATATCCTCATCATCCATATCGTCACTGCCCTGCTCATCTCCTCTGTCGCTGCCCGCAGAAGGATCCCCCTACATTAAAAAAATAATAACATTCATTCATATATAAAAAAATTAGTGCGAAGAAATGAGCATAAATATAAATCAAACATATCAAATTGATAACTGCAGATTTTATAGATCAACTACTAGCTTGAAACAATATTTAGACCCCCGGACCCGACCTGGTAGTTCATTTAAACTAAGTGTATTTTAAAACTGAACTTTTAGCGCCGAGCTCAAACCGGACATCCGATTTGGATTCCGCCAGTTCTGACAAGTCACTTTCATCTCCCCGGTTGTGTTGGAATGATCGGCACGGCCGTCCGACTTGTATTTCAAGTTTTTGACCCCCGGACCTGACCTGGGAGTTCATTTAAGCTAAGTTTATTTTAAAACTGAACTTTGAGTGCCGAGCTCAAACCGGACATCCGATTTGGATTCTGCCAGTTCTGACAAGTCACTTTCATCTCCCCGGTCGCGTTGGAATGATCGGCACGGCCGTCCGACCGGTATTTCCAATTTTAGACCCCCGGACCCGACCTGGTAGTTCATTTAAACTAAGTGTATTTTAAAACTGAACTTTGAGCGCCGAGCTCAAACCGGGCATCCGATTTGGATTCCGTCAGTTCTGACAAGTCACTTTCATCTCCCCGATCGCGTTGGAATGATCGGCACGGCCGTCTGACCGGTATTTCCAATTTTAGACCCCCGGACCCGACCTGGCAGTTCATTTAAACTAAGTGTATTTTAAAACTGAACTTTTAGCGTCGAGCTCAAACCGGACATCCGATTTGGATTCCGCCAGTTCTGACAAGCCACTTTCATCTCCCCGGTTGTGTTGGAATGATCGGCACGGCCGTCTGACTTGTATTTCAAGTTTTTGACCCCCGGACCTGACCTGGGAGTTCATTTAAACTAAGTGTATTTTAAAACTGAACTTTGAGCGCCGAGCTCAAACCGGACATCCGATTTGGATTCCGTCAGTTCTGACAAGTCACTTTCATCTCCCCGGTCGCGTTGGAATGATCGGCACGGCCGTCCGACCGGTATTTCCAATTTTAGACCCCCGGACCCGACCTGGTAGTTCATTTAAACTAAGTGTATTTTAAAACTGAACTTTGAGTGCCGAGCTCAAACCGGACATCCGATTTAGATTCTGTCAGTTCTGACAAGTCACTTTCATCTCCCCGGTCGCGTTGGAATGATCGGCACGGCCGTCCGACCGGTATTTCTAATTTTAGACCCCCGGACCCGACCTGGTAGTTCATTTAAACTAAGTGTATTTTAAAACTGAACTTTGAGCGCCGAGCTCAAACCGGGCATCCGATTTGGATTCCGTCAGTTCTGACAAGTCACTTTCATCTAACCGGTCGCGTTGGAATGATCGGTACGGCCGTCCGACCGGTATTTCCAATTTTAGACCCCCGGACCCGACCTGGTAGTTCATTTAAACTAAGTGTATTTTAAAACTGAACTTTTAGCGCCGAGCTCAAACCGGACATCCGATTTGGATTCCGCCAGTTCTGACAAGTCACTTTCATCTCCCCGGTCGCGTTGGAATGATCGGCATGGCCGTCCGACCGGTATTTCAAATTTTAGACCCCCGGACCTGACCTGGGAGTTCATTTCAGCTAAGTTTATTTTAAAACTGAACTTTGAGTGCCGAGCTCAAACCGGACATCCGATTTAGATTCCGTCAGTTCTGACAAGTCACTTTCATCTCCCCGGTCGCGTTGGAATGATCGGCACGGCCGTCCGACCGGTATTTCCAATTTTAGACCCCCGGACCCGACCTGGTAGTTCATTTAAACTAAGTGTATTTTAAAACTGAACTTTGAGCGCCGAGCTCAAACCGGGCATCCGATTTAGATTCCGTCAGTTCTGACAAGTCACTTTCATCTCCCCAGTCGCGTTGGAATGATCGGCACGGCCGTCCGACCGGTATTTCAAATTTTAGACCCCCGGACCTGACCTGGGAGTTCATTTAAGCTAAGTTTATTTTAAAACTGAACTTTGAGTGCCGAGCTCAAACCGGACATCCGATTTAGATTCCGTCAGTTCTGACAAGTCACTTTCATCTCCCCGGTCGCGTTGGAATGATCGGCACGGCCGTCCGACCGGTATTTCAAATTTTAGACCCCCGGATTTTCTCAATTATTCTGAAGTAAATGAGTTTTAAAATTAATAATGAACATAATTGAGTAATTCCATCAAAATAAAAACTTGGCTAGGGACTCACCTGTGCGGGCTGTGCTGTGGTGGTGGTTGATTTCTGAGGGACCATTCCGCTCTGGGAGAGGAGGCCACTAATTGCCTGCAAGAATACTGACACTTGGCTAGAGATCTCTTGCTGGAAATGCTGCTGCTGCCGCTGCATATCAGAAATCTGCGATCGGACCATGTCCATCATGTCGCTGGCAGAAGCGCTGGGGGCAACGGAAGGTATAGTGAAGGCACTGCCACTGGAAGAAGTATAGCTATAACTCGCACACGCTGATGTCACCGCGCTTGCGTCTAGGCTCTCCCCAAAACCATATATTCGGCCTTTCTTCGGTACGCCAGCTGCTGCCACCCACTCCACCGGATCGAACTCCGGCTGCTGCGTGTCTCCCTCCCCGTACTTCTCTGTCACTGCTTTGCTATATGTTTCCTACAAATTGAATAAAATAACTAGTCAATTTCATATGAATTACATGCCAATTTAAATGAACGGTACAAGTTACATATGTAGATAAACTTACCGCTGCTGACTTAGCTGTGTCACTCACAAAATCATTAGTCCCCTTCTTTTTGTGTGTTCTGTCGAACACCTCGAGGAACGACGGAGGTCGATTAAGCTCCACAGCCTGTTATACAATTCATAGTAAAAAAAAGTCAAATATTGGGATAAATTGTAAGAAGATAAATTGGTATATTACTTACCAATTTTTGTTTATGAGCCGCATAAGAGATGGACCCACTCGTATGCAAATTTGAACCTGGTTTTGACGCCCTGTTTGCTTTGGCTTTTTCGGACTTTTCTATCCACTTGGGGTCGGCAAAATGGTCACAAGATATCTCCCAATCCTCCTGCCTCATCCATAGAGGGCGATGCGCCTTCCACAATTATCGGTCTTCACTCCCCCCACTCAATTTTTTAGCGTGTGCTCGGGCCTCATGTATTTTCCTCTTATAACTTGAGAGCATAGTAGACTCCCAGGCACGACGACATCTCGCCGTGTCATGTCCACATGTGAATTGAAAAGACCGCTGTAAATCAATTGCTTTTCACACTTAGTATAAAGTTGTAAATAGACTTTGGAAAATACTTGAATTAAATGACGTAATTACTTACTAAGAACATGTTGTACAATGAATCGCGGACGGACATCGAAAAATCTCTGAAAGTGGAAGCTGCCCCGGGCACATGTGCCAACATGAGTTCGGTGGAATGATGGACAGCGCCGTGGGGTTCAAATTTCATACTACAATTGCAAATGTCAAAATATTCATATTACACAGTTGAGGGCTAATTAATGTAATATAACCTTATAGATTTACCCGGATACCCAACACGGGCGACGTCTATCATGGGTCGTGCCTCCCTCGTGACAACTGCCGACATCGTCAAGGGGCTGACTGGTGGGGGTGGGCCCTGTACAAGTGGGAGGTGGTGGGAGGGCACTGAGACCTGCAAGAATTTATTGTCATGTGGAGTGATACATATACTGCGAACATATAATTAAAATATACATACCTGCAGCGGGAGGTGGTGGGGTTGGCGTATGCACAACATGTGGGAGGCCACTGAGACCTGCAAGAATTTATTGTCATGTGGAGTGATACATATACTGCGAACATATAATTAAAATATACATACCTGCAGCGGGAGGTGGTGGGGGTGGCGTATGCACAACATGTGGGAGGCCACTGAGACCTGCAAGAATTTATTGTCATGTGGAGTGATACATATACTGCGAACATATAATTAAAATATACATACCTGCAGCGGGAGGTGGTGGGGGTGGCGTATGCACAACATGTGGGAGGCCACTGAGACCTGCAAGAATTTATTGTCATGTGGAGTGATACATATACTGCGAACATATAATTAAAATATACATACCTGCAGCGGGAGGTGGTGGGGTTGGCGTATGCACAACATGTGGGAGGCCACTGAGACCTGCAAGAATTTATTGTCATGTGGAGTGATACATATACTGCGAACATATAATTAAAATATACATACCTGCAGCGGGAGGTGGTGGGGGTGGCGTATGCACAACATGTGGGAGGCCACTGAGACCTGCAAGAATTTATTATCATGTGGAGTGATACATATAATGCGAACATATAATTAAAATATACATACCTGCAGCGGGAGGTGGTGGGGGTGGCGTATGCACAACAGGTGGGAGGCCACTGAGACCTGCAAGAATTTATTGTCATAAGTAGAACAAATATTGAAGAATTTAAATTAAAATATACATACATGATCCTCGAGTCTTTTTGCCACTGAGACCTGCAAGAATTTATTGTCATGTGGAGTGATACAAATATTACGAACATATAATTAAAATATACATACCTGCAGCGGAAGGTGGTGAGAGTGGCGTATGCACAACAGGTGGGAGGCCACTGAGACCTGCAAGAACTTATTTTCATAAGTAGAACAAATGTTCAAGAATTTAAATTAAAATATACATACCTGTAGCGGGAGGTGGTGGCGTATGTACAAGTGGTGGTGAGCCGACACTTGCACCTATAAATAAATTCTTTTAAGTTTGTAAATAAATAAAATATTTATATAGCTAACTTATTGATCAAATATACCTGTGTCTGAAGAAGATGGTAGCGAGGAGATAGTAGTGCCCCTCTCACTGCTAGATCTCCTCCCACCCCTACTACGACCTCCTCGCACCATTTCCTTATTAATAACAAAACAATTAATACATATTAATCCACAATTATATAAGGCTAGATAAATGTTATTTAAAATTATGCTTAAAAGTAAGAATCTTCTTACTAAATTATCAAAACATGCCTCCCTCATGTTGATATATCTAGCTCAACTTCATCATCTTCGTCATCCATAGTAGTCTCATGAGATTCAAAATCTTCATCTTCATCTGATTCTTCCTCCCCTCTAATATCAACATTTAGCTCCGTCGGATCGACTTCTTCCACGCCATCTAGCGTACGTAATGACAGTGGCTCATCAGATTCGTCCATATTAAACCTAGAGGAACCGACAACGCCAACTTCGTCTGATTGATAATATTCAGCACAAGCAACCTCTGAGACATCTCCACTCATAGTTAACTCATAAGTGGGAAAGAGTTTTGAGTTAACCCTGCAAACTGCCCACCAATCTCTATTCTTGGATGATGGATAGCTTGAATAGTACACTTGCTGGGCTTGTGCGGCTAAAATGAACGGTTCATAGGTCTTAAGTTTAAACCTATGCTTGACATTGACAATCCCATAATTTGTGTCATGTAGAACAGAATTAGGATCAAACCATTGACACTTAAATATATATACATGATTGTCTTGTCCCAAATACTGAAGTTCTAAGACTTCTTCAATAATACCATAGTAGTCCAATTCCATTTCATTGTATAAATTTCCCTTCACACATACGCCGCTGTTCATCGTAGACTTATTTCGCCCATAATCCCTTGTATGAAATTTGTATCCATTCACTATATATCCCGGATAGGCACGTGTCTGGTTCGAGGGGCCATAACTTATCTGTTGTACTCTTTGATCAGTAATGAGACCTTGTTCAACCTATATTCAAATTAGAGTAGTTAAAATAATAACAATTACCTCAACATACGTAAATACAAACATATATATTCAGAGTTCACACTGATTCGGACATGCATCTATTTTCACATATCCAAGTCCTAAGTCATTGACCATCTTTTTTGCACGGTAAAAAGTTTCTGGCAACTTCTCGTCTCGAGGCAACATACTCTTGATCAAGAGGAGGAGACGGTCAAAACAAGTCTCACTGATGTGAAATTCAGATTTCAAGTTCAACAACTGTGACACTGCAGACAATCGAGTGTGATTTTCACAACCATCCCACAGCGGCTCATCAGCATCCCTAAGTAGTTCATAAAATCTTCCGGCTGTCTTATTCGGCACTTCATCGTGAATATTAAAACTAGGACCAGCAGCATCTACAACCATATCCACGTACCCACTTGTGCCTGCAATATTGTCGGGCTCATACCTCCCGAATTGCTCACCATGACACGTCCAATTCGTATAACCATCCACGAACCCTTTCGTGTACAAATGATGTTGCACATCCCATGTTGAACACCACCTCAAGTTTCTACAACTTGAACAAGGGCATCGAATGTGACCGTCGCGATCTATTGCTGCATTTGGATTCCCCAATGCAAATTGAATGAAACTCTCAACCCCAAGCTTAAAGTCATCTGACACCACCCGGTCAACTATTCTACGATACATCCATGAACGATCTGTCGACATTTTGCCTGCACCCAATAAATGACAATACACATCCTAACTTTCAAATCATTACTCATAATATTACACCCGACCCTTTCCTCACATCGTTCATCATAGACCATTTGCAGTTGGAAGAGGAATATTGATTAGATTATCACTTTTTAACCCATCCATGAAGGTTTGATCGCACAATCACTTACTATATGTGCTGCACGATTTGCTAAAAATTTCGGCATCATCTCCCCACACTTCTCCGATATACCAAATATATTTATTGATTTTGAAATTTTCTTAAACACTTACAAGTAAGTGGTTAAGAAAACACTCAAAATCAATAATGGTATATCAGAGAAGAGTGAGGAGACGCAACCGAAATTCTCAACAAACCATACAAACATATATAGTAAATGACTGCCTAAGTGCGATCAAACATTCACAGACTGTCCAAACGGGACAATTCAAGACTTTGAGGTAGATATATACATTCTCATAAATAAATGAGAACATACATATCAATCCCAAAGTCTTGAACGGGAAGGCACATTGACACGGTTTTAACGCGCTCTCCTGAGGTGCGTGTAATGTTAGGTCGCACCCACGCACCTCAACTCACAGGGAATACCCCATGCATTTATATAACATAAAATTAAATAACAACGTAATTATCATTATGCACATATCAAATTAAATAACACCCAAATTACAAAAATTTTCAAATGAATAACATCGAAGCAAAACAATCTACATTTTTGAGCTAAATTAACATCAAATTTCTATTAAAATCAGATTTAAAATTATATTTACATGCAATTAAAATCCACAAAGTTTTAAATCACAAAACGAATTTTTTGGGTATTTACCTATTGCTATAGAGAATTCTGATTTCTTTGCATTTATCCACATCTTTGTATATATGTACTACTTAAGATATGTAGTCATTTCATTTCTCTATATCTTCTTATCATCATAAGACAAGGTTCAAATGGGATCACTTTCAACCTCAGTGGAGCATGTACGGCCTCAAGAATGGTAGGACGTCCTTTTTGCATGAGAATTGCTCCCATGCCAGTTCCACTAGCATCACACTCGACTACAAAAGTTTCTGAAAAATCAAGCAAGACAAGAACTGGGGCAGTTGACATAGCCTCTTTAAGCTATAAGAAGGCTTGATGAGAAGATGGGCTCCAACTATAACTGTCCTTCTTAAGAAGACTGGTCAGAGGTGCAGCAATAAGACCATAGTTTTTAATAAATTTTCTGTAGTATCCTGTAAGCCCTAAGAATCCTCTCAAAGCCCTCACAGACCGGGGTACAGGCCAAGTACAAATGGCTTGTAGTTTAGACATGTCCATAGCAACCCCTTTTTCTGAAATAATGTGGCCAAGATACTCAATTTCTCTGACCCCAAACACACATTTAGACATTTTAGCATACAATTGGTTGTCTACTCATAGTGTCCCTCATGTGTTCTAAAGGCAGTTTTGTAAACATCATCAGGATGCATTCTAATTTGATGATAACCCGATCTCAAATCCAGCTTGGAAAAGTACTTGGACCCATGTAATATGAAATCCTGACCATTCAAGGAAAACTTCATGGACATTTGAGAAACGTTTAGGGTTATATCTCCAAGTAACTAGAGCCAAGTATTCCCCAAGATCACATCAACACTGCCAAGAGGAAGAATTAAAAAGTCTAAAGTAAATTACATGCCAGGCATCTTAAGGTTAACTCCAGGACACCAACCCTGTGAAGAGATTTGGAGACCTGCAGCTATTTTGACAGGGTGGGAATCAAAGTTTGTCACAGATAATCCCAACTTCTTTACAACATGGGGGTCCAAAAAATTATGGGTGCTCCCATTGTCAATCAAAACCAGGACAGACATGGTACCCATTTTCCCTAATACTTTCAATGTGCCCGGTGATGCTAAGTGAGTAACATATTGAGCTGACAGAGAGGGTTGTATGACAGGAGAGAATTCAATGAAGGGTTCTGGATCCACACTGTCTAAAGGAGCAAAATCACTATCATCCGGAATAAGATGCAGTAAAAAAAGTTTATGAGGTTGGCATGTGTGGCCTGGAAGCCATTTATCATCACAATTATAACATAGGCCTTTAGCCTTTCGTTCCTGCAACTGTTGTGTAGATAACTTTTTAACTGGTGGGTTTACTCCTTTAGGGGAGAATGCTGGCTGAGAGTTTGGAGTAAAAGGTTTCAGTGTCTGAGGTGCTGAAAAGATAAAGTGTGGTGAAGCTCAACGTCTGGCAGTAAACATTTGTTCTTGAATTCTTGCCAACTCCATAGCATGTGATAAGGAATGGGGCATGAAGGAGCGAACTTCACAGGCAAGATCCTCTCGTAAACCACTCAGAAAAACACCCAGCAAATGCTTCTCAGAAAGTCCAGTTATTCTATTGTACATGATCTCAAATTGCCATTGATACGCAGCTACTGTACCCACTTGTCTGAGTTTACTCAATTGCCCATGAGAATCCACAGAAGAAACTGCACCAAACCGTGACTCTAACCCAGCTAAAAACTCATGCAAAGAAACAGATTCTTTAGAGCTAGAGAAATGCCAAAACCACTGTAAGGCCTCTCCATCCAAATAATAAGATGCTATAGTAACTCGTTGCGTATCCGGAACATTATTACAGTAAAAATAGCGATTAGCTTTGAATCGCCATTCAGCTGGGTCATAACTCCCATCAAATTTAGGGAACTCGTGCAACTTATGGCGAAAAGAACCAGGAATATCAGCCACAGCAGACAGAGAATTTTGGGATTCAAATTTCTCGAAGTTGGACTCCAAAGATTGCATCCGATTAGACATGACTCCAGCTAATCCATCAACCACTAACTAACAACTAATCCATCAGCCACTAACTAATAAAATGCAACAGGGATATCTAATTTAACTAACCCCGCTCAGAACTGAGTTATAGCTTCCGAGCTGGTTCAACGGTCTGCGACTCGGCCTGTCGAGCCACTCGAGACATGACACCCCCCTCCCACAAAGCTCCCCCTCCTCCCACCCGCCCTCCTGCTCCCACTGAGCTCCCCCCCACTGGAACCCTCTCGGATGCCCCTCCCCCCTCCCACGGAGCTCCCCGTCCCACCAAGCTCCACCCCCCTCCCACAGAGCTCCCCCCTCTCCTCTGTATGCTGAACAGTCGAGCAAGATCCTGCTTCAACTCATCATTGCCCGAAGACCGAGTGATATCTATTGATCTACCAATCAAAAAGCTGCTATCATTAGTGGAGTCACTAGAATTAAATGCCACATCTGGAACCCCAAAAGATTGAGAAACAATTGATGTTGAGAATTCTGCTTGAGTTTCCTTGGAGCCACTGGAATTGGAAATAATGTTGTTTGAAGTGAGATTAGTCTGATAGTCTTTGCCAGAGCTTATATTTTTTGCTAGTAAAGGATCACTAGGCATTGGTATCCTAAGAGGGTTATCAATGTCAACTCCAAAAAGGACATTGTTTCTCAGATCAGAAGTTGGAACTTCACTTTCCTGCATACCATCTGAACTAAAAATTAATGATTGTTGATTGAATGAAGGTTCTTTGATGGTGTTCTTGTAAACTCTGGCTATTTATTGCGTTTAGAATGTCACATGCCCAGGAAAGGAAAAATGCAGCTATCATCAAGTTCTGTCCGGGGCAAGACTAGGAACATGTGTAGCATTTCACACAAGCGATTTATTTTTTTTAAAAAAAATAACCTGTGTATCGTTAAACTAAACCCATGGTTGTTCAGTCCAAATCAGTCTCCGTGGGTCCGACGAGTCTCCCCAGTCTAATTCAGTCCAAATTAATCAGGAAGAAGCTACCCAGGGAGATCCCAAGTGATGTGAAATTGTTCACAGTGGCCAATTTGGGCAGGGAGTGAGACGGTCACTTAGGCCACGGGTCCAAATTATCTATGACTCCGTTAGGTGGAGTTTGGCTGGATTTGTGGGGATGAGTTTTAAAATTCTACTCATTAAAATATCTGACATCTCTATCATTTTAATCAAATGTAGTATTAAGATCTTGACTTATGCGCCCTGATAGATTTTTGGAGGAGAATAAGACATGTTCAAACTGAGTCTATTTTCGGAATTTGCGATATCTCACTCCAACGAGTTTTTAGATAGATTCTACAAATTAAAATACATCCACCTAATGTTCAAACTAGATTTTACAAGAACAGCATCATAATGAGAGGGGGAGAGGGGCCACGGACAGGGGAAGAGAGGGCAGTGGAGGGGGTGGGGGAGGGCGGCCAGAGGGAGTGAGGGAGCACGAGAGGGGAGAGGGAGAGGGAGTGAGGGAGCCGGACAGGGGAGAGAGGGCAGTGGAGGGGGTGGGGGAGGGCGGCCAGAGGGAGTGAGGGAGCGCGAGAGGGGAGAGGGAGAGGGAGTGAGGGAGCCGGACAGGGGAGAGAGGGCAGTGGAGGGGGTGGGGGAGGGCGGCCAGAGGGAGTGAGAGGGAGAGGGAGTGAGGGAGCCGGACAGGGGAGAGAGGGCAGTGGAGGGGGTGGGGGAGGGCGGCCAGAGGGAGTGAGGGAGCGCGAGAGGGGAGAGGGAGAGGGAGTGAGGGAGCCGGACAAGGGAGAGAGGGCAGTGGAGGGGGTGGGGGAGGGCGGCCAGAGGGAGTGAGGGAGCGCGAGAGGGGAGAGGGAGAGGGAGTGAGGGAGCCGGACAGGGGAGAGGGAGAGGGATTGAGGGAGGGGAACATGATCGGGAGAGAGAGAGGGAGAGCGAGGCCACTTACCGGCCGGCGGCGACGGCGACCGTGGGAAGAGGATGATGGCGGCGACGGCGACCACGACCGTGAGAGGGAGGGAGGTTGGCGAATGGCAGCAACGGCGAGGACGGCGGGGTCTCCGGTGACGGCGAGGATGGCGGGGCCTCCGGCTACGGCGAGGACGGCGGCTCTGGTGGCGAAGACGGCTCCTGCGGCGACGACCGCAAGCAGAGGGCAGAGGAAGGAGAGAGTGAGAGGGAGAGTGGGGGGGTGGAAATGGGGCCAGGTGGAAGAGGCGGCAGGGAGGGGCGGGAAAGGCGGAATTTTCCGACGGAAATACGAACGAAACTTATTTCCGTCTGAAATTTCAGACGGATTATTTCCGTCGAAATATCCGTCCCAAATTTGCGACGTATATAAAGACGCAATATATTCCGTCTATAATTATAGACGGATCTTCAGAGGGAGTCTGGTGTGTCCTTAATAACAACGGAATTTGTGACGGAAACTAATCCGTCACAAATACAGACGGATTTTAAGACATAAAAATTTCCGTCTGAAACATCCGTCTGAAATCCCACTTTTTTTGGTAGTGTGCATAAGCATGGGACGGTGAGGTTTTCATAAATTTGAAAATGATAGCATGAGGATACTTGTGGCTTAAGCATATGTCAATGTCCTTTACAAGTGCTTTTGTTAACGGGTCATACCCTTGCACCAGGTCCATAAGTCTATGACCACTAGAAAGTACATGCTCCTACATTTTAACACGTTTGGATTGAGCAACATCACTAAAGTATAAGCATGGTTTGCAAAGAACCAAATTTTAACTTCTATGAACATTTACATTCATATAATGCAGTTGAATATCAGAAAGTGATTGCAATGTAGGGTCTCAAATACAAATTTTCAGTATAGAGTTGTGTGTTTGCGTTAGAAGTAGTATAGAGTGTAATGACCTATCTCAAATACAAATTTCTATGCATAAGTTCTTTCTTGATTTTTTCATACTCTACATTTTTATCATTCTGTTTTTTGTAGCAAAATATCGGTGCATGTAATGACCTATGTAGTGCCCCAGAAATTTTAAATAATTTTCAAGAATTTATAAAGGCCTAAATAAATTTATAAGTGGTTTATTTAAAATTAATAAGTCATTATGAGGCCAAGTGGTGTTAATCAATTAACCCAACCCACTTAATTAAAGTCCAAAAGGTTTTAACTCTGGCCCATTAAGTTTGGCCCACATTCTAGAAGGTAATTAAGTCTATCCACGGATATTAAGGATAAATACTAGAATATATAAGATAAGTTAATGGATAATTATTAAAAGAGTTTTAAATTGTTTGAACTCTATCCACGACACATATAACGGTCTATAGCCTAACTGTCACAGCCGTGTAACGCACGGTGTCTCGACCGTTACACTATGAACCAGAAAACTAAAAGAGTTTGATTTCCTTTGAACTCTAGGAACGAGTAATGTAACGGTCTATCGCGAGACCGTCACATAACCCTAACGCGTAGGTCCTAGTCCGTTACAAACCTGTTAGTTCCGTAAGCAAAGGAACTCATGAAAAGATTAGAACTTGATGTTCCTATCCACTAGGGATCGACTTGGGAAGGATTGTAAAGACTCTAAGGACTCTTAGGGATTAGGATTTGATGAAACAAGGACTCTAAACTCGATCTAATCCTCAAAACCTAGTCTAAACTCTATAAATATGGCATAGTTCTGAACTGTGCGACCCTTACTTTTTGGGCGTAAGGAAGCAAGGTAAGGAGTCATTATCTCAGGTAAGTTCTTTAGAATAATTTGGTCACAATACTTTAGACTAACTCCCCTCCGAATTTCACATCTTTAGGTCAAGAGGTCGTGGAGTTAGAGCCCAAGGAAGTTGCTGGAAAAGTCACAAGAGAAGGAGGAGATCTAGGGCAAGGTTCTCTACCAAATTCAGAAACTACAGTCTAAGTAAGAGGTATGTTATCTCATGAACAGCAAAAACAACTTGATAGGACTAAGAGCCTCTGTTTTGATTAGATTTCATGCATGCTAGATCATCAATTTCATGTTTTATTGGTTCTATGCATATCATGTTTCCCTTAGCCCTAACTAAAGATCAAAGACTTGACTATCCATCTATTCACTAATACCCATGCATAGACACAACCTTTACTTTGTTAACATATCTAGGAACTCATGATGTTTTGATAAAAGACATAATGTGAGTTGATCTCTTAACTTCTATAGTTGTTTCCTGTTAGCAGAGACTATAACGCATCACAGAAGACCGTCACTTCCATGTAACGGACCACGACAGACCGTTATACTCTGTGTTCTGTCAACCCCAAGATAGAATATAACCTGCCAATATTATTATTGTTAAAGCCTAGTTACCTAAGTTTTAACCTGATCATGTGATTTTAAGGTTTTGATCATTCATGATAGGTATTGCATGTTTTGTGGTCTCACTTTTATTGAGTTATGTTAATTTTTGAAGCCAAATTATATAGTTTTATATTATAAAGAATGACTTTTTAATATTGTATTGACGGAGTTCAGCATGATTTTCAAATTTGAGTATACATATCTCTCTCTGTCAATAGAGTCAATTCCATAAGTACATGGCACATATTCCGGTATGTTGTCATTAGTTCACACTTTGCACTATAGGAGCACAATCTTGGACATGAGGACCTCTCTATTAGATATTCCTTCCAATGGACTAGGAAATCATTGTTTCAAGGCCTCCGTAATTCTCCGCGAGTCTAGGATTCCCACTAGGACGCCGAGTTGGTTGTACCATTAAAGCCCAATAATTAGAAATGCACTATCATGGTTTCTGATTCTTGAAATGTAACGACTGAACTAGACCGTCAGGATCACGTAACGGCCCAGTGCTAGACCGTCACATTCCTCTGAGTCTATTTTTATCTTTCTAGACTCTAATCATTTTAACGGCCCATTAGTGGCGCGTTACATAGTGTAACGGCCCAGTTAACGACCGTTACATAGCTTGTGTATGTTAACCCAAGGTTTGACCAAGGGTTGATATTCCAATGATTCTAGACAAACCTTAATGATCTAGAACTTGCCATATTGCTTAAATTGATCTAAATGAAATGGAAGTTAAGGAAAATACCGTTATGTTGTCGATTTATTTCTATGAGCATGACATTGTTTAAAGTCTATTTCTTGACTCCTACATTCTTATATTGAAGCATTCATTCATTGATTTTAGTTATCATGGAATTGTTGGAAGTGCTATATTCTTGGCCATACTTTACTATTATACTGCGTGGAAGTAGCTTAATTTATAACTGAAGATGCGATCGAGTTCTGATTGTGTTCAAGGGCTCTATGCTAGTCCCCTCGGCTGATTGTCGGAAATATACTACTTTATAAACCATGGGGTATGATGCTACTGGCATCGCATTGCGCTGGGAGTACTATTTCTATAAATAAGTGAAGATCCACGGCACAACATGACATTCTTGCTTGATATTCCACAGAAATTTACGAAACACTTGCTCATAAGCATAAGATGCTAAAGTGAGGAATATGTGGCTTGCTAGTACATTCTCGATATATTCTTGTTCATGAAAGGCCAATATCATGTTCTTGTCCTATTCTTACTAGTTCATTCTTGTTCTCATTCCATCTTATATGATAGTCTTGTTACTTTGAATTAATCGCACGATCATCGCATTGCATGATTTTACCTTATTTATTTAGAGCGAAAATGATAATCACTTTAATAGTGCCTTCATGTTGATGCGAAGATACCTACTGGGCAAGTGTGCTCATTACCTATTTCCAATCTTTTTCAGAAAATGAAAGTGAGTCGGGTTCGGATTCGGATTATTCAAGTAGCGGATCCGAGAGGGATTAAAGATGAGCGAAGACTTAGGAAGTCTATAATGTCTAGATTGAGTCAATGTAATTTTCCTATTTCTTGAGTCTAGTAGGATGAAAATCAAATTAGTGATTGTATCTTTGAATATTGGGCATTATGATATGAAGTTGAAGTTGATTAAATCATGTGCAATTGCATTTACTTGTGTGATTGTCTCGCCCTCTGATTGATTCTTGCTTGCAAGAGACTTACCATGACGGCTGTTTACGCTCCCCGAGCGAGTCTTCCGCTATAATTAAAGGCTCGGGACGTGACAGTTAAGTTGGTATCAGAGCCTAAGTCTTAGGACTTAGGGAAAAGAGTCATGTCATAGGATAAGTCCAAGGTTAAGGACCCCTACCTATGAACTAAGGAAGAAATTCCACACCCATGTGAGGATTGGGTAGAACCCGGGATAAGATAACTAATTAGCTTTAAGAATTATTTTGTTCATTCCAATTTCATGAGAAATAACAAGTTGTTATTTTCTCTTAGGTACCCTATTTTCCGAATGGCTCATCGTGTAGATTGGGACGGTATGCAACAAACTGTTGCCGGCCTCACCCAGGCACTGCAGACTATAGCACAAGGTGGTGCAAGGGCAAGGGCAGGAGATCTTCATCGTAACTTCCAGAGTCTAAATCCTCCGCGTTTATATGGATCTTCCAATCCAAACGAAGCAGAAAATTGGATCGATGAGATGAATCGTATATTTGATGTCATACAATGCACTGATCCGGAGAAAGTCCGTCTAGCAACGTTCCAATTGAATAAGGATGCCCGTACTTGGTGGAAGTCTCATTCCTAGGCCACATTATTTTAAAAGAAGGGATTGCTGTGGATCCTTTGAAGGTAGAAGCTGTCAGAGATTGGAGCCGACCAACGACTGTATCTGAAGTCAGAAGCTTTTTGGGTCTAGCATGTTATTATAGAAGATTCATAAAGGACTTCTCAAAGATCGCGGTTCCTTTAACTAGACTTACTAGAAAAGAAAATCCTTTTATCTGGTCGAAGGACTGTGAAAAGAGTTTTCAAAGTCTTAAGAATCATCTTACAACAGCCCCTGTTTTGTCGCTACCAATAGAGGGTGCTGGATTTGAGGTATTTACGGATGCATCTGGAATTGGCTTAGGGTGTGTCCTTATGTAAGATGGAAAGGTGATTTGCTATTCTTCAAGATAATTGAAACGTCACGGAGAAAATTATCATGTAAATGATTTGGAATTAGCAGCAGTTATTTTCGCCTTGAAAATTTGGCGTCATTATCTTTATGGAGAAAAGTTCACGATCTACACAGACCACAAGAGCTTGAAATATTTATTTTCTCAAAAAGAGCTTAATATGAGGCAAATGAGGTGGTTAGAACATCTCAAGGACTTTGATTTTGCTATTCAATATCATCATGGCAAGGCGAATGCTGTAGCAGATGCACTTAGCAGAAAATCAATTGGTATGTTATCAAGTCTCATGATTAGTGTGACTAACCTTATTCCTCAATTTGCCTAGTTGGATTTAGAGGTTGATATTAAGGAAGAAGATTGCTTCATAGCTAATATCCGAGCTCAACCTACATTGATAGAGGATTTGGCCAAGTTACAAGAGGATGATCCAATTTTACTGGAAATTAAGGCCAATATTGAACGAAGACCGGATTTTTCTATTTCTAATGAGGGAAGATTGCTATTCAAGGGCCGAATGTGTATACCGGATCATGAGGATACAAAGAAATTGATCTTAGAAGAAGCACATAAATCAAAGTACTCCATCCATCCAGGAGGTACCAAGATGTATCAAGATCTCAAAAGAAACTTCTGGTGGCCCAATATGAAGAGGGAAGTAGCTGATTTTGTATCTCGTTGTCTTACATGCCAACAAGTGAAGGCAGAACATTTCAGACCTGCAGGAAAATTACATTCCTTAAATATTCCCGAATGGAAATGGGAAAGTATAGGAATGAATTTCATTATGGGATTACCTAAGACAAGAGGTGGACATGATGGAATATGGGTAATCATAGACCGATTGACTAAATCTGCACATTTCATATCAATAAGAAGTCGATGGTCTGTGGATATTCTAGCAGCATTATACATCAAAGAAATTGTTAAACTACATGGTATCACTATCTCTATTATATCAGATAGAGATCCACGTTTTACATCACAATTCTGGAAAAGTTTACAACATTCATTGGGGACTAGATTGAATTTTAGCACATCTTTTCGTCCACAAACTGATGGTCAGACAGAAAGGACTAATCAGGTGGTAGAAGATATGCTCAGGGCTTGTGTCATTGATTTTGGAGGAAGTTGGCATGATCACTTGCCTCTGGTAGAATTTGCATATAACAACAGTTTTCAAGTAAGCATACAAATGGCACCTTTTGAAGCTCTATATGGGAAAAGTTGTCGATCACCAATATGCTGGAATGAAATAGGGGAAAGGCAATTTCTAGGCCCCGACCTTATCATAGATTCTACAGAGAAAATAAAGCTCATCCAGGAAAGGATGAAAATGGCACAAGATAGGGAAAAGTCTTATGCTGATAATCGAAGACGTGACTTGGAGTTTCAGGTATGAGATCATGTGTATTTGAAGGTTTCTCCAGGTCGTGGTATTCGAAGATTTGGCATCAAAGGAAAGCTAACTCCAAGGTTCATTGGCCCATTTGAAATTCTTGAAAGGGTCGGTGAAGTGGCTTATAGATTGGCCTTACCTCCACAGTTAGCAGGAGTTCATGACGTATTTCACGTCTCTATGCTGAAAAAGTACGTATATGATCCAGACCATATTATCACTTATGACAATCTGGAGATTCAGAAGGATATGACATATGAGCAAACACCGATCAAAATTCTGGATCGGGAAGTGCGTCAATTAAGAAATAAAGTTATTCCCATGGTCAAGATCCAATGGAAGAAAATATGGCCATATGAAGCAACATGGGAAACCGAAACGGCTATGCGGAAAAGATTCTCAGAATTATTCAATTGTAAGTACACTCTCCTTAATACATGTTTTGAATTTGGGGACCAAATTCCTTCTAAGTGGGGGAGGGTGTAGTGCCCCAGAAATTTTAAATAATTTTCAAGAATTTATAAAGGCCTAAATTAATTTATAAGTGGTTTATTTAAAATTAATAAGTCATTATGAGGCCAAGTGGTGTTAATCAATTAACCCAACCCACTTAATTAAAGTCCAAAAGGTTTTAACTCTGGCCCATTAAGTTTGGCCCACATTCTAGAAGGTAATTAAGTCTATCCACAGATATTAAGGATAAATACTAGAATATATAAGATAAGTTAATGGATAATTATCAAAAGAGTTTTAAATTGTTTGAACTCTATCCACGACACATATAACGGTCTATAGCCTAACCGTCACAGCCGTGTAACGCACGGTGTCTCGACCGTTACACTATGAACCAGAAAACTAAAAGAGTTTGATTTCCTTTGAACTCTAGGATCGAGTAATGTAACGGTCTATCGCGAGACCGCCACATAACCCTAACGTGTAGGTCCTAGTCCGTTACAAACCTGTTAGTTCCGTAAGCAAAGGAACTCATGAAAAGATTGGAACTTGATGTTCCTATCCACTAGGGATCGACTTGGGAAGGATTGTAAAGACTCTAAGGACTCTTAGGGATTAGGATTCGATGAAACAAAGACTCTAAACTCGATCTAATCTTCAAAATCTAGTATAAACTCTATAAATAGGGCATAGTTCTGAACTGTGCGACCCTTACTTTTTGGGCGTAAGGAAGCAAGGTAAGGAGTAATTATCTCAGGTAAGTTCTTTAGAATAATTTGTTCACAATACTTTAGACTAACTCCCCTCCGAATTTCACATATTTAGGTCAAGAGGTCGTGGAGTTAGAGCCCAAGGAAGTTGCTGGAAAAGTCACAAGAGAAGGAGGAGATCTAGGGCAAGGTTCTCTACCAAATTCAGGAACTACAGTCTAAGTAAGAGGTAGGTTATCTCATGAACAGCAAAAACAACTTGATAGGACTAAGAGCCTCTGTTTTGATTAGATTTCATGCATGCTAGATCATCAATTTCATGTTTTATTGGTTCTATGCATATCATGTTTCCCTTAGCCCTAACTAAAGATCAAAGACTTGACTATCCATCTATTCACCAATACCCATGCATAGACATAACCTTTACTTTGTTAACATATCTAGGAACTCATGATGTTTTGATAAAAGACATAATGTGAGTTGATATCTTAGCTTCTATAGTTGTTTCCTGTTAGCAGAGACTGTAACGCATCACAGAAGACTGTCACTTCCATGTAATGGACCACGACAGACCGTTATACTCTGTGTTCTGTCAACCCCAAGACAGAATATAACCTGCCAATATTATTATTGTTAAAGCCTAGTTACCTAAGTTTTAACCTGATCATGTGATTTTAAGGTTATTTGATCATTCATGATAGGTATTGCATGTTTTGTGGTCTCACTTTTATTGAGTTATGTTAATTTTTGAAGCCAAATTATATAGTTTTGTATTATAAAGAATGACTTTTTAATATTGTATTGACGGAGTTCAGCATGATTTTCAAATTTGAGTATACATATCTCTCTCTGTCAATAGAGTCAATTCTATAAGTACATGGCACATATTCCGGTATGTTGTCATTAGTTCACACTTTGCACTATAGGAACACAATCTTGGACATGAGGACCTCTCTATTGGATATTCCTTCCAATGGACTAGGAAATCATTGTTTCAAGGCCTCCGTAATTCTCCGCGAGCATGGAATTCCCACTAGGACGTCGAGTTGGTTGTACCATTAAAGCCCAATAATTAGAAATGCACTATCATGGTTTCTGATTCTTGAAATGTAACGGCTGAACTGGACCGTCAGGATCACGTAACGGCCCAGTGCCAGACCGTCACATTCCTCTGAGTCTATTTTTATCTTTCTAGACTCTGATCATTTTAACGGCCCATTAGTGGCGCGTTACATAGTGTAACGGCCCAGTTAACGACCGTTACATAGTTTGTGTATGTTAACCCAAGGTTTGACCAAGGGTTGATATTCCAATGATTCTAGACAAACCTTGATGATCTAGAACTTGCCATATTGCTTAAATTGATCTAAATGAAATGGAAGTTAAGGAAAATACCGTTATGCTGTCGATTTATTTATATGAGCATGACATTGTTTAAAGTCTATTTATTGACTCCTACATTCTTATGTTGAAGCATTCATTCATTGATTTTAGTTATCATGGAATTGTTGGAAGTGCTATATTTTTGGCCATACTTTACTATTATACTGCGTGGAAGTAGCTTAATTTATAACTGAAGATGCGATCGAGCACTGATTGTGTTCAAGGGCTCTATGCTAGTCCCCTCGGCTGATTGCCGGAAACATACTATTTTGTAAACCATGGGGTATGATGCTACTGGCGTCGCATTACGCTGGGAGTACTATTTCTATAAATAAGTGAAGATCCACGGCACAACATGACATTCTTGCTTCATATTCCACAGAAATTCACGAAGCACTTGCTCATAAGCATAAGATGCTAAAGTGAGGAATATGTGACTTGCTAGTACATTCTCGATATATTCTTGTTCATGAAAGGCCAATATCATGTTCTTGTCCTATTCTTACTAGTTCATTCTTGTTCTCATTCCATCTTATATGATAGTCTTGTTACTTTGAATTAATCGCACGATCATCGCATTGCATGATTTTACCTTATTTATTTAGAGCGAAAATGATAATCACTTTAATAGTGCCTTCATGTTGATGCGAAGATACCTACTGGGCAAGTGTGCTCATTACCTATTTCCAATCTTTTTCAGGAAATGAAAGTGAGTCGGGTTCGGATTCGGATTATTCAAGTAGCGGATCTGAGAGGGATTAAAGATGAGCGAAGACTTAGGAAGTCTATAATGTCTAGATTGAGTCAATGTAATTTTCCTATTTCTTGAGTCTAGTAGAATGAAAATCAAATTAGTGATTATATCTTTGAATATTGAGCATTATGATATGAAGTTGAAGTTGATTAAATCATGTGTAATTACATTTACTTGTGTGATTGTCTCGCGCTCTGATTGATTCTTGCTTGCAAGAGGCTTACCATGCCGACTGTTTACGCTCCCCGAGCGAGTCTTCCGCTGTAATTAAAGGCTCGGGGCGTGACAACCTATCTCTTTTGTGTGTTTGCCAAAGTTTATACACAAGCATGCATTGTATTTGCATTTGGTCTTTTCCTAATGAAAAGTAGGGTTGTGTGTTTCCCTAAAAATTTATATCTTCTTGTAAGAAGTATGAATACATCCAAAGATGGGAAAGGTAGAGTGGCGAACTGGAGCAACGAGGCGGATTTGTGCTTTGTAGATCTCCTCGTAGAACACAAGGTGAGCAATGATGGTTTTGTCAATGGGAATTTCACAAGAGAGGCATGGCGACAAACAATATTGAAATTTAATGAGTTGACCAAGTTAGGCTATTCAATGGAAAATTTGAAAAATCGATTTAAAAATTTGAAGAAAATGTACTATTTAATTGTGAGTGTAAAGAATCGATCAGGATGGGGATGGGATGAGGAGAAACAAATGCCCGTCCTAGGCACGGACGAAACTTGGGATGATCTATCAGCGGTATGTAACTTATGCAATGCACAATCAATTGTTCAATTTTGCATATAGTTTGAATGAATAACAAGTCAGTTTAATTTTCAGACTAATAAAGAGTACAAATCAATTCAATGGAAGCCTTTCCTGATTTTCAAACAAATGGAGCTTATTTGTTCAACTTCCATGTCAAGAGGGGATGACGCTGTATGTAATGAAGGCTCCTCTTATCTAGACACACGCAGTGACTCTGGTGAGGAGGAACAACAAACTTTACAGGAAGAGTCGGGACTAGATTTTAATCTTTACAATATAATTAATGACACCGACACTCCTGAAAATATTGAGCAAGTCTCCCAAATGAATGTTCCAAGGGATGATGCAACCACGACCGCTTTAAATGGTATGTCTAGGAGTATTCCACCATCTAGTAATACTAACAGGAAGAGAAAGCGTGCTTCCCAAGGTAATGAAGATGCAATTAATAAGTTGGTGTCCCTGGGTCATGAGAGGTTAAGCCTGGCACGGGAGATGTTACAATTACAGGAAAAAGTTGCACCGCCAATGGATGAGGGAATTGATTTACTTTTAAGGTTGCCAGGAATCCCTCAACAAGATATCTATAGAGCTATTGAGTTTATCAGGAATGTCGAGGATCGTTCCATCTTTATGGCTCTCCTGGAAGACTTGAAAGTCGGATGGATAATGAGTCGACTGGGCTACTATTGACAAATCTTCATATCATTTTCATGCATTCTATTCAATGTTCAACTTTTATGATTATCATTTATTACTACAATCAAATGTGAAGAATTTTTATAATGCTTCTCTTACATGAATTGATTCATGAGATGTTCTTTCATACTGGGTTACATGATTTATTTTTTTAACGTCAATGATTTCTGGAACCACTAACATTGGCCCTTCACTTGGTGATCTCATCAAGCTTATGATGGATGAGGAGGAGTATTGGGATGAAGTTGAACATGTACTCCTCGTTCAGCACTTGTCCTCCCACACATGTATCTCTAGGACCCCAATGCACACAGATGTTGGGAGAGGTCATAGGTGGGTTAAACAATTAATGGCAGGTCATGTGGGCAGATCATACGCCAATTTTTGGGTGCACCCAACCTTATTCTTGAGGTTAAGGGATAAATTGATGGAAATGGGTGTACTCAATGACACCAAAAATATGTCGGCCACTGAGCAATTAGCTATCTTCCTTCTCGAGGTTGGCCATGGAGTTGGGAATAGATTGCTCAGAGAATTATTTCAACATTCAGGTAATACGATAAGTCGACATTTCAACAATGTACTAACGGCAGTCTTATCCCTACGTCATGAGTACATTAAGAAGCCCTCCGCTGAAGATCCAGTACATCCAAAAATTCGACATGATCCAAAATTTTACCCTTTTTTCAAGGTGATGTAGTGTACCCTCACTTATCAAATACATATGCATTTATTAATTATTAGTTATCAATTATAATTAATTATGTCTTCCTCTTCGTTAAAATACATTGGGTGCAATTGATGGCACACATATATCTGCAAAGGTTCCAACTGTTGACCATACTCGTTATCGAAATCGGAAGGGTGAAACATCCCAAAATATAATAGGGTGCATCAATTTTGATCTAAAGTTTACCTATGTCGTTGTGGGATGGGAGGGATCTGCTGCAGACATGAAAGTCTTGAGGTGGACCATTGAAAAAGGTGGATTTATCATACCAGAAGGTAAATGTTACTTTATTAATGGTTGTTGTTCATATTTTCTTTAAATACTTATTAGAATTCCGTGCATTCCTTGCCGTAGGGAAATACTGGTTGGTGGATGCAGGATATGCAAATACCCCTCGCTTCTTAGCACCATACCGTGGCACAAGATATCATCTACCAGAGTACATATCTAATAGGAGAAGGCTTACACATAGGGATAAGAAGGATTTGTTTAACCATCGGCACGGTCAACTACGCAATTGTGTTGAACGTGCATTTGGTGTCCTCAAGTCACGTTTTACAATTCTGGTGAAACGTCGCAATTATCCAATTAAGACACAAGCCAGGATTATAATGGCGTGTTGCGTACTCCACAACTTTATTAGAAATGAACAAGGTCTTGATTTAATTTTTCAACAAGGAGAAGTTGATGTGGATAATCATGGTGATATCGAGGTAGATGAAGAGGACATAGTCAGTAGTACAGAGGCTACTAGAGGGGAGAGATTTCGAGAAAGTATGGCAACTCGTCTTTGGGCCCATCACAATATACGAGGGTATTTGCATAGTCTAAACTGTTGGCATAATTTCTATTCATTTGACCACCTTTACAAATTTTGGTGTGAATATGTAACCAACAACTTGTCTATTGCAGGACTCGTCAAGCGCAAACCCCAAATGATGACTGACAGTTTTAAGTTGTAATGTAGAACTGGACAATTTTGCTTGTTGCGTACTTGGATAATTTAGATGTTGTGTTATCTGATAATTTTAGTATGACTCTCATTAATGCTGTGTTTATTTTTTTACTATGCAAGTGTCTTATGTAACTTAATTTTCTTGACAAATTCTTAGATATGCATGTTGTGTACTTAGATAATTTAGATGTTGTGTTTTCTGATAATTTTAGTATGACTCTCATTAATGCTGTGTTTATTTTTTTACTATGCAAAAGTCTTATATAACTTAATTTCCTTGACAAATTCTTAGATATGACTTATGATGGGTAATTATTGTTGGGATACACTCTAAATGATACTGCGGTCGCTTTTTGATAGTGATACTTTGAACACTCACTCACATAATTTTTTGGAGCAGCGTGGCTCAACTGCCACTTTAAATGGGCTTCGGGCTGCTACACTGCACATATCACGATTGCTCTTTTATATGTACCAACATATTTGCTTTCTTATCTATTAACTGGTTGGTGTATGTTACAGGTTGATCAGTATTGTTCCTAATATGATGGGCAATGATGATGGGAAGGAGCATACATGTGATGAGGAGTACTGTGGGGGCATCTCATTTCATATCACTGCTTGTACTTCACACATATAGTAGGTTTGGCGGCCTAAGGTCTACCCCTTCTTATGTTGGGATTTCATGTAAGTGATGTGGAATGTGAATGTAGCATTTGTACTCCAATGAATCTAAACAAATGAATGATATCCATCTGAGCCTAATGCCATCACCAATTATAAATGACTATATGATACTATGGACGCTTTTTGACAGTGATACTTTGAACACTCACTCATATAATTTTTTGGAGCAGCGTGGCTCAACTACCACTTTAAATGGGCTTCGGGCTGCTACACTGCACATATCACGATTGCTCTTTTATATGTACCAACATATTTACTTTCTTATCTATTAATTGGTTGGTGTATGTTACAGGTTGATCAGCATTGTTCCTAATATGATGGGCAATGATGATAGGAAGGAGCATACATGTGATGAGGAGTACTATGGGGGAATCTCATTTCATATCACTGCTTGTACTTCACACATATAGTAGGTTTGGCGGCCTAAGGTCTACCCCTTCTTATGTTGGGATTTCATGCAAGTGATGTGAAATGTGAATGCAGCATTTGTACTCCAATGAATCTAAACAAATGAATCATATCCATCTGAGCCTAATAGCATCACCAATTATAAATGACTATATATTCAGTGTGCATAATTATGTTTCAGGGTATTGTGAAAATGGATTCAAAAGATATGGGTGATGGTAAATACTTTTGTATTCAATGTGAATGTGACAACGAAGAATGTTGTATCAAGATATCTCATAGCAGTAATAATCCACAACGTCCCTATTATTGCTGCCTACTCGGGGTATGTTATTCTTACTTCGCAACATTTATTTACTTGTGTGTTTTTGGTATACTATGTCATTTTATCTTATATACATGCTCACAGCTTGGGAATGATAAGCCATGTTGATTCTTCATGTGAGTGGATGAATTATTAATATGTCCTTGTGGCAAAAGCCCGTGCAGAAGATGCACCTCATATACTAGTAAGAATAAAGGGAGAGTATTTTATGTATGCCCAGAATCTAAGGTATGTGTGTGAACAACATTTTATTACTGTTATTGTATATGCCTTCCCTGCCAATTGTACATTATTTGAATAATTTTTATCTATGTGCAGGCTGACAAGACAACATCAGGTTGTGGGTTTTTCAAGTGGGTGGAAGAAAAGTCATTGGTATATATCCTCTACCCTATCTTTTATTAAATTGCGGTGAATGTGAATGTGCTGTGAACGCATGAGTTTTAGTTTTAATACAGCCGAGTGTGTGCTGTGAACGCATGACTTTTGTGTTGTAATACAGCCGAGTGTGTGCTGTGAACGCATGACTTTTGTGTTTTAACACAGCCGAGTGTGTGATGTTCGTGCTGGAGTTTCTTATTTTAGTACAGCCGAGTGTGCTGTAAACGCATGACTTTTGTATTTTAATACAGTCGAGTGTGTGCTGTTCGTGAACGAGTTTCTTATTTTAGTACAGCCGAGTGTGTGCTGTGAACGCATGACTTTTGTGTTTTAATACAGCAGAGTGTGTGCTGTGACTGCATGAGTTACTTGCTTCTTTACATTCAAACATTACTTGTTGCTTGCTTCCTTGGCTCAACAGTGTGTTAGCGAATAAAAGTTATCTATATATTGTTAATTTAAGCTTATTTCGATTAGAGGGCAGCCATGCTTAATTAATTCAACATATCTTGCAAATTAATTAAGCTTATCTTACGAAATGTTGGCTGATATGTGTATCTGAATTAGCATCAACAGCAAATAGGAACTCTGAACTCCCCAATCTAAAATCTCCCATGTCTGTAGTTTCCCTCATAGTGAGCATGGCTACAACAAGTTCCCCAAGGCCATCACCACTCAGCATGATATATCATCAACCAATGGCATAGCAACAAGCTTTCTCCACCCAAATCTAA
The DNA here is from genome assembly GCA_022559845.1 of Amorphophallus konjac. NCBI lineage: Eukaryota > Viridiplantae > Streptophyta > Magnoliopsida > Alismatales > Araceae > Amorphophallus > Amorphophallus konjac. The sequence goes on along the minus strand of CM040128.1, from coordinate 237,635,721 downwards.
TGGCAACATGAGGCATACGATTTTTATTACTCCATAAAATCTGTTTGGTCACTTTCCTTTCCGAAGCTCCCTCTAAAAACATGCAAGTCTCACAAGTATTCGTAAGCATCTTCATTGTTCCATGCACATAAAACATGCTACCCAAAAAGTGCAGCTTCTACAAAATTCTAACATGAACAACTATTGCCAACCCTGCCCTCTATCAGTTGCGTTAGAAGAATGAAGAAGAGCAACCATCTTTTGCCATCTAACCATTATCATCTCCTTCTCATCTCCAGTTTGGTTTCCCTCCAAAGAGGTGCCAACTATCGGCAGAGTAGAAAATAGCAGCATGTAGTTGTGTTGGCTCACAGATCCCCCACCTGGCCATCCTTCCACTGACAGCAACTACCACAACAAAAGAGCAGAGGTGTGAATAAGAAGATAATGGATGCATATTCTTTGAGGAGACAATGCTCAAAATGAAGATGAAGAGACACCCTCAACATGATGACCAATATGCCCTTCTCATCTAGTGAAGGAACCCTCATTTTCTCATCCCAAACATGTTTTCAAACTACTTATATGCTCTTATCAGTCATAATTCTGATCCAAGTAAACTGAGTCTGGTACGCACACTTCACCTTCACCTTTCTGCAGCTTGCAGCTCTATGAGAGCTAGGGATTCACTACATCTACATGATGGATTCTTGATTCATGGGGCATGATGGACTCCCTCCATTCTGTTCCATTTGGACTTCTCAATGATTTGTTTCAGGCTCCTTCCTATTATTCAGTTGGTGTGTGTGTGTGTGACAAGTAGTGGAGACAGGCATAGGGTGTGTGTGTGTGACAGTGGAGACAACTCCTTCCCATTATTCAAGTGCTACTATTGTTCAATTCTGGTATTAAACTTCTTCCCAATAGCAAACTCTCGGTCTTACCAGGTATAAACGAGGCAATGATAATTGGGTGGATAGTCTAACGGCAACCCCCAACTAATTTGATAGAATATGATCCATGTGATTACGTTATGTCATGTTGTTCTGAGCCTCATCTCTCTTACTCTTATCAAGTTCATATATTTTGCACTTAATTCTTTACTTTGTGATTATATCATTCACCTTTTTCAGTAACAGATTTCGAACGAGCAGACAGTAGAAATGTCTAGCATATCTACAACAGGAGGACAAATTGAAGAGCATGCACTCGTGGAAGATTTAAGAAGAACAATCGAGATGGAGAAATTTGCAGCCGATCGAACTGCGAAGTTACGTGAAACTTTGTTGACAAAATTTGATCAATTGAAATTATGTAATAACAAGTGATATGATTTTTTTTTGGACTATCATTGAGGCAATGTACAAATGAAACTTTTTTTGTAAAACTTTATCTTTTTGTAGTATGCTCGCAATTGTTATAATTTATTTCACCTTAATTTATGTTTGCTAACTGCTCTTGTGGATTGTACGTGTGCGTATATTATTTGGGCCACCCGTACTCGTTATTTAGATTACACGTAAATTATTCATCTTTTATGCGCATGTGTAAATTATATATAAAGTTTAATTTTTAACTAAAGTAAATACTGTAAATATGATAGTAGTTATTTTGAGTGACCAAAATGTTAAAAATTAATAAAATAAGTAATCAAAATTTACTTGATTTTGGTCCGATTTAAGATAGAGTTTTAAGTCTCATTTTAGCAGGGGAGAGTGAGACTAAGAAGTGTGTAAAAAATTAGATTGATAAAAAATCTCATTATTATTAACAGATAATTTAAACTAAAAAAATTATTTAAAAATATGTTTATCATTAATTTTAATTAAAATTATTTGATTTATATTTTTAATGATATGCTATTTATTACTTAATTTATTGACAAATAATTATCGTTACGTTATATTACATAAACATGTTAAAGTTAAGTTGTACTATTTACTTACTCACATATTTATGAAAATATAATTATTATAATTATTATCATTCTTACTATATAATTTTAAAAGATTTTTTTGTCATTAATATATTTATTTATATTATCTTAGATTATTAATAAAATAAATTTTATAATAAATTTATTACTAATAATATATATTTCCTATTAAAATATATTTTTTGATCTTTATTAGTCGTAATCATGATTGTAAAATATAATTAGTTAAGTAATTTCATTAAATAAATTATTTTAAATCTTATTATCCCATCCAAATAAAGAATAACATCGTGTGTCTTAACCCGGGATAAGAAAGACAATAAGGTCATTTTTAAGCACCTATTCTCATTTGTATTCTTAATTTTTGTCAAATGAAGAATAAGAATATTCTCGTATTTATCTCTTCGCATATCAAACATACATGAGAATAAGAATAAAAATAAATTAACCCAAAATGACTTATATCTATTCTTCATTTAAATTATCTCGATATCAAACGACACCTTACCTAGTCACTCGCTTAATTCTCGGGGGATAGATGACTCTAGATTTTATGATTCGTTAGATTCTTCGTCACATAAAAAATCATAAATTTATTGCACGGACTTATTTTACCAACCTTCGTTTCTCTTCTGAACATTTTCGAGGGACATAAAAATATTTCAGAAAATAGCAATAGTAGGAGAATCCCATGAGAGTGGATACTTTTTGGGTCCACTCTTCGAACCTCCTCAATAGTACTTGAGTTGGACGGGAAGGACATAAATATATGATACATACGATTCTGCACTTTTGATGACACATGTACCTTTCATGCAGCAGGTAACCCACGGTGCTATGAGCCTATGAGATTCTTTCTTTGAAAAAGAAGTGTCTAAGGGTGCGTTTGGTACAGATGTTGGAGATGGATTTTTTCTCTCCAATCATTGAAATCTTTCACTTTTTAGAATCCTTCTCAAATGAAACAATGTCCCATCAAACTTTTTTTGGGACGAATTTCGAGATATAGAGAGATATATGAAGAAAAGGAGGGAGAGTTGACAATCTTTAAAAACTCCCTAAAAGGAGATTCTTCTCTCTCTAGAGGGATTTTGAAATCCCTCCATAAAGAGAGTGCCCAAACGCGTCCTAAGACTTCCAAATTTCGGGGCATAATAATATATATCTTTCCACATAATATATGAGTTTATAGATTCTTTTTATAATGATGATTCCAAACATAAATATGATCCATAAATACTATCTATTTTGATGGACTTCTTTGATAACAAGGTAAGTCCATAAATATTATCTATTTTAAGGTATTATTCACGTAGCAGAGGTAGAGTTTTATCTTTGTAAAATAATTCTCTTAAGTTAAGAGGTGAAGATCTATTTTATAAGTATTTAATTATTTTTTCAGCATCCGATATGAGATTAATCTTATGATCTTAAATTTTACTGCATCAACTATTCGACTCGATAATAAAAATTACTTTTTTGGGGTGACAACGCTTTACTCCAAAGTAAAATGAAGTTCCTAATTCAAGTGAAAGGTTCAAATTGTGAAATCTCGCTATAATAGGTTTAGTTTTTACATATTATTATCTATTTTATTTAATTTATTTTTCTTATCCTACATGAAATAGGAATATAATGTCTAGTTTGGATCCCCCATCCCTCTTCCAACTCAGTGAATAACATCTCTCATTTGTTCATGGAGCCTGAGTGGGAAAATGTTTTTGTTTTGGTTAAGTCTGGATGGAGATGAAATATCTTGAGCGGCCAATCCCACGTGACAATTAAAAAAATAAAGATAAAAGCTTTGGCCTGGTTAATATTTGCTTTTAAGAATGATCCGTGGGTCCTAGAAAAGATAATACAATTTTTAATCGGCTAATCCTAATTCTAATTGTTATGTTCATAAGTAAAGATATCTAAAAATCATCTTATTTCACTGTAAATAATTTAGATACAATTCATGTGAAATAACTCAGTCCAGTTTCAAAAAGACTATCTGATTTACAATTTTCCTAAGAAAGATCCACTTGCCCAATATGACCTAGTCTTGGTATGGAGAAAGGTTAGTTATACACTCATGCTCACTTTGTAACGACGATCTGGGTAGCGTATTCTAGCGCTTGAGGTCGAATACGTTGCCGGATCTCAGGTAACATTCATATGTGTGAGAGGCACTTCGTGGGGCCCACACATTCTCATACATCAGATGCTTTACCCCTCTTACTCTATTCAAAATTCAAAATGGGTCTCAGGGTGTGTGCTAGACAAGCTGGCTGTGTAATATCTTTAAATTATTATTTTTTTTGAAGTGACTTTTAAGATATCTTAATTTAAATTGTAAGTCACGTTATTAATGAATTATTTAGAAAGAAATAAAAAAAATCAGATTGAATGAATAGTATTAGATTTATTCTTTTAAAATTGATCTATTTTATTTTTAATTTTTTAAAATAATTAGACGATGACGTGACTTATATTTTAAATTAAAATATATTAATAACAACTCTATTTTTTAAAAAATAAAAAATTTTACGTACCTAAGATGTGCAATACATATTCTAATTGTTATATTACATATCTTTCTCCTGGTTAAAAACATAGATGAGGGTAGTGGAGGATAACTTCGGATGGGAGAGAAGCTGAAGGGCGAAAAGGAGAGGGAACATGATCTTGTCGAGCTACTTTGCTTTGTTTCAAAACGGATGTGACGAGGCGGGGCGATTTAAAATGTGTTCTTCCCTCATCGGCAGTTTTGGAATTTTATGTCACAATTTATTACGCAGACATGTGAAGTGACGGGCGTGTTGACCTGCTTTTCTCTCTCCAAGTTACATAATTGGATTTGTTCGACAACCCAAGTAGAATATTTGGTTATTTGCTGACAACGATTCTTTGTCAATCATTTTTCAAATAAATCTTGGGCAATGGTTGGAATCAAAGTTTACCCACTCGACGATCCGTATCGGATCAGAATCGCTCTGATCTGGTACAATACGCTCGAATCGCACGTGACTCGAATTGGTTTAGTCGTCTCTCATCTCACCCGACAGACTTTTCTTCTCCCATTCTGACATCCTCTCACCCTGGAGGTTGTTTCTTCCCTCACACCGACGCCCACTCCACCCCGGTAGCCCACCCTGGCGCCCCCGCCCCACCCCCGACAGTCTTCCACCGCGGCTGACAATGTCCCTTTTGGCCAGATTATCGTTGCCACCGCCAGATCTGGTCTACCATTGCCGGATCCTTACCGCCACCATCGGATCCTCGCCGGAGCACGTCTAGAAGGTCACAATGAAGGGTAGAGAGGGAGAGAGAAGTGACTCGATCCGAGTCGCCCGAATTATGTCTCAAATTTTTGTGGATCCGGGTAAATCTGTCCGAGTCACCCCGTCTCAGACCGAGTCGACGAACCATGTTGAGAATATCATTGAAATGATGTTGATTTTTAGCTTGAGATTTCTAGTGGCACTTGCCCGTATCCCTCACTTTTATCTTCAAGGGTGTGACACTCCAAAACTTTATGTTATCTTCTATATCTTTGTTAATTTAATCATATTATTTCCAAGTTACGAGGATACGACTGAGATCGTTGATAGAGTCCAACCGTATCCTAATTTTAGACATTTGAATTGAGATCTAATGGTCAATAATAATATTAAAAAAAATCACCCCAATCGCTCTGCATTGGGTGGACCATCGCATGGGGAGTGTGATGGTGTGGCACCGACCCAACTTTCTTTTGTGTCTAGTTCGAGTCGAGGACAACCCCCATGCGATAACCATCTCACGTTTTACAAAATATAAATTATATTAAATCCATAATATAGATATATCCGTCTACAAATTCACATGATCGACTCTTACAAGATCTCAAAAATTCGCATTAAACTCTCGTTAAAGAGTCCAAACCTACTTAATTTACACATCAATCATGAAATCCTTTGATACTCGCTCAAGATCCTGCTCCCTGGTCACCTCCTCTTAAATTCTCTTACCCTTGTAGCCTAAAAATAGTAGGGGTGAGTGATCTCCAAACCACTGAGACCCGGTAGAAATAATCACTCACAATTCTTGGCTAAAATTTTGTTGCGCCTCTTCCAATGGATGAGAGGAAGATGATCCTCCAACTCCAAGATTTGATCTCCAAGCTCAAGCTCCAGCCCTGGATCTCGAGCAATTGGAGAAGGATGCACTAATTCTCCGGTAGAAACAGGAGGATAGTTTAATTGCAAGAGTAGAGCTCAGATCCGGAAGGATTCCAAAGCTCCGAGAACACTAAGAATAGTAACTAGAAACTGTAAGCTAATTTCCACAGGAGATGACTTTTGGTATATGACGGATGATCATCTCAATGATCGATTCACCCCTTTTTATAATGTTTCACAGAGCTCATGGTCACATGAATTAGTGGCTGGGATTGTGCCACATCAGCTTTTGGCCAATCCCCATATATTTCAAAAATCCCTTCAAAACTTCAAAAAAATGAAACTAATATAACAATTCAGCTAAAGGACAAAAATTAATTGCTTAACTTCCCACATCCGCCGATTCGTGGGCGTTGGACCGATCCCAACGGTCGTTCGCTCACCCGCACACTAGCTCGAGTCGACTTCTTCTGCCATGGAGTCCATTACAAACTCCTCCCCCTCTTTTAAAGGGACCTTGTCCCCAAGGTCAATTGAGGGGTAGGATGCTGTAAATGTATAGTAATCCTCCCAGGTTGCATCTTCATCTGCTTGACCTTGCCATTGAATTAATACATGTGATACTGGTTTATTTTCCTTTTTCACCATTCGTCTGCCCAGCAACTGAAATGGTTGTCTGTCAACTTGTGGTAAGAGGTCTGGCAATGGTAGACTGTCTGTAGCAACGTCTCCTACTTTCAGTTTTAACTGTGAGATGTGGAAAACAAGGTGTATCTTGGAATTCGGTGGTAACTGCAATTGATAGGCAATCGCACCAATACGTTTGTCAATTTTGTTGTGCCCCGGGTGTGTTTTGACGAAGACATATCATACTAGTTTGTTGGTTTGCATTGAATATATGGTAAATGAATGTTACTGAATGTGTCTCATGTTGATAGGTTTTCATTGAATTGAACAAAATGCTTGATATTTGATTTGTGCCTTGGAAGGTTGGATTGAACATGTGGAATGTTGCTATGATAGCCTCAGCTTTTCTGTAATGATTTATTTGAAGTATGAGTGCAGCTTGCTATGGAATAGATGTATGGCTTGATAGATAAATGGAAAATGAGTTTGGGTGTGTTTTAGCTGGAGTTGGGCTTGCCATGCCTTTTCATTTGAAATGAAAGTTTGCGGTTTGATGGTTGGTTATGTGAGCACTTCTCTTCATTTGTGGTTGCTATTCAAATTTTTAATATGGAGGTTCATAAAGGCTTGACTTTGATAAGATTAATTTGAGTGATCTATATGTGTAAAGTGCAGGCTCAAGTGTGTCTCAATCTTTGAAATTCATGGTAAGAATTCTTAGTAGAATGTATTTCACATTACCTTGACTGGGGTTTGAAACCTTTGGACTTTAATTCGTTGCATATCTTAAGTTTCTGGTCTGGAGCTACAAGAGTCGACTCCTAGAGTCGACACTTGTAGCCCAGCTTGCTGTCTGAAGACAGCAGGCTGCAAGTGTCCACTCTAGGAGTCGACACTTACAGGTGTTCATGGCATTTTTGGAGCGGGCTAAACAGTGCAGAAAAAGTGTCGACTCTAAGAGTCGACACTTTTCTCCTGTGAGTTGTTTTTATATGTTTTGGCAGAACTCCCACAAACAAGAGTCGACTCTAGGAGTCGACACTTGTTCCGGGCGTTCCGATCGGGTTTGCCGGTTTTGGATGCGAACCCAATGTTTTGAGATCCGATTGCCATGCTACTTTACCACTATATCCTTAGGGTTTCTACTATCGAATGGGTGTGTTTTCAAGAGGTTTTTGCAGGGGTATTCATGTCTTATTGGCTTGTTTTTTCCTCACTATATCTAGCCGCATTTAGTCCGATCAGAAGACATCTTTTGGGCTAATCTCGTTGCATCCTTGCAGGAAGAGGAGGAGAAGGGTTGTGCATCTGTTGGAGAAGGAAGTCTACGCTGCCAAGAAGTGAGTCTCACGACCTCGAGCTCGGAGTTGAAGGGGAGCCGCCGCTGCTCTTCACTGGCTGCTGGCTTGGGAGCATCTACCAAGGGACCGATTTCTTCTCTCATGCTCTTATCATTCTAAAGCACCCCTCTATTTTATCTCCGTTTTGTAATGAAGATCTAAGGGGGAATATCTTATTCTTAACACCTTATTATCATTTGTGCTTAGCTTATTATCCTTGAATTAGGCTTTGTATTTCCATATGACATTTTCTTCATAGACGATCTTGGAGCTTTGTCTCCGTGTGTGTGGTCTCTCGTCGTCGTACGAGAACCCACGTGTGTTGGGCCGTCGAGCCCGTGTGTGTTGTGGTTTGCTGCCGTCGTGCAGCGTTACTAGTGGAATCCTCTCGGGTTGAGAGGGGTGGACGTAGGACGGCACACGGGTGCGTCCGAACCACCTAAAAATCTCTGTGCCGTGGGTTGCTATCTGTGACATTGTTGTTCTATCTTATTCGTCTCATTTTCGAGTGTGTTCCGGTGAGCTGAGAGTATATATATCTAGTCTGATCTTAAGTTGTCATCCGAGTGTTTATCATCTGCGCTGGGAAGTTGTGAGTGGTTGTTTGATCTTAGTTTTAAATCTGCCAAAAAGGGTCACAATCAATTCACCCCCCTCTTAATTGCATTCCTAATCGGGCCAACAAATTTGATATGGTCCAAAGTAACGAGCACTGAGTTTGGCATTGCTCCTTTGTACCACAGAATGCTGTCTGTAGGGCTGTAGTTTCAAATAAACCCAATCTCTAACCTTGTACTCCTTCTCAGTACGATACTTATCAGCCAATCGTTTCATTCTCTGTTGAGCCTTCGAAAGATTAAGCTTGAGTTCCCTGAGTATATCATCACGGGTATGCAATGTTTCTGCCACCTCTTGTACCTTAGATGTGCCTAGAACATAGTATAGTAGTGTAGGTGGAGAAACTCCATATAGTGCTTCAAAGGGAGTTGTGCCAGTTGATGAATGTACTGAAGTGTTATACCAATACTCAGCCCATGGTACCCAGTGAGACCATTTATGTTGTTGTTGATAACAGAAACACCTGAGATATGTTTCAAGGCATTTGTTCAAACATTCTGCCTGACCATCTGTTTGAGGGTGGTAGGCACTACTCATGTGAAGTTTAACCCTTTGCAGTTTGAAAATCTCTGACCAGAAGCGACTAGTAAATATAGCATCTCTGTCAGAGATAATGACTTGTGGTACCCCATGTAATCTGACCACATGTTGAACAAACTCTTAAGCAACTGAAACTACTGTGTATGGATGTTTCTGGGAAACAAAGTGGGCATATTTAGTAAGGCGGTCAATGACTATCAAAATTGAGGTTTTCTGATTAGAAGGTGGTAGGCCGTCTATGAAATCCATATGTATATGTGTCCAGACCTTATCAGGTATTGGCAATGGTTGTAGGAGTCCTATTGGATGCTGCTGAATATGTTTATTTCTCTGGCAAACATCACACCCTCTAACAAATGATCAGACACTATGATTCATACCTGGCCAATAAAAGGATCTTTTAAGTCTATGCAATGATTTGTGATATCCCGAATGACCCCCCTCAGGGGTAGTATGGTGGTCTTGCATCAATGTTAATGTGATGGGGTGGGATTTGTATAATAAAATTCTCCCTTTATAGTAAAGAATGCCACCCTTCAAGGAGTACTTAGTATGGTTCAAATCCCCTGAGTGCCAACATCCCAGAAGAGATTTAAATGTGTCATCATTCTGGTATGCTGCTTGGATTTCTTTAAATCATATGGGAATCACACCAGAAATAGCAAAACAAGCTATTGAAGTGAAATCATCATGTACCCTTGATAGTGCATCAGTAGCTCGATTGTGTGACCCATACTTATATTTCAACTTAAAATCATACCCCAACAGCTTAACTAACCACCTCTGCTGTGCAGGGGTATGTACCTGCTGGTTCAATAGGTAGCGGAGGCTCTGGTGGTCAGTTTTAATCACAAAAGATCTGCCCAGTAGATATGGCCTCCACTTCTGGACAGCAAAAATGATTGCTTCCATTTCTTTTTCATAAACAGATTTTCCCAATTGTTGGGGACTAAATGCTTTATTCATATATGCAATTGGCCTGCCCTTTTGCATCAAAATTGCCCCCATTCCATTGCCAGAGGCATCACATTCTACAACAAACTGTTTAGTAAAATCTGGCAGAGCTAAGATTGGAGACTTGGACATTGTATTCTTAAGAGTCTCAAAGGACTTTTCAGCAATAGGTGTCCAAACAAAAGCCTCTTTTTTGAGTAGTTGAGTGAGGGGAGCTGCTATTGTACCATAGTCTTTTATAAACTTTCTATAATAACCTGTGAGGCCCAGAAAACCCTTTAAGGCCCGAATTGATTTTGGAATAGGCCATTTCAAGATAGCATTCAATTTTCCAGATTCCATCGACACTCCATGCTCTGAAATAATATGTCTGAGATAGGCTATTGTGGTTTCCCCCAATGCACATTTGCTTAGCTTTGCATATAGACAATTATCTTTCAGAAGTTGTAAGACTTGTGCTAGATGTTGTAAGTGTAGCTCCCAAGTGTCACTGTAGACTAGGATATCATTAAAAAACACCAGTACAAATCGCCTCAGGTGTTGTCTGAAAACATAATTCATCAAATTCTAAAATGTTGAAGGTGCATTGGCCAAACTAAATGGTATCACAAGAAATTCATAATGTTCCTCATGAGTGCGAAATTCTATTTTTGAAATATCATCTGGGTGCATTCTTATTTGATGATATCCTGAACGAAAGTCCAATTTGGAAAAGAACTTGACACCATATAGTTCATCGAGTAAATCATCAACTAGTGGAATTGGGAACTTGTCTTTGATGATATTCTGATTTAAAGCTCTATAGTCTATACACATTCTCCAGGAGCCATCACATTTTTGTACAAGGAGAATAGGAGCAAAGAAAGGGTTGTTGCTTGACTGAATGTGGTGGCATAAGAAAAGATTTTTTATTTCTATCTCAATGATGTTTTTCTGAAGGGGTGGATGCCTATAAGTAGGGGATGAAATGGCCTTTGATTCATCCACTAAAGGTATTCTGTGATCATGTTCCTTACTAGGGGAAAGTTCAGTAGGTTCAGAGAAAACTCCAGAATATTTTTGTAAAATGGGAGATATGTCTGGATGATAGGAATTAAAAGAGGAAGGTGAAACAATGTCAGGAGAACTAGTAGCATCCAGTGAATAAAAATGTAGTGTATAGAGGGCTCTGCCTTTTTGTATTTATTTTGTAGAAACTACATCTAATGATGAAGGTGGTAAGCCTTGTAACATAAAATCTTGTCCATTGAGTGAAAACTTCATGACCATTTGGGATATATTGAAAGTGACATCTCCTAACATTTGTAGCCATGTATTTCCTAATACCATATCAACAACACCAAGAGGTAGAATCAGAAACTCCAAAGTGAAGGACAGCCCACGCAATTTGAGTGTGAGACCTGGACACCATCCCTAGGAAGGTAGCTGTAGCCCTGCAGCTATCTTTACTGGTAGTGAATCAAGGTGTGTTACAGTTAAGCCCAACTTCTTAACAATGGATGGATCTAGGAAATTATGAGTACTGCCATTGTCGACTAAGACAAGTACTGATAGAGGTCCCACTTTCCCTTGTTACCGAAGAGTACCAGGGGAGGCTAAGTTTGGCACATTATGAGAGGATAAAGAAGGTTCCATGTCATGTTGAGAAGCTTGCTCTGAGCATGTTTGATCTGTATCTACTGTGTCATAATCCATAGAATCTGGAATAAGCTGCAAGAATAATAACTTCCGAGAGTGACAGATATGGCCCAGAATCCATTTGTCATCACAGTTATAACATAGTCCTTTCATTCTTCTTTCTTGTAACTAATGAGTTGTAAGCTTCCGAACAGGAGTGGGAGAATGCTTAGCTGGAGGAGTCACAGAAGGTTGTACATTGTGGACCGGTGGAAACTTGGAGGGCTGTGAAGTGGAGAAGTTATAATGGGGAGTGAAATGACGCTTATATTGAAACTTTTGTTCCTGAATCCTTGCGAGTTCCATAGCCTGCGATAGTGTCTGAGGCAAGAAGGATCTAACTTCACATGACAATTCCTCATGCAGTCCACTCAAAAATATGCCTAATAAACGATCTTCTGAGGCTCCAGTGACTCTGTTGGACAGAGCTTCAAATTGCCTTTGGTAATCTGCCACCGTGCTAGTCTGCCTAAGCTTACTGAGTTGGCCATGAGAGTCCACCACCGAAATGGAACCAAAGCGAGATTCTAAGCCTTTCAAGAATTCTAGCCAGGTTAATGATGTCTTGGTATTGGAAAAGTGCCTGAACCACTGTAGAGCCTCACCCTCCAAATAGAAGGAAGCAAAAGATACTTTATGAGTCAAGAATTTGATTGTACAAGAAGTATCTATTAGCTTTAAATTTTCGTTCTGACGGATCTGAATTTCCATTATACTTAGGAAACTCATGAGAATAAAATTGAACTGATCCCACAGAATCTGACAAAGTATCAGCAGAAGCTGAGGAATCGAAAGGTTTCGATTCCAAGGAGTTGGCTCGTTGTGATATAGAGCCTAATTCATCATGCATAGAACTAATTTTACTCTGTAAATCTGGTAGAATAGAAAGTACCGAGTCCATTGGAGTTGATGTCGTGCCAGAAGACATGCTGGAGCTGCCTGGAGGTGGCTCAGACACCATTTTGTTGCGCCTCTCCCAATGGATGAGAGGAAGATGATCCTCCAGCTCCAAGATTTGATCTCCAAGCTCAGGCTCCAGCCCTGGATCTCGAGCAACTGAAGAAGGATGCACCAATTCTCGGATAGAAACAGGAGGACAGTTTAATTGCAAGAGTAGAGCTCAGATCCGAAAGGATTCCAGAGCTCCGAGAATACTAAGAACACTAAGTAGAAACTGTAAGCTAATTTCCACAGGAGATGACTTTTGGTATATGACGGATGATCGTCTCAATGATCGATTCATCCCTTTTTATAATGCTCCGCAGAGCTCATGGTCACATGAATTAGTGGCTAGGGTTGTGCCACATCAGCTCTTGGCCAATCCTCAAATATTTCAAAAATCTCTCCAAAACTTCAAAAAAATGAAACTAATATAACAATTCAGCTAAAGGATAAAAATTAAATGTTTAACTTCCCTCATCCGCCGGTTTGTGGGCGTTGGACCGGTCCCAACGGTCATTCGCTCACCCGCACATTAGCTCGAGTCGACTTCTTCTGCTATGGAGCCGACTCATCCATTATAAATTTGTCAAAAACAAACACATGCTGAATAGAAACACCATTTACAAGTGCTAATAGTGTACTGAATCACAATTTGGAATCAAATCTTCGTTGAAACACCATTTACAAGTGCTAATAGTGTACTAATAATCATACATGGTTGGAGCCGAAATTTACTTATTAAATTATTATATATGTGATCTGATTATTATATTTGATTTTATGATTTGTCATGAATCATAGTTGATGTATTGGCAATCTATTTATTTGTTTCAATTAAAGCTATTCAGATGAAAATTGATAATAAGATTAAAATAAAATTAAGCACATTCACAGTACCATCTTAAAGGGAATTGTTGGCCACTTGAAGCAAATGTCAGCTACGAAATGATGTCTAATATCCGAGGACAAACGGATAGTATCGAAAATCTGAAAGCCATACTGGATAATAATATGATAGATGGTGGGGTAAGAAACTTCTGATCCTACACAGTTAATTAGCACCGATAGGCTCCCAACATTTAAGTCATTTATCTGTATGCCCTTCGTTTGGCTCCATGGTATCTACTAGCCTCTTATATTCCGATTAGAATGCATGTCTGATTATTGAAATTAATTTGCATATAATTGAGATTAGTTGGATTTATAATTGACCTTAATCTTTAAAATTACATATGAATGTAAATATGATTTGATTGTATAAAGCCGGCACATATGACTTGTTATGCTTATAACATATGCATATAATTTAATGTGATACACATGCATATTATAAATTTATTCATTTGATAATTTATTAGATTGTGAAAATGAAAAATATGCTCACATACCAAATGTTTAAACAATTATGTTATTATGTTTCCCTTGGCTTATGTTATACGTTTAGAAAATGTTTGACATGCAGGTTCAACTTAAGGCTTTTATACGAGTATTACCAACTTATTATATGATTAAATATGTCATCAATTTTGATGACTATTTAATCTTAGAACTCACACATGAGATTTAATTATTTTTCAGGAAGGTAGTAAGTGTGAATTTTGACTATGATGAGAAGGGAGTTGGAGATAGATCCCAGACATTTTGAACTCTGCTGCGTAAGGACAAGTAGGTTTAGTTTCTTTACACCTAATGAATGTAAATGTGACTTTTGGATTGAGACACATGCAACACTGTATGTGATGTAAATTATATGAATTTATATTTTATGGAAATAGTATGATTGTACTTTTGAACACACACACACACAATATATATATATATAGAGAGAGACCTTTTGTGTCTTACATATTTTCCAGTTCACAATGTTCTCAATTTTGGAATGTTACATCCCCAGATCGAATACCGAATCACAATAAAGGGCATCATAGAGAATGGTGTCAGAGGAAGAATGTGAGGCTTGGGATTTATCTATAGCCATTAGATTTAGGTGGCGTTTGGTTTGACTGTTGAGTATGAAAATTTTGAAAAAATCTTGTAACAAATATTGTACAAGTACAATCATCTGACATGATGTGACATGGGGAGGCATTCTGAGTTTTAAAAAATTTCATTTGAGAGAGTTATCGCCATTTTTGGTGGAGTGGAGGGGTGAGGAAGAGGAAATCACTGCCCTTCCTTTTACCATTTTTATATGGGACGAGGGGGGGTTAAAATATAAATAGAGCTAAGAATGTCAGTGAGAATCCGCAAAAATCACCTTCTCATGAGTTTTTTTAAGATTTTTGATCTCCCCATCAGGTGTGTCTATCTCTCTCCTCATATGAAAATCTATGTAAGCACAAAAGTCAAGACATTTGAGTTGCATTTGATTGAGATTTTGAAGGTGTCAAGGATTCCAATCATTGGAATCCCTACGCTAATCCGTTCCAAACGATGCCTTATACACTATACTGTAAGATTTTAGAAATCTATTGAGAGTGTGAAGTTAGCTTTAGAAGTTATGCTAATTAAGACTAGTTCGCCTTTACCGGGTATGACAGGGAGTGATAGAGTTGTAACGGGTCCTTCCCATGTGGAGACAACACCTTCGAATGGGGCGTCAGTTGATGTTGTTAGGGAGATAGCACAAGGAGGGCAATGTGTTATTCCCACTCAGGGTATGCCACTGATGGATTTAGGAGGATTTGCACAAACTTTTTAAGGGTTGGTGTAGACTATGTAATTGCATGCCTAGACCTAGATAGTGATGCTAGCCAAGTGACAGGCCAATATGCAAGACCGTTAGGATAGGATGTTAGGAGCTACCTTGATGGAGAGGTTCAGGAATATGAGCCCTCCATCTTTTAAGGGACTGTAATGCCCCGAGTTTTTCAGATATTTCTCGGATATGGATCCGTGGGTTTCGGATCGCTTTTGTGGGTCCCGAATTGAGTTTCGCGGTTTACGCGTGTTTTTACCAGTCGGACCTCTGGAATCCCGTGTAGGGTGAACCGTTGCGTTCTTCGACTCCGGGACATTACCACTGCGTTGTGTATTTTTCGAGGATCGTGGGGAGTATTTTTTCCTATTTTTGATATTTTTAAAAATTTTTAGATTTTCTATATAAACCCAACCTCTTTTCTCTCTCCCCATCTCTCATTTCTCACTCTCTCACTCTCTCTTCTCGCACGCTCTCTCTTCTCACCCTCTCTTCTCCGGCGGCCGACGGAGCGAGGCGGGGGCGAGGCGGAGACGACACGGGCGAGGAGCGGCCGAGCATGGGTGAGGATCAAGGGACGGTAGCTCGCGGTGGAGCTCGTGGCGAGTTTGTTAATCCACGGGGCTCTAACGGCATTTTCTTGGAGGATCGGCGTCCTCAACGCGCGGAATCTTCGGTGGAGGTAGGGGGACGGATCCTTAACCCCTGTACTTTCTTTCCCACGAGTTTTGTAGGCCGTGGTGAAACGAGTGGGGTTATTTTCACATTTTAGAGAAAAGAGCATGTTTTGGGGAGTGAGCCGATTTTCGCGATTCGACGTGATTTTTGGGGTTTAAATGGGTCCTCTCGGTGGTAGAGAGGTTGGAGACTAGTTTCCTCTTATTTTTCCCTTCACATGGGTGTGGATGGGGCATGGAATGGGGTTTTTTGTGAGATTCGCCATTTTCACGCTCGGGACGACCTAGCGGTCTTTCCAAGGACCACCAGGTGACCTGGCGGTCATGTGGAGACCGCCAGGGGTCCCCTTATGTCAGTTCGAGCCTTGCGGTCACGCGATGGACCGCCACCGAGCTTAGCGGTCATGAGGAGACCGCCAACCAATGCTTAGCGGTCAGGGCATGACCATTTTTACGGTTTTGGTAGTTCGGGTTTCTGGTTGGGTAGCGGTCTTGCGACTGACTGCCACATGGCGTTAGCGGTCAGTCGAAGGACCGCTAGGTGACCTAGCGATCTGGGGATGACCGCTTGAGGTGTGGTGTTTCTGGGGCGTAGCGGTCCTGGCTGGACTGCTAGGCAGGGCCTAGTGGTCCAGGGATAGACCACTAGGCTTCATTTACGGTCCTGAGAGGGCCGCCAGTTGGTTTGACGGTCTAGGGAGGACCGTCACCCTGTTTTCCGTACTAGTTGTGTTCCGTTTGCGCCGTGTTGACCCCCGGTCGACCCGGTTGTGACCCAGTGGTCGACCTTCGGTCTCGTGGATGTCCTGAACACCCAGTAGGTTCAGCGTCCGTGTTTTTGGGGTGTCTGGAGGTACCGAGTTACCTCGATTAGCATGCCCATGGATTTGGAGGGTCCGGGTGACCCCATGTGTTTCGGGCTTTCGTGTTCTCGCTAGATCGAGTTGCCGTGAGTCGGCTTGAGTATGGAGGGTTATTCTTGCATGTCATTGGCTTTTCGGGAAGTGTTTTCCGTGCGGGCCATGTGTATGGCCTTGGACCGTGAGTCCAGTCTACAAGCCTGGGGCCGGAGGTTTTCCGTGTGTCCCTTGGATGAGGGATTACCTCGGTGGCTTGTGAGCTATCTCGGTATTCGCGTTACCGTGATTTTAGACCTAGGGATTAGGCTAGATTGACGGCGCTGTGCCGTCACATGCGACGGTCTTGACCCAAGTCGTGTGACTCAAGGACCATTAGGTTAGTGGGTTTAGAAGACTGTCCAGGGTCTTGCGGCCTTGAGCCACTCGATACTCCGTGTTACTGGCGATGGGTGCGTGCGTGGTTTTCGGTGTTCACGTTTAGTGACCCCCCACTAGTGTAGATATATATTTCCACTCCTCTCTCTCTCTCCTTTCACTAAAGGGGTCAAAAGCACGCCAAGTGCATGAACAAATGAGAGGTAGAAGAGGAAATAGGGAATGAAGCAAAGTACCGTGATCGCCACCAAGATACCGTACGCGACAGGCACGCCGTACCTTGGAAAATGGGGAGACACTCGCCTTGGTGCAGCACTGGGGATGAACGGCTCGGTTAGGACCGCTATGTGGTGAGCGGTCTTACGATAGATCGCCCTGGGACGCTGCAAGGGACGCGGGAGGAACTGCTGCAGTGAGATGGACGGCGCTTGAGGGACCGCACTCCAGTGAAGGACGGTTGTTTACGCACCGCTCGAAATGTTGAACGGCTGGATGATGACCGCTCAAGATCTTCACTCAGCAAGTTGAGAAGGGTTCGACCTCCACCCTCTCCGGCCGGCCAGAGGGGATGTGCCTCGTGCTGATTAGATGCTGACCTGCGAAACAACGTAGAGACACAAAAAAGACACCCAAATTAGACCTTAATGATGCGGTACATGTTCAAACAAGAAGAATTAAGCATGAACAAATGAAAAGGGGAGTACCTGGGGGGTTTTAAACCCCTAGGGTGACAAAAAAAACAGGATGGTTGTATGCATGTTATGAGAAGGAGGGGGGTACGCGGGTGAGAAACGAAGCATGCAATGAAAGAACACGGCAAAACTATGAAACGAAAAACTACGAAGACTGGGCTACTCCCTTGACCGGAGGCTCATGCGGACGTAGAGAGCCTCCCTCCTTGGTGCTGGGTCGCTCAAGAATGCGGCAGGGCTTCGCCGTCGATCAAAATCTCCCCCCCCTTTCGACGTCCGACCATAGGGTCTATTTATAGAGCCTAGAAAGCCAGCCTCGAAATTAGGGTTTAGAGACATTTTCCAGTCGAATTGGCAAAAGATAATTCATAGATAATATCATGATCTCTTATCCAGTCGAAACGGCATCAAAAATGACTGATTATCCACGGAGAAATCGTTAAAACAAATCAGGGATAAAACCATACATAAAAGGATAAAAAAACTGTCAAGAACCCTCCATCGAAGGGATGAACGGTCTAACGATAGACCGCGCACAACTTTGAACGGTTATGTTCAGACCGTTTAACCTGTCGGTGGAAATGGAATTAAATCAGATAATTAGCCCAATTATCGCTCGAACAAACCGAAACGTCCGCCGCTGGACCCTGAACATATGAACGGTTGTATCGAGACCGTTTTGGTTTAGGGCGGCGCTAAACCGACCGTTTCACCCTGTCGGTGATAATTCGAATCATTTGGATAATTATCTGAGAAAATGGGCGCGCGTAGGACTCTGAGATATAGGCGGTTGGAATAGGCCCGTCCATAAGCTTGAACGGCCCTAATCACACCGCACAAAAGCCTGTCGGTGAATATTCAGAAAATCCTCAAAAAATAACCAAAATGTATGAACGGTCTGGGGTCAACCGCCCTAGTCTTGAACGGCTGATGTGGGACCGTTCATGACCTTGGGTACTTGACTTTTATAAAACAATTCAATTAATCAAAGCCAAGGTCCGATAAGCCCTGAATTGATACGATCTTTACCAAGGAGGGAGGCTACCCATAAAGTGGGCCCAGGACGTGCCACAAAAATGGCCCAACAAATGATGGACAACTTAGGGCATCAATTAATAGGAGTAAGAGAAACGACTCAACTTATCGGTATAAAACGGGTGTCAACAACTAGCAGTGGCTTTCCTGCGCACGTGAGTGTGGAACCACCGGGGAGTGATGGAGAGCTTTCCCGAGAGAGACGATTTTTAGGCTGGTTACCGTAGGGCCCCTCACCTTTGCAGGCTGTGTTAGGGCTGGGGGGAAAACCAGCTAGAGGACCCGACTTAGAGCGGATGGTCTGTGTGTGCACACGTGGTTGGGGACGTCGGATCCGCGCTGATGAGTGCGACCCCAGCTAGTCCTTGTTCTATGGTTATTGTATGGTGTCTCAGTTCCCGCTGGGCCGGAGGGAGACACCTGAGGCGCAGGCTAAGTCGTCAGTGGATGCTTCCGGCCTTGCTTCTAGTGGGCAGGTACTCCCGTCACGTGACGTGAGTTTCTCGTGAGTCGAGTTTTCGTTTCCTGTCTGCGAGACATGGTTTTGTGTGTAGGTTTCGTGTGTTTCCCAAGGTAGAGGTCTAGGGTTTTCGGTGAGCATCACCGAGGGTTTTCCCTAGACGGTGTAGGGTTCACGACGGCGAGGTCGTGAATGTGTCTACCCAGACCGCGTGGTCTTAGGTTGGGCCTTTGTCTGTTAGACGGGCCTCCACAACAGAGTTGTCACGATGTTTCTGATAGAACAGATGGACGCTCTAATGCCTATAGATAGAATATCTATAGACGATCTAGAGGGGGGTGAATAGATCGGTCACCCACTAACACCCACTAAAATTTACTAAAGCAAAAATAGTTGTGGAAAATAAAAAAACTGCTGTAGGACGATCGAAAGGCACTCAGTCACAACAAGAATGAACCAGATCAAACGGATTAGCTCTCACGCGATCCTAAGTAATCATCTTTTGAGCGATGAACAATGATAGAAGACAAAAGTAAACCCCAAACAATCGCACAGTGGACAGATGATTTTTAAGGTGGTTCGATCTCAAACCTGAGATCTACGTCCACCCCACACTCAAACTAGAGTGTGGTTTCACCGCTGATGCACAGCTTCCGTTGATCCACAGCTTCGGGGTACAAACCCTACACACTGCTGGGCCTTACAGCTTATGCCCACCAAAGGAGTCCTCCTCTGCAACCGCTGGGGCTTACAGCTTAACCCATCCAGAGGATACTACACCTCTGCCCGCTGAGCATCACAGCTTGCTCCGCTGACTCACAGCTTGAAAAAGAGTATTTAAAATGAAAACAAAACAAAGCAAAAAGCCAAAATCCACAAAGGGAATATAGCTCAACACTGAGCGAATTCAGCTCCGATTCTGAACCTGGAGACTGAAGAATAATCTTTCTCTCTCAATTCTCTCAAGGGATTTCATTCAGACTCTCTTTCTTTTCTGCTCTCTCTGTCTTCCTTTTTCTCTCTAGATCGTTCAGGCGCTTGCTCTATCTGCTTCAGCTCTTCTGGCACGATCAGTCTTCTCTTGAGGGAGAAGCTTCTTATTTATAGAGCAGTAGAGAAGTAGAGTGTGTGCTCTCCACGATTCGCGCCCAAACACCTTGGTCACGTGGCAGTATCCCAGCTTACTGCTTTGCACGTGTCACGATCCTGGCACCTTCTCCAATCTTGGATCACGTGTCATTCTTAATCTTTACGAAAAAGCATCTATCAAGACATCAGACATAAAGTCATCTTCAGACAGTTATACGAGATGAACAGAGACTGCACGGAGTAGGTCTTCTGACAGAACTAAACTGCACCGACTCAATGTGGTGATCACACACACATGCACAGTCTTAACATTCATGCACGAGCAGATACACAGACTTGATTTCACCACAAGGCCTACGGATGCACTGGCTATGTATATGCAATGTGCAAGTGTTGCACAGACCTGATCAACCCGTGAGTGGCATGCTTAGACTACAACAGTGCGAGTATAAGAGATGCACAGACTTAATGTGCAAGGTGCAAGTATTGCACCGACTCGAGGCGTTGCACTGACTTAGCTCAGAAGAAATGCATAGACTCTATGTGCATGGAGCAGATATTGCACCGACTCACTATAAGCGGCGACTGCACCGACTTAGAAGCTGAGCATGAGGCAAACGACGCAAAATAAAATAGACATATGCACAGACCTAGGTTTTATGAGACGCAGTATAAGACAGACATAGAATGTGCACCGACTTGTGTCTGCCTAATGCAAAGATGCACTGACTTGCAAGCGTTAAACTTCACCCATATGCACAGACTCTGCTCGGACTTAGTTGCGTGCTGTAGCTAAGGATGCATAGACTCAATGCAGACTAGTCAGATGTTGCACCGAGTCAATCTAATGCACAGACTAAGTGTAAATGAGCATGCAACATTTAGATGAACATCTGACAAGTTGCCAATAATCAAAATAAGATTTACAACATTCTCCCCCTTTTTGATGATGACAACACCAATGGACACTGTATATGCAGACTAATGCATCTAAAAAAAAATACTCCCCCTGAAAATATGACTCTCCCCCTGTGTGAATACACCATATCCCCCTTTGCCACGGAAATAGAAGGAACAAGTTCTCCCCCTATGAATTAGAGGTAAAAAATTCTCCCCCTTTGACTTCAGCAAAAAGGAGGAAGGCAAGAGAAGGGATGCATGGAAATGGTTCAGGGATGATGAAGGAGACTGAATAACATTCAATGCAATGGTTAAGGAAATGTGCAAATTATAAAACAACCCTTATGATATAAGAGTCAACAATGTGCATTCTTGAGCAAGTGCAGGTTTAACAGTTATAGAAGGTGGAGTAAAGCAACTGACTTCCTGAAATAAGGCTATAGACTCTATTTATAGCAATGAACATAAAACACATAGCCATAATAAACTAAGTCAGGACAGTACCTTACTGATTTCAGAAACATTGAATATCAAAGAAAGTCACTTGAATTTGTATTGAGGTTAAACATATGACACTCAATGACTTTTGTTTTCCAAGGGTTACATCAGTTCTTTTTCACTTTTGATTTCAGAAGTTAAATTTAGTGAACAGACAAGTGTCATTTATGCTGTTGACATTAGGTGTACATCTTGATCAGAGGCCAGTACCCCCAATTACTAAGCATAAACTCCTATATCTGTTTCTGATCTAAAGCTACAAAGAGAGTTTGCACCTTTTCACATTAAGGGTACACCTTGATCAGAGGCCAGTACCCCTAGTTACTCAGTGAAACCACCCCTATAGATTTGACAAAATGAACGGAGTTATCCTGAAGCACTTCATGACTTAAGATATTCTCCATTTCTTTGATGGAGACCTCAGTTTCTCGGTGTAATTCAGTCATTACTCTGCCACTTTGTTCAATACTTTTCTTTTAATGATCTTATTTCTACTGCCCTTATAACTTTTTAGAGTGACTGTTTAAAGACAATACAAGCTCTAGTTTTCTCCATCTAGAATTCACTAAGTCTGTTATGTTTAGGTACAGTGAAGACCTTTTCTATTCTGACTATGGAAAATTAGAGGTTAAGAGCTATAAGCAGTTTCTAACACCTTATTTTCTGATGAACAGTCTCTAAACACTTCAGTCTATTAAGGTTAAACCTTCTATTCAGTCAAGAGACAAATGTGATTCTTATAAATGAAGAGTTGCAATAACTGCAGCTTACTGTAATGAACCGAAAGCAAGACTAGTATTCAATCAGAATGAAAGAATTAAGCATGAAAGCATAGCAGCAGCTCAAAGGATTCTCAGTCGAATGAAAATGATGTCATGAGATATGAACTCATGAGATTGAGGAGAGAGAGTGGGAAGACTAGAACTCAGATCAGACATCACTCAACTCCCCCTGACAACATGATGCATCGACCGTATCATGCATGAGAAATACAGTGCATCGACCTTAACGTGCAGAATGTAGATAATGCACCGACCTATGTATATGTGCGGTATGCAAGTGCACCGACCTGCCTGTGACTTAAATGCAGGATGCACCGACTTGTTCGCTGGAAAACTTATGCAAGGCATGGACTGAATGCAAGTCTTACAAAGACTTAGGCTTGGTGCGAGTATGCAATGCATTGACTTTGTGCAGTACGTGCAATAACAAAGGACTCTGTGCTGCTCATGCATCTATATCAGAAATAGTCTGTGCAAAACATCAAGCAACTAATGTACTCAGTGCAAAACAATTATTCAAGCATCAAACATTCTTTATTCAAAATTTTAAAGAGTAGACTGAAACAAACAGTTCAAGAATGAAGTCATTCATCATTTTCCTGCTGAAATTTACAAAGTCCCAATTCTCTTCTTAAATATTTAAATCTTTCATTTCCAAGGGGTTTAGTAAAAACATCAGCAATCTATTTTTCAGTTTCAACGAACACTAATTCAATTTCATTTTTGCTCACTACATCTCTAAGAAAGTGGTGTTTAATTTCGATGTGCTTAGTCCTAGAGTGGTGAACATGATTTTTAGTTAGGCAGATAGCACTAGTGTTATCACATAGAAGTGGAATGCATCCCAGATTTATCTGATAATCTGAGAGCTGGTGTTTAATCCAGAGTACCGAGGCAGCACAGTTCCCTGCAGCAACATTCTCAGCCTCTGCAGTGAAGAGTGCCACTGTGTGTTACTTTTTAGAAGCCCAAGATACTAGGCAACAGCCTAGGAATTGGCAATAGCCACTAGTGCTCTTCCTATCTACCCAACACCCAGCATAGTCTGCATCGGTATAGGCTAGTAGCTCTAGCTCACACCTAGCAGGATACCATAGGCCTAGTTATTGGGTGCCTGATAAATACCTAAAGATCATTTTCATTGCACTAAAGTGTGATTCTTTAGTGTAAGGTTTCGATCAGAGGAACATCGGAAACAACGAAACCCTAAGAGTCGTATCGTTGCTAGCGATCAAAATCAAGAAACGATACATCGAAGAACCCGCCAAGGAAGAACAGTTCTATACCTTTGCGGGATTAATCAATTCCCAGATGCCCGAAGACGATCGAGTAGAGGCTCGTCGGGCTACTAGCCGTCCAAGTGTCCGGCCTCTAGATGTATCCACACGAGTAGCAGGAACGGACGGAGTCTCCTTCTCGATCTCCACACGTCGACCACTCCTCAGCACCACCATCCACCGCCTTAGGAGGAGGAGAGAGAGAGGGGTGCGCCCAGGTCAGGGGGGAGAGAGAGAGAGAGAGGGGCGGCGGCCAGGGGAGAAACCCTAGTGCTTGGCCAGGGTTTCTCTCCTCAGCGTGTAGTTATAGACTCTGGCATTTTTCACAAAAACCCAGAAACTGTCTATAATTACTGTCCTTATCCGTCTTATCCACTACTCTATTGTGTGTGACCCTCTAGGCCCAATAGTCTGTTTGGTTTTATGGCCCATTAAGCTAAGAACTCTTCTTAACTTAATTATTTATAATCCAATAACTCTTAATGGATTTATCAGGCTTTCCGACCACGAACGGCACCAAGCAACACCTCGTGATCCCAAATGACTTTGGGAGGGATGCAACCCATATTGAACCTTTCCGTCATCAGATTCCACACAGTTATAGATCCTCATTCATATAATACTCCAATCAGAATTAGGGTACGGTCATACTGTCAAACCCTAATGCATCCTGATCTTATGGACCCTTGTACTCTTAAGTACAGTTCACTAGAAAACTCCTTTTCTCAGTGAACCCCCATACCCTGGCCAGGGATTTCTAAGTACATGTCCATAGAGCATTCTCTCTCTTAATCCATGCAGAGAGTGAATGATCCCTTGTTGTCCACCAAAGTGTTTTCACATGAATCCCACTGAGTCCGAAAAGCTAACTATTAAGAACCACAAGATTGAAGTTCATAAGTCAGAAATCAAATGCTCAGTGGAGTCCATGCAAAACCTCTTTAGTGACTCAGGTCAAAGATCCAACTATGCTACTGTGGCACTAGAATCTCCTGATTGATAGTCAGCATGATTACCATTCAGGAATTCTAGATCAGGTCAGTTCAGTGAACTCATTCCACTAACGAGCACCTGCACGTGTATCTTGATGTCACCACACCGGTGATTATGAGATCGACCACCCTCATCACATGAGTGAGTACCACGTGCACCGGTCTATCCGGATCTTCAATGTCCCTTCTTGAAGATCCTATGACCAGGAACATTTAGAATATAAACATCTAGATGACTGTTCTCATTATCACAATCTCATTATGATCCAATCATCATAGCTCATATTCAAGGACTTCATCATATTACAACAAACATACTATAACGTGCTAAGAATATAATGAAGAAAATGCCATTAGTATATTGAATGAAATTGTACAAGAAATGTCACCATCACAACACTTGTGATTGGCTTGAAGGGCATACATCTCTAACATTTAGGACTAGCCTGAAATCTAGCACATAAACACACTACAAATTGAATATCAGGCCTAGATGCAGTGAGATACAAAAGGGATCCGATCATACCTCTGTACAACTTTTGATCCGCAGGGTTACCTTTGGTATCTTCATCAAGACTTGTTGAAGTGCCTATTGGAGCTGCAATGTCCTTGAGGTTGTCGAATTTGAACTTCTTAAGGAGATCCCTTATATATTTGGACTGAGTGATGAAGGTTCCATCTTTAGTTTGTGTCACCTGCAGTCCAAGAAATAGTTTTAGCTCACCCATTGAGCTCATCTCAAATTCTTGTGTCATAAGTTCAGAAAATTCTTTACACAATTTAGGATTGGTTGAACCAAAGACTATGTCATCCACATAAATCTGAACAATGAGAATGTCAGGATGACTTACCTTCGTGAACAAAGTTTTGTCAACCTCACCTCTTGTGAATTTCATCTCGGTAAGGAATCTGCTGAGCCTGTCATACCAAGCTCTAGAAGCTTGCTTCAATCCATAAAGCACTTTATTCAATTTATAAACATGGGAAGGGAAATCTAAGCATTCAAACCTAGGAGGTTGTCGGACATAGACATCCTCTTTTATTTCCCCATTGAGGAAGGTAGATTTTACATCCATCTGCTGGAGAGTTATTCCAAGAGAGCATGCATAAGCCAGAAGAATTCTAATTGCCTCTAACCTGGCTACAGGGGCAAATGACTCTTCAAAGTCAATTCTGAAATTTCTGGTTATACCCCTGAGCAACAAGTCTGGCCTTATTCTTCACTATATTACCTAGCTCATTAGTTTTATTTCTAAAAACCCATTTTGTTCCAATGACAGTTCCATGATCAGGAGGTGGGACCAGGTGCCACACCTTGTTCATGTCAAACTGATTAAGTTCCTCATGCATGGCATTGATCCAATGCATATCTTTGAGAGCAATGTCAATGGTCTTGGGCTCTATATGAGAAACCAATGCATGTGCATTTAATTCATGCTGAGCTCTAAAGTAGCCTCTAGTCCGAGGGGATTCATGCAAATCACCAATGACATTATCTACATGATGATCTCTAAGGAGTCTGACATTGATGATTTGGTTACCTGGATCTTCATTTACCTCCCCCTGAATAGCATGCTCTTCTGCATTGTTCTCTTCAGCTTCTTCCTCATTATCTGATTGGTCTGTAGACTTTCCTTCCTTCAGAATTTCTCCATCTTCTTTCCTGCATTGACCAACATCAGACTTATTTAGGGACTCATCAAAGACAATGTGTGGAGATTCCTCAACAGTTTTAGAATTAAGATTGTACACTCTATATGCTCTAGTGTTTTCAGAATATCCAAGAAAAATTCCTAGATCACTTTTAGGTTTGAATTTATCAAGGTCTCTTTTATCATTAACATGAATGAAACACTTACAGCCAAAGACCTTGAAATAAGCAATTGAAGGCTTCTTACCTTTTAGAAGCTCATAAGGAGTTTTCTGAGTGAAAGGTCTTACCATAGCTTTGTTAATTACATGACATGCAGTGTTAACTACCTCTGCCCAGAATTTTCTTAGTAAGCCACCTTCGACTAGGAGTGTACGTGCCATCTCCACAAGTGTCAGGTTCCTCCTCTCCACTACTCCATTCTGCTCAGGTGTTCTTGGGGAGGAGAACCGATGAGTAATCCCATTATCCCTGCAAAAATTAGTAAATTGTGAGTTTTCAAACTCACCTTCATGATCAGACAGTATATTCTCAATTAAATGTTCATTTTTCTGTTTTATTTTCAAATAGAACTCCTGAAACTCTGTGAATGCATCATTTTTGTGAGTCAAGAAAAATACTCAAGTAAACCTAGAGAAGTCGTCCACTAATACGTACCCATACCTCCTACCTAATAAGCTGACAGATCTTGTGGGTCCAAATAGGTCCATATGTATCAGCTCATAAGGTTTGGAAGACATGTCTTCAATTCTAGATTTAAATGACTTTCTGGTTTGCTTGGACTGTGTACATGCATCACAGACTTTATTTTCCTTCTTAAAAGATATTTCAGGGAGTCCTCTAACCATGCTATGTTTATTTAATTTGTGCAAAACAGTGTAGCTAGCATGGCCTAACCTACGATGCCACAAAAATACAAGATCATCTTTATTAATAGTGAGGCATAGGTTAGAGTGAGAGAGATCATCTAAATCTACCATGTAGATGCTATTTACTCTCTTACCAGAAAATTTTATTATATCAGAATCAGGTTCATAAATCCTACAGCATTGAGAATCAAAAACTACTTTATGACCTTTGTCACATAGTTGGCTAATGCCGAGCAAGTTATAAGCGAGACCCTCAACCAGCATAACCTCCTCAATGCAGTAGGTAGTGCACTTACCTACTTTACCTGATTCGATGATTTTACCCTTTGTGTTGCCGTCGAAGATGACAAGGCCTCCACTCTTCTCTGTCAGCAAGCAAAACTTGGCCTTGTCTCCTGTCATATGCCTGGAGCAACCACTATCCAGATACCACATATTATTTTTGGCTGCCAGGCATACCTGCAGACACAATCAGGGAAAAGATTTTGGAACCCAAAAGTGTTTGGGCTCCGAAACATATGAAGAGCAATTTAAACAAGACAGTAAACTCTTGGGAATCCACATTTGTTTAAGCATGGTTGACTTGGTGGATTTCCCAACATTCTTTTCATTGTTTCTTTTCTTCTCAGCACCAACAGAATTAGCCTTCTTTTTCTGGTGCTGTGTCCTGGCCCTATTGTTGTTACCAACTTTGCCATTTTTGTGCCAGTGCCTAGGCCAATAAGTATTCAGAAAATGGTGGCCATAATTGGTCCTAGGCTGACCAAAGAGAGATTGTCTACTAGGAGCCCATGTCCTAGACTGACCGACCCAATTTCTAACCTGAGGTATATAAGATTGAGTAGGAAAGGACTTATACATAGACCTTCCTCAAACTTTATTCCATCCAGACCTATAGAATTGTTGTGGCTGTCTGTAATGGTAGGTCTGGACATTGGGTTGGTAGAATTGGCTGGGTTGACCTCTGACAGAATTCTGTCTCCCTTGCACCTTTGACCCACCTGGTTTATGCATGTGTATATTGAGTCTTCTCCTTGGTTGCTGGTGGTGGTGGAGACTTGGTGGCCTTGCTCTGGGGTTTGGGTGTGCAAATGGACTGACCCCTGACCTTAGACTTACCCTTAGGTGTAGAGCTGGGTGTGCTAGGCTCACCAACCTTCTGCTTACCTTTGTCCTTAGCACTGGACATTTTGAAATTTACCACATTAGCAACATAATTTTCATTATTCATTTTGATAAGGGGTCTCTTCTCCTTTTCTGCTACAAATGAAATTGTCCTGACATTAAAATTTTTCTTAGCAGTAGGATTATACCCGAGACCCTCCTTCCTGAAATTGACATTTGACCCCAACAAAGCATTTAGATTATCGGATCCTTGGGTCATATTCTCAATTATTTTCACTTTGTCAGCATTTCCTTTTTCTAGCTGTTCGACTGAATTTTTCAATTCATGGTTGACACCAAGAACAACTTTATACTTTTCATCAACAATCTTCATTTCATTTTCATATTTTTGCAATGTCAGTTTCAAATCATCAATAATATTTTTCAACATTTCATTTTCTTTTCTATATTCAATCAAAGCATGCTTTAAATCATCAAATTCAGAACATGAGTTTTTTAACTTATCATTTTCAGACTGTAAATAGGCAAGTTTATCAGACATTGTCTTATCATTCAAAACAGAGTTAACCTTCTTCTTCAAATGCATGTTCTCTCTCCTAATATCGTCTACTTTGTCTAATAAATCTCCGTAGGCATCTTGCCAGTCAGAAATGGTATAATGCTCAAAAGGAGATGATACATCATCGGAGTCTTCCTCTTTTTCTTCATCGTCTTTTGTCATCGGGTAGATGGGCTTTTCTTTGTCCTCGCTCTCCGATGTGTAGCTGAATGTGCCCTCGTCCTCGTCGCTCCATGTGCTCAGCATCGCCTTTCCTTTGGGAGCTTTCTTCTTTGACTTCTCTTTCAGCTTCTGGAGCTCGGGACAATCTACCTTCATATGGCCGGCCTTCCTGTAGTGGTAGCAAACATTAGTGTCAACTTTCTTGGCAGGGTTAGATCTATACCTTGTTTGCCTCCTGCCGCCATTGAACTGCCTTCGGCCGAAGTTTCTTTCTTCCTTTCTCAGAAATCGCCTAAATTCTCTAGTCAGCATGGCTAGTTGGTCTTCATCGATTTCTAACTCAGAGGGGCTTTCCTCGCTTGATGATCCATTGTGGCTGGATCTGTTCGTCCTGCTGAAGCTGGCCTTCAGAGCAATAGGCTTCTTCTTCTTCTCCAGCTCCTCGGTCTTGGGAAGATTAATCTCGTAGGTCATTAGTGAACCGATGAGCTAGTCAACTTTCATATTATACAGATCCCTCGACTCCTCAACAACTGTAGCTTTTGTATGCCATACTGGACTCAGGGACCGAAGGATCTTCCTCACAATTTCATAGTCCGAGTAATTCTTTCCCAGACTCCTGAGACCATTGGTGATGATCATGAGGCACGCATACATTTCTGTGATGGTCTCACTGGACTTCATTCGAAAAGCTTCATACTCTGAGACCAGCAAGTTCACCTTGGTCTCCCTTACTTGAGAGGTTCCCTCATAGATAACCTCCAACTTATCCCACATCTCCTTTACAGTGGTGCATGATGAAACCCGGGAGAACTCGGTGGGATGAAGTGCACACTGAATAGCATTGATTGCGCCCAATTGAGGGTAGATCTCCTAATCTCCTCTCTTGTCCAAACTTCCTCATTCTCATGAAGCTCAAACGGACCTTTGCTAACTACCTTCCAGATCTCATAGTCTTTCACCCTCAGAAATACTTGCATATGATTCTTCCAGTATGCACAGTTAGATCCTTCGAAGTATGGGGGCTTGGCAGTGGAGTGTCCCTTAGCTGTCATTCCTTTAGCGTCCATGGCCGTTGACTCTTCAGGATGTTGATCCCTGTAGAAGAGTTAGGCTCTGATACCAAATTGATAGAACAGATGGACGCTCTAATGCCTATAGATAGAATATCTATAGACGATCTAGAGGGGGGTGAATAGATCGGTCACCCACTAACACCCACTAAAATTTACTACAACAAAAATAGTTGCGGAAAATAAACAAACTGCTGTTGTTGATCGTTTGTTTGCCTATCTTTAATCTTACTTTTGAGGTCTGCTAAGTAATATGGCAAGATGACAAACAAGCAATCAAAGATCTGCTCAAACCTATGAACATGTGAACATGAACCTAGGCAATCATAGCTAGCTCTAGCATGGGCATGCTATCTCAATCCAAATTACGCTAAGGAGAAGGAAAAACACACGCCGGGGCGTGGAGCAAGGAGTAAATAAAAACACACCACTAGGGGTGGAACAAGCAAGGAAATAAAGATGTGATGAAGGAAATAGCTATTGCCCAGCACTAAGGAAAGATGTGATCGCCACCAAAGTAAACACAAGTCAAAGACTCGAATATACCTTGGAAATAGGAGGATGAAGCACCCGCCCACGGGAGAGAAAACCAAAGAAAGCCTGCAGATCAGCTTGAAAGTGACGGCCAGAGACCCGTGCGTCGCTTATAAGTAACGGTCCCACCCTAGACCGCCAGAAGAGAGTGACGCTCCTAAACCAGACCGTCAGACAACCTGCAGTAGTAAAGCTTGAATTCTTTTAACTCCAACTCTTCCAGCCGGCTAGAAGACTTGGGCCTCGTGCTAATGAACCTGTAAACCTGCCAAAGAAATAGAAAGACAAGACAAGACAACCTCAATCAACCCTCTTCACAAGCATAGCATCAATTCTTAAAGAACTTAAGAACATCAAAAGGAGAGGGAATTACCGGGGAGTTTTGGTTTTTTAACCCCTCTGGGCGTTTTCAAAAGTTGGGAGGATGTTTGTATGCTTAAAACAACAGTGAAAAAACGTGGAGGAGGAGGAGGGACAATGCTTTGTTTAAAAAGACCAAGGAAGAACTCAAGCATGCAAAGATGAACTTGAAAGATCAAAAACAAAAGTACTCCCTTGACTGGAAGATGGATGGACGTGGGAAGCAACTCCTCCTGGATGAAGATGGCTCCTGGGTTCGGCAGCACTTCGTCGTGAATCAAAAATCTCCCCCCTTGATCATGAAATCAAAGGTTCTATTTATAGACCTTCAAAACTCATGGGTCGAGTTGAAGATAAATCAGCCAAGAAAGGAGGATAATCCTTAGCAAATCCTTGAGGATAATATCAACAAGAGTCCAAAGAAACAAACGAGAGGTCCTGAGGATTAGAATTGAAGGAGATAACGCCAATCCAAAACCCTATCTCGTCCACGGAGTAGCAGAGAAAAGGCCTGAACTGTCAGGACTCTCTGAAGGAAGTAACGGTTGCACGATAGACCGCCACTTGGAAGTAACGCATCAAGGAACGACCGTCATTTTCAACCCTATCCAAAGGATAAGATCGACGGGAAGAAGATCTAAACAATAGGACTCTGCAAGTAAGTAACGGCCAGGGCATAGGGCGTCATAAGGAAAAAACGGCTAGAGAGTAGACCGTTATTATCAAAGGACAACGAGGCCCTAAGTCTTGGGACTCTTCAAAGAGTAACGGCCTAGGCTTCATGCGTTATTATGAAATGACGCGCCTAGTCCAGACCGTTATTATCATTGATTTTCAAGAAAATAGAATGGAGGGATTGCCAAGCTTTTGAACGAAGTGCCACCAGGAACCAGGTCTAATCCAGGAATTGAGACCCAGAAAACAGGCTTCAACTGATTAAAAGGAATTCAATGAAGAGTGAACAACTCGGAGCATCATATTGAATAAATAAGGAGATGACCCGACTTATTGGGTATAAAACGGGTGTCAACAGATGCCCCTCCTTAACGTCCTCTTTGCAGGGGAACGAGCGGAAGTGAAGCGAAAGTGAAATGGAACATGGAGATGAAGCGGAAATGAAGCGGAGTGGATCAAAAAGAGGGCGTTAAGGTAAACGACACCCGTTCTTCACCAACAAGCGATAAGAATTTTCTGGAAAAACTTCAAAACTGATCACAAGGAAATAGCTAACCAAAGGACGCAAGTCTGGAGGATTTAATTAACTAAGGAAAGGAAACACGGCTGGCCGCCGGAGGCAACGGAAAGGAAAGAGACTAAACTCCAGACAGGAATCTTCAGTCAACCAGATCAAGCGAGCAAATCGAAGGAAATCTTCAAATTCAGAGTGGAATAATTCTCCTTATCCAGGATCAAGAACACAGCTGTTCACCGTCAATGAGACCTCTTAAACAAATGAAGCTCATGAATACTCAAAGAACGCGTATGATGCATGCTGGGCTAAAGAAAAACAAATCTTCAAAGTTTATGCAAAGAAAGATAAAATAACAAGATACTCGAGAATAATATTGCTAGATTGGGGAAACCAGAGTCAAGATACCATCTGCAACCACGGCGTGCAAGATAGAACCGTCATCCTCAAATTTTCCAACCTAACGGCCTATCCAACGATTATTCATGTGAACTTAGATCATCATCATTTTTGTTTAAGGGGAACATCAGATCCCAGGACACCTGAATGACCAGCCGGTTCTCGAGGTAATATATTATAGATAACATATAGTAATGCATTAAGGGATAAGGGAACGAGATACAATACCTGACTTACCTGCCTAACGAGCGGCAGAGCGTGCCTTCTGTTCATAATCTTTCATAAATAGGTTAGCCGATAAGATAGTTATGATAATAGTTAAGGCATAACCATTGTGATAAACTCATCAAAATGTTTTTATGATGGAGATAAGTTTAAACATTAAATTTGGACCATTCATTCATCAAGAAACTTGCAAGCATATAACGGCCCGACTCAGGAGCGTCACATGAAAATAACGGATTAAGCCTAGTCCGTCAACACCGAGTCGGTTCAAATTCTTCAATAAAACAGTTCGTCACAAGCGACGGCCTTAGAGGGGGGCGTCAGAGTTATGTGACGGTCTAACGATAGACCGTCGCTTCTCCTGAGTTTTCAAAAAAAACAAACCGAACGGCCGTTCGGTCTCATTTCACGCTCAAACAACCAAAACGCCAAACCAGAAAACCCACCGGCGACCTCCATCTCCACCCTCCAATGGCCGGCGACGAGGCACCGCAGCCACCACCTCAGAAGAGAGGGAGAGGAAAGAAGATGGCCATAAGGCGGTTCCACCGCCGGCTCGAACGAGAGATCACCCCACCGCCCGTGGAGGAAGAACCAAGGGGAAGGGAGCCAAGGGAAGAGGAGGAGGTCCCTACGGTCGTGGAAGAACCAACCGAAGCCTCCTTGGGTGCAGAGGAGCCCAAGGAACCAGAGCAGAAGAAGAGGAAGGTCCTCGACCATGAGGTAGGCCCTCCGCCCCAATTTTTAAATTTTTGATTTTTATGTTTTTATTTATGAATGCATGTGGGGGATAAGGGTAGAAATGGGTCTATGAACCCACTAGGAACACTTGTAGGCCATTTGGCCAAAGTGAGAAATCATGGGGATGCAGGGGAGAAATTCCCTACTGGCAGACTAAGTGACGGTCCCGCCAGCGACCGTCACTTCTCTGACGCTCCAGGCTAAGGCCGTCAGAGACAAGTAACGCCCTATCCCAGGGCCGTTACTTCTGCCAGGGTTCCAAACTCTTTTTAGGGTTTTCAATTTTCAAATTTTTGTTTTTCTTTTCGATATTTAATGTTTATGCAATGTCTATATGATGCAAATGGACTAATTAGTGCTCTAATATGCAATGCAGGGAAAGAGGAGATCGAGGATCTCATGGCTGCAGATTCGGGCGGTGTACCAGGCACTGCCCGATTACCAGAGAGATAGACTCGCAGAGATGGGTTTCGCCGAGATGCTCAGCATCGAGGTGATCCGGATGGATACGCCGTTGCTGTACGCTTTGCACGAGAGGTGGGACCCAGTTAGCAGGGCGTTCATCTTCCCGTGGGGCCACATGATCCCCACGCTAGAAGACATGGCGAGGATTACAGGTTTGAGAGTCCACGGCGCTGCAGTGACAGGATGGACGTACGGCGACTATCGGGAGATAGCGCAGCAGCTACTGGGGTTGGACCTGATCAGGCCGGGCCAGTCTTCATCCCAGCTCTCGAGATCGGTGCTGCAGGAGAGTTTGGGGCTGAGAGGGGCAGCGATTGCCGTGGGGGAACTGCCCGAGGAGCATCTGGGCAGAGTGATTGACCAGGTACGCCCTCGTGTGGCGGCAGAGGCAGGAGAGGAGGGGGATCGAGTGATGAGGCGCTTCTTGATACTGTTGTTCGGGAAGCTCCTGTTCGCGACCAGAGCGGATGTTATCAGCTGCAGACTGCTGCCGCTGATAGAGGATTTAAGCAGAGTGAGGAAGTACGCCTGGGGAGCAGCGGTCTTGGCCTTCCTGATTAACTCGTTGAGCACCACGGACCGACTGACGATGCTGGGAGGCTTCTCGCCCTTCCTACAGGTAAAAATGCGCTTAAATGCTTTTTAATATGCCATGATGTATGCTATGATTGATAATTTATGTAACTGACTTGCTTCCTAAATGCAGATCTGGAGCTATTTGTACCTCCCGGGCATTGGGAGAGGTGCATTACTCCATCCTGGCCTGATACCGATCGCGAGGCGATGGTCGGTGGCGAGGGATACGGGGTCGGTCTTGAGACAGACCCGGATGATCCAGGAGGACCTGGACTCCTACCCACACACATCGGTGAGCCCAGAATTTAAATGATTTAAATGCTTTATATGCCTATATGCGCTCATGTTATGCGAATGCTAATGGATCTAAATGCCTGCAGGTGAGGTGGACCCCTTACCGCAGCGAGGGCTACACAGGACAGCCGTGGGTGGAGGCGTCCTTATCGTACCGGGGGCGAGACATATGGTTGCATTGCATCCATATCATCGAGCCTCTTCACTATAGGCTGATCCTGCGGACTCGGGGACTACACCAGCCCGAGGTGACCTTTCCACACCGCAACGATGATCGCCCAGGAAAGTCGGCGAGGGGCATTAGCGGGAGCGTGGATTGGCGCGCCCGGAAGGCAAAGTACGTCCTCGACTGGAGGCAGCGAGGCAGGGCCGTGAAGGAGCGGGCAGAGAGCGACGAGGCCTACCTGAAGGCCTTCGCTCGACACTACGGCGACCGGGTATACCGAGGTACCCGACGACCGGTATGCAATTCTAAACTAAAAACTCTCTTTTATATGATGAAATGTGGATGTGACATGCTGGCTTATGCTTTCTATATGCAGCTCGATCCTGAAGGGCGGATAGCGGAGCTAGAGGGATTACTCCACTCTACCATCCTGCAGCGGGATGAGTATAGGACGGCGCTGGAGCTCCTGGTGAGACTCTAAATGCTTATGATATGACTATGATTATGCATGATGCTAATGCTTCGGCTATGACAATGCAGCGAGCAGAGGGAGCTCAGCGAGCAGGACCAGACGCCCCATCGTCGTCCT
This sequence comes from Amorphophallus konjac, assembly GCA_022559845.1. Lineage (NCBI taxonomy): Eukaryota > Viridiplantae > Streptophyta > Magnoliopsida > Alismatales > Araceae > Amorphophallus > Amorphophallus konjac. The sequence goes on along the minus strand of CM040128.1, from coordinate 237,599,651 downwards.
CGCAGCCTGCGGGAGACAGGGCTGGGCGAGATGCTGACTTTGCTCGGGCAATTGCCCGGGCCGAGGAGGCGGAGGCCACCCTCGCGGAGCGGGTAAGATACTTACATGCTTTATGATTATGCTTATGCTAATTAAATTTATATGACTAACCTATATGCAATGCAAATGCAATCTACAGGCGATAGAGCTAGCAGCGGCAGTGGCGGAGGCCACCCAAGCGAGGGCAGAGGTAGAGAGGAGCCGGGCCGAGACTGATCGAGCTCGAGCAGAGACGGAGCTCGTGCGGGCAGAGCTAGCCCGACTGAGAGCGGAGACCCCTCGACATGTGGACGATGTGGAGATGGAGCGACTTCGAGCAGATTTAGCACGAGCGCAGGCCGAGGTGAAGGACCTTCGCCTTGGGACTGCGGATCTTGATCGCTACCGGACCGAGGCACGGGAGACGCGACGCCAGATCTTCACACTGAAGATTAGGCTGCAGACCATGGAGCAGACGGTCCGGATGCTAGGCCGGGCACCAGAGCGGAGTTCTTCCCGGAGCGGGGCTCATAGGAGTGCTGCCCCTAGTGGCTCGGTTGGGGATTTCTTAGTTAGTTCCGCCGGCCAACAGAGAAATGAGAGGGCAGAGAGAGGACAGCAGGAGGAGAGTGCTTCCATAGCACCGCCACCCAGGAAACCCGAGGGTGGAGAGGATGAGGGCGGCCCGACTGATAAGCCGGCCGAATGATGTACTTTTATGCTTTTCTTACCACTTGTACATGCCCTTTTATGAAAATGAAATTTTTGTTGACTTTTTATGTGGATGTATGAATGAATGAGTGATTGAAAGTACGCATGATGGATGTGTATGTGTGAATGAATGCTTGTGTGGAGAAGGTGTGGTGTACAGATGTGAAAGACCGCCAGGTCTAGGCAAAGAATAGACTAACTGCCTGAATTTAGTAGCAGAGGAAATGACGGTCTGGTCTTGGACCGTCATAATCAAATGACGCGCCTATCTTAGGCCGTCATTCATGAAACATCTTATTCTGATAGCCGGGCTACAGAAGAAATAGCGGCCCATGGTAGGAGCGTTAAAAGAAAACAACGGCCCTAGACCGGACCGTTATTCATGGCAGAACATGGTTTTAGAACTACTCGCAGAAAATGCGACGGCCTGAAGGAGACGCGTCATAACGAAACGACGGTCCTAACCTGACCGTTACATGGCGTTCAGCCCAGAAGAGAGAGACTTGAGCGATTTGAAGGATATAACGGATTAGGGTTCGTCCGTTGAAAGGCGACGGTCTGAGACCAGACCGTAAACAGCCACAGAACATGTTTTAAGAAAAACCCAACCCACAGAAAAAGTGACGGCCCAGGGTAGGCGCGCCAGAGTGAAGTAACGGCCCTACGACAGACCGTCAGAGTCTGGGTCGTTTCCAAAAACGGATTCGGCCGTGAGAGCTTAGAGTCCGAGGTTCAGCCACTTAATCTCTTGCTAGAACTTATCCAAATTTCAGATAAAGCCTCCCAACTCCAATCTTATCCTTCCAAAGTTAATAAAAAGCCCCAGCAACTTGGGAAACTTACCCAAAATCGCAGCTTGCACAAAAAACTCCGTTCTAGGGTTGAAGAATTCTCCCTAATCAAGCAGAAATCAAGATGAAGAGATGCTTCGAGATGGCGGCTATGGCAGAGAAGATCTACACCGGCCCTAAGGCTGCAAGGAGGGAACATGGGGAGCTTCAACGGCTGTCCTCGATCCCCAAGCATCTAAGCTCTAATGTCCAAAGGGTGGTAAGCTTGCATGACTTCATCTAAAGTTCAGATTTTTTTGCTGCACTTTAATTTTCTTCGTAACTTTCCTTCTTCTTTTCTTCTTCAAGCCTCTTCCTGGCCCAAGGTGTTATTCCAACCTGAAGTGGGTGGCTCCCATGGTAAAGGCACTCCCTTTAGAGGTGGTATCAATCCTCAAAGCATGGCACCTCCAACCCCTCTTGGTTCTAGGCAAAAACTTCCAGAAATTGTCTTTGGATTGGCCATGCCTTTCAGCCCTAGTGGAACTATGGCATCCACAAACTCATACCTTTATCTTCCCCTCATTTGAAGCAACCGTCCTATTGGAGGAGGTAGAGACCTACCTAGCCCTTCCTAAGACTAAGGTGGGGGATGAGGATCGGGTTTGCTATACAATAGAACCTATTGATCCGTCCTTGATCTTAAGCGACTTCATTCATAACCCAAAGGACGTGCGGACCATGATCAGCCCGCGCCACATTCACTTGATCCCTATAGCACAATGGATAGTGTCTCACTGTAAAAATAAGTGGGAGAGCCACGAAGCAATAGCCAAGGCGGTGGCGGTTTGCTTGTGCGGGGTCTTCCTTTTCTCCACGACCGACCACCTCTTAGATATCCAAAATCTTAGCATTATTAGTGGACTGTGGCGGGGTATGTCTATTTCTCAAGCGGTCCTCTCATACCTCTATGAAGGACTAAGCTCGGCTTGCCTTGGAGGGCCTTTGTTCGGTTCCATGATACTCCTTGAGTGTTGGATAGGAGTGAGAATCAAATTCCTTCCTAAGGAAGATATAACTTCGGCGAGCCGGATCTTCGGGAGCCATCCTCTCTTCTTCATTGGAGGGGCTTTTGGATATTCTCCTCAGGTTGAATGCAAGACAGCGGATAAGAAAACTCGGGATGAATGGCGCCTCTTCTTCAACACTTTACCAATGGACAAGTTCATCATGCGACCAAGAGTCCTCCGAAGTGCCCTTCTTAAAATACAGCGGCGCCAAGGCCTCGACCTCCAGCTAGTAGGGAACACTACCATGGCGATCTACAACCCGCACCGATGCCATCTTCAGATCGGATTACCTCGAATCAGCGTTTCTGCACTATCACACTACCCTCCCCTTTTACCTAGGAAGATGGGGACCGAGGAAGATGAAAGAGCGATCCGGAACGCACTAACCATGTGGGAGATCAGCAAGGTGCGTCCGTGGCAAGCAGAAGTTGAAGAGAACGACGACACACGCCGAGATTACTTGAAAGAGTTAAGAAGAATCCGCGCTCTTGCGGATAAGAAGTCGAATGTATCTTGATTCCTTTTGCTTGTAAAAGATGTTATTAGATTGCCATTTCAGAATTTGATTTATCACGACTTATACTTTACTAAACTTGCTTGAATAAGATGAGATTGCCTTAATTGAAAGAACCTGAGTTGTGTGCTTTGGAAGATTAGATCGATATGAATAAACAGAGTTTCTGGGGGGAGTAACGGATACCCTCTGGGCCGTTATTATTATACGACGGTCCGGAGTAGGCCGTCAGAATGGAAGTAGTAAGAACTCATTCTCTGAAGGATGCGACGGATGGATCTTGGGCCGTTATTTGAAAGTAACGGTATGTTCTCAGACCGTCATGATGATGGTTTAACGAAAGGAAGAAAGCCCGTGCCTGAAGGAAGTGACGGTCCGAGGGGGACCCGTTACATGAATGTAACGGTCTGATGCTGGCGCGTTACACGCCTGAACCTGCATAGTTGTGAGCTTTTACCTTTGGGCTTGCCCCTGTACTCTGCACACACTTAGACATGAAACATGTTAGATCCGTCCTTAGACTCAACCCCTTGCCTCGAGGCAGGTTAGATAATGACCGTTTCTTGATATTTGGTCAAGGGGTGGAGCCTTATTAAAATAGGCGAAAACGTAAATAAAAATGCGATGCATGTTATGCGAATGATGGAAATGTTGAATGCTTTTGATTTTTTTTTTCTTTTTGAAAAATATTTGATTTGTTTGGATGTTTGAAATATTTGATTTTTTTGGTTTTCGAAATATATTTGATTGTTTTTTGGATTTTGAAACGTATTTGATTGTTTTTTTTGGATTTTGAAACATATTTGATTGTTTTTTTGGATTTTGAAAACATATTTGATTGTTTTTGGATTTTGAAAACATCAGTGCCTCTCTAGCAATACGAGACCTCCCATACTTTTAGCTTGAGTCCCGAGATCGGCGTGTATATAGCGTGACAACCCCCGGCCGAGATCTGGTCATTGTGACGGTGTTTTTACCAAAGCTGTACCCAGGGTACTTGTTTCAGTCCTAAAAGGAAAAAAAGAATATGGGGGTAAGCTTAGGCCAGTCATAGAAGTTTTTAGAACTTGATTCCCTCACCGTACAACTTTAATAGAGATTCGGTCTGTTGCGCCGGGGCTTTTTATGTCCGCCATCGAACCCTTGTCCACTTAGGCATGCATGCGACCGGGCTCATAACGTCCCGCGGGGAACTGTACTGCCACTCTTATCATGCCTAATCCTTTTCTTTTGGAGCTTTTGAGAATTCATTTACAAACCTTGAGATGATGCTTTTGATTTTGTGGTAAAGAACACTCCTTTTTCTCTTCTTTTCTTTACTTTCTTGTGGAGTCAGGTCATAACGGACTTGCCCCTATTTGAGACCTCCTCTCGTTAGGGAGTTTGGATCGGTTGTCTCCTTCTTATTCACTCCTTGCCTCTGGACTCAGCCGAAGAATGAAACGTACAGAGACTTTGACTTTCCCCCGAAGCATGGCCGAGGAAAAACAGTGTCTTTTTTTAAGCAAAGAACCCGACCAGGGGCGTCGTGTAGTGTGTGTTTGCCTTACTCGAGACTCTCTTTTGAAGATAGGAGGCATTTCTTATTGCCAGGAAAGCACATCGTTTAGATTTGTTTAAGGAAAGAAACGCTTAAGATACAACCCATTCCACGGGTGAGAGAGCTCCTCACCTTCCGCGTTGATTAGACGATAGGCATTCCCTGAATAAGCTTCTTTTATTACAAACGGTCCTTCCCAGTTAGGTTGCAATTTAGACCTAGGACCTGCAGACCGAATGAATTTGCGTTTCAAAACCATTTCACCCTTGCAAAATTTTCGTTCAATTACCTTCTTTTGAAAATAACGCGAAACTCTCTTTTGATAAACAGATACGTGATCGGCCGCATTCATCCTCTTCTCATCTAGGAGTTCCAGTTGGACGAGCAACGCCTCTCGACGTTCATCGAGATTAAGTTCCTTATCGAGCTGTACTCTGAGTGAAGGGATTAAGATCTCATATGGGAGCACCGCCTCCATCCCGTAGGTTAGAGAGTAGGGAGTTTGTCCCGTAGGAGTACGGACGGAGGTGCGGTAAGCCCACAGAGCTTCCACCAATCTTTCAGGCCAATCAGAAAACTTATGCGCTTCACACGTTTTCTTAATGATTTTAAGAAGAGTTTTATTAGTGGCTTCGGCTTGACCATTGCCTTGAGGGTAATATGGTGATGAATGATGTAATGTAATTCTGAACTTCTTACAGAGGTCTTTAAGCTCCTGGGAGACGAACTGGGGTCCGTTGTCGGTGATGATGCTGCTTGGTACTCCGAATCGCGAGATGATATTCTTCATGATGAAGCGGCACACTGTTGTAGCTTTGATCTCTGCGTATGCTTCGGCTTCGGCCCATTTGGTGAAGTACTCAGTGGCTGTGAGAATGAAGGATTTCTGCTTGATCTGAGAATTAGGATCACCGAGTGGGCCGACGACGTCGAAAGCCCACATAGAGAATGGCCAAGGAGCGATCATAGGATGAAGAGATGAAGCTGGAGAGTGAATTTTATCAGCGTGGAGTTGGCATTTAAGACACCTCCGGACATAGAGGGAGCAGTCTTCCTCTAGAGTGGGCCAATAGTAACCCTGCCTAAGGATCTTCTTCGCTAGAGCCTGGCCATTGACATGGCCTCCACACTCGCTAGAATGTGCTGCTTCTGCTACTTTCCAAGCTTCCATGTCATCTAGGCATCTCATGAGCATTCCGTTAGTAGCGCGCCTGTACAGTTCTCCTGCAATGATAGTGTATTTTGCGGCGGCTCTTCTTATCGCTTTGCGCTGCTCAGCTCTTGCCCCTTCTGGGAAAGTCCCTTCTTTGCAAAATAACTCGATTTCATGGTACCAAGGCAATTCTTCCTCATCCAAAATTTCCTCTAGTTCTGCCAATGATACCTCCTTGAGATCTTCCTTCTCAGCTCTCACTTCTGCAGACCTCCCAAGGTTGGTGAACCAAGGGTCCTGGATAGAGGGTACGTCCATCCTCTGGACGACGACAGTCTCAGTACTACGACTGAGAGGGAAGGATAAGGAGGAGGCCAGAGATGCTAATGCATCTGCCAGAATGTTCAGTGAACGGGGAGTATGGATATAGATTAGCTTGCGGAACCGCTTAGCGATGAGCGTGACCAGATCTTGATAGGGCTTGAGTTTGGGGTCACGGGTACGGTAAGTGGCCAGAACTTGCCGTAAGACGAGCTGAGAGTCTCCTATGATGTTTAAATAACGCGCGCCTAAGAGATAGGCGTGCTTCAAGCCGGCCAGGAGAGCCTCATACTCAGCGATGTTGTTGGTAGCAGGAAATCGAAGTTGGTAAGCAAAGGGGATGGTCACTCCCTCAGGAGTAAGCAGGACAGCACCGATCCCTTGGCCCTGTGAGTTAAGCGCACCGTCAAAGTGCAGAGACCAGAAGGGATGCTGAGAAAGGACAGAGAGATGCTCATCAGGGAAATCGTCCTGAATAGAGTCGGTGTGAGGAATAGGGAGATGTGCAAGATGCTCAGCAATGGCATATCCTTTGACTGCCTTCTGAACGACAAAGGTGATATCGAATTGAGATAAGAAGCTCTGCCAACGAGCTAACCTACTAGAAAGAACGGGCTTTTCTAAGAGATAACGGATCGGGTCCATTCTAGAGATCAGCCTAACCGGGTGAGCGAGAAAGTAATGTTTAAGCTTCTGAACTACCCACACTAAGGCGGCACAAGTCTTCTCCATAGCGGTGTACTTAGATTCGGCTGGATTAAATAGCCGAGAAAGATAGTACGCAGCCCGCTCTTTTCCTTCGTCATCCACTTGTGCTAAAACCGCCCCTAGGGAGTCCTCAATGACCGAGATGTATAGGATCAGGGGTTTCCCAGGGACAGGAGGTTGCAAAACCGGGGGATTGGATAGATATTCCTTGAGGTCCTCATAGGCCTTTTGACAATCTTGATTCCATTCGAACTTGACCCCCGCCTTGAGCAATTCATAAAACGGACGGCACCTTTGAGAATGCTGGGATATGAATCTTCTAATGAATTGCAACCTACCAATCAGTCCTCGAAGTTCCGTAATGTTCTTTGGCGGAGGCATATCCATGACGGCCTGTGCTTTGTTAGGATCAATCTGGATCCCCCGTTTGCTCACTATGAAACCTAGCAGCTTCCCCGAGGAGACTCCGAATACACACTTCTTCGGATTCATCTTTAGCTTGTACTCCCTGGCTCTCTGCAGCACCTTAGCCAAAATAGAGGGGTGCTCTTCTTTCGATCTTGACTTCACCAAGATGTCATCCACATAAGCTTCCATATAGACGTGCATCATGTCGTGGAAGATAGCCATCATCGCCCTTTGATAGGTGGCGCCTGCGTTCTTTAATCCAAAAGGCATAACTACATAGCAGTATGTGCCCCAGGGCGTGGTGAAGGAAGTTTTCTCTTGATCTTCAGGAGCGAGACGGATCTGATTATAGCCCGAGTACCCATCCATAAATGATAGAGCTTCGTACCCGGCAGTGTTATCAACAAGGACGTCTATATGAGGTAGCGGGAAATCATCTTTGGGACATGCTTTGTTTAGATCCCTGAAATCAATACATATGCGCACTTTGCCATCCTTTTTGAGAACAGGGACTATGTTTGCCACCCACTGAGGATATAAAACTACTCTGACGAACTTGGCCTTGTAAAGCTTGTCGACCTCTTCCTTAATCCGCAAGGCCATGTGGGGGTGAAATCTTCTCGACCTTTGTTTAACAGGTGTTGCCCCTGGTTTAAGCACGAGTCGGTGTTCCACCAAGGAGGGGTCAAGACCTGGCATGTCCTCATAAGACCAGGCGAAAGAATCGCTATACTCCCTCAGTACCTTTATTAGATCCTCTTCTACCTGTGGAGGGAGATTAGCTGAAATATTGATGGGCCTTGGATCTTCTTCTGTTCCCAAGTTGATTTCCTTGGTAGGTTCATCCACTGCCGTCGACGGCTGGTCGAATCTTCTTAGTCCCTTGGTATATAAGTCGGCAGTGTCCTCTACATCGCTGTCTTCATCAATTGGGTCCTTCTCATCCAGCACTTCATAGACGCCTAATCCATCATCGCTCCACACCCCTTCTATTTCTTCTTCATCTTCAATTGCAATCGCTGTGGCGGCGAATTCTGGGCACTTCAAAAGAGCATGACACCGCTGAGCTAAATCTTGCAAGAACCTATCAGGAATAGATCGGGGAGGATGCGCAAGCGAGCGCGGCTCAGGAGGGGAAGGGTTGGACGACCTAGAACAAGACCCTACTTCTCTAGACCTAACAGACTCTACTTCTCCAGACTCGCTAGACCCTAACTCTGACCTAGGAGAGAGGAAGCCTAATGGAAGGGAAGGAGCAGGGGACCCGTGCCCCTGGGACGAGGAGGATGGAGATAGGATAGCATAATCTTCCACTGAAATCTCCGTTTTAAATTTGACGTTTTTTTTTTTGGAGATCAGTGGAGACCATGCAGCATGATGGAGGAAGCGGGAGCTGCATAGGGAACAGCTCAGGAAAGATGCAATTAAAGAAAAGATCACAAGAGGAGGAACCCCACATCTCGTAGATTTGATATTTAAACGACGGAGGGATGGGGAAAGCAGGCAGATTAATGGGGCAGTAAGGCCTATAAGCAGGAGGATTGATTAGAGTCTGAAATGGATCACTGAAGGATGGATTGATCATAATCGGAGGAGGACGGGGTATAAACCCCTTTAACTGGATCATGCACTGAAAATGAGAGGGAGATAGAGAAAGAGCAATCAGCGAGTTCCCTTCTTTCTTTGAATTATCACTAGGCTGCTTCTTTGGCCTCCACCGCATAAGCTGACCCTTCTGTGGCTTCTGGCTGCCTCTTTCACAAAACAGCCCCTGGAGGGCCCAGCTGTAGTCGATCACATCGTCATTTAGCCCCCTTGGCAACGGGGGTGGACTGGTGACTGGACAAACCGTGTCGGTTTCTGACTGGACTGGCTTCGCAGCTAACGTGCCCAGCTGTGGGGGGCCTCTGACAAAATGCTGACGGTAATCCCAGGTAAGCGGCCCAGAGTCACCCATCATTGATAATGCTGTCTCCTTGTAACCGAGACCTCGTCTGCCCATTTTTCTTCCTTTTGGTATGGGCTTGGTCATCCCTTGCAGCTGTGCACCGAGACCTCTCCCCGGTTGATAGCCCAGTTTCAATATAATGTTCCACCCCTTTGAATCTCGAATCTGCGGCTTTGCCTTGATATTGACCGGGGTAGTGACGGGCTTAGGAGTGGTGTACGCCCAAGGAAAGTTTAGGTCTAGCACTGATAGCACGGGCCTGCTGCTTGGCCAGAGAGTAGGAAGAATCTGTTCAGAGATGGCCTTCACTGACTGTACCGTGGATAAACTTTTAACTTTGACGACCCTCCCTTGAAAAGGGAATTTGATGCATTGGTGCGCGGTGGAGGGCACGGCGCCAAGTGTGTCGATCCAGGGACGACCCAAGATGGCTTTGAACATAGGGTCGATGTCAAGTACATAGAATTCTATAGCCATGGACAGAGGCCCGAGCTCAGCCTGAATAGTGACTACCCCGTGACATGCCCGCCTTGAGTTGTCGTATGCTGCTATAGTGGTGGGGGTAGACCGTAGTAACTCCTCAGATATATTGCAGGCTCGGAGAGTGCTGAGGGGACAGACATTAATTGAGGCCCCAGTGTCGACCAAGGCTGCTTCAACGTCGACTTTGTTCAAAGTAATTGTTATGCAGAGTGGCATTTGACGAGCCCCCGGAGGTGCAAGCTCGGTCTCAGAGAATGTGATTGCCGGCCCTTTAGAGATAGTTGCTAGTGCCGTTGGTAGACTGTCGACTGCCATGTCTTCACTAACCATGACCTTCTGTAAAAAATCCCTCAGTGCATCTTGATGGAGAGTGGACCTCTTGATTAACTCCAGCACAGATATCTTGGCGGGTACCCGATCTAGATGATGCAGTAAATCATATTGAGTCCCCGGTAATGGTTCGGCTTCTTCTTGCTCGGCCACATGTTGGGAAGGCTGGGGATTGCTAGTAGTGACGTAGCTCCGATGGAACATCTTCCCACTCCTCAGAGCACAATTTGCCGCGGCATCGGGGGATAGTATGATGGGCCCTGCGGGGCGAATGAGTGGAATAGGTGGCGTGGGGGAGGCAGTTTGGTAAAGCGGAGGGTTGGTGAAGTTAATGGGGGATGCGCGGATGATAGGTGAAGGATTGGTGGGTGGTAGGGTGGTGATGGATGTGGATGCTGGTGAAGGCAGGGTGAATGGATGGGTAAGGATAGGTGCGGGATTGGATGGTGGTGTGATGACGGTGATGGAGGTTGGCGAAGGATACGACGGGGTGGTGAGCGGATTTGGTGGAGCGGGTGTGAATGGTGGGATGAGCGGAGAGGGTGTTGGTTGTGTAGGGAGGATGAAGGAAGGTTTGTGGTGGAAGGCCATGACCTGTGGCGCGGTGCCATCATCATCAAATGACCACGCAGTGTTGGAGGCCGGTGGTTGGACTACATTAACCTGTGCTGGCGCTTGCGGCTGTTGCGGAGGAGCGGGTTGGTGGTTCGGCATCGGATTCTGATGGATACCCAGATCTTGCACTTGCTGTGGTGGCTGCTGTTGTGGCGGCTGCTGCGGCTGCGGTGCTAGATGTTGCTGCACTTGCTGCCCCTGCGGCTGCCTTCTCTTCTCTTTGATCTCCATAATGGCCCTATGCATCTCGGCCCAGTCTATTCTCTGTGCTTCGTGTAAGTCGTACACGAGATCTCGGAAGTGAAAACATGCTTCTATAGTGTGACCTGGCTGCCGGTGGAACATGCAATACTTGGTTTGGTCCACAGCTGGATTCCAGACAGTCTTTTCTGGAGGAAGTTGAATTGCATTTACTGCCATGAGCGCTGAGAATATGTCTGTAAGTGTCTCTGGCAGTGGAGGATACTGGGCCCTTCTGGGAGCCGGACGCTTGCTGTTGGGATTATTGTTGTTGTAGCCGCCGGGTGGAGGGACGTTATGGTATTGTGGTGATGGTGGTGGTTGTTGTGGTGCGGTGAAGGTGTTTTGCGGGATGGTGAAGGTAGGCGAAAAGTTTTGTGGAGCGTTTTGAGAGTGTTGCGGAGCGGAGTTTTGCGGATTGCGGGGGCCCTGGTTGTAGCGGAATGGTGCGGCTTGGTAGGGAAAAGCAACAGCTTGTACTTGCTCATTTGTCTGGACTCCTTCGGTAACCGGCCCCTGTGGTTTCTTATGGTACTTGGGCTTTTGGTTTTCGAAAAGAGAATGGATAGGGGAGTCCTTAAACTGAGTTTGTATAAATCGCGCCCGGCTATACAGTTGATGCATATTGGCTATATCGTTCATTGCCAGGATGTTCTTGAAGGTGGGCGTAGCATTTGAAATCAGCAGCTTAACTTTTTCTTCCTCTGGAATATGGCCGGGCACCCTGGCGGCCATCTGCCTCCATCTATCTGCATAAGTTGCGAATTCCTCATCCGACTTCATTTTCTCGGCCACCAGATCTGTGAATGAATATTCCGGGCCAACCCGGTCTTGAAACCGCTGAATAAACTTGTCCTTGACCAATTTGAAGCTCTCGGCCTCTTCTAGGGGCAGAGAATAAAACCATTCCAGAGCAACGCCATCCAATGATCGGCGGAATAGGTACGCCATAAGGCGATCATCATATTGGAACTGCGCCGATTCATACAGAAAGTCCCTCACATGGATGAAGGGATTGCTGTTCCCATCATACTTACGGTAGTTGGGGAGCTCAGACTGCGGAGGGAAGCGGATGTTCTGGAAGCTTGGGACGGGAATATCAGCCAAGGATTGTGGGCCCACCTTCTTCTGGAGAAAATCAAGTTGTTGCTGCATGGTGGCCCACTTATTAAGCAAATCCTGCTCTCGAGAGGGAGCAAGGGCAGTGAAGGGAGTTGATTGCGTCTGGTGATTGGGAGGAATGGCGGTTGCCGAGGGCGGGAGCCCATAGGAAGGAGCTGAAGGATAACTAGTGGAATTAGGGGGGCCGTAAGAAGAATACTGGGCTTGAGACAGACCCGGATTGGAGTGAAATTGGGCCACCCCGTGCTGTTGGGGCAAGAAATCGGATGGGCCGACAAGGACCTGTGGAGCCGCCGGAGCAAAGGAGTGATAATCCACCGGAAGAGAGGGGATAGGCGATTTCCCCTTATCAAAAGATTGATAGGTCGAATTGGAGGATTGACCCATCTCCGTGCCAGCAAAGGTGATGGTCCGGGGTTGGACCGGGGTGAGCTCAATCGTGGTGGGCTGAACAGACGGCCCAATAATGGAAGCATTAGAGTGCCCCTGGACGGTAGCGGAGGGAGGAGGATTGGACCCTTGCATGGCCTGATAGAGGACCCGGAGTTGGGTCGGATCCAACTGGGCCATCATATGGAGAACAGAGCCCGCGGAAGGAGTGGATGAGGAAGGGATGACCTGACCACCCTCCATGGGAGTGGAGGATGAGAGAGGGACGATCCCCTCTCCGGCGGAGAAAGAAATAACCCTCGGGGGGTTCTCAAGGAGCCCTTGAGGAAGGGAATCCTCTTGGGAGCGAGGAGGATTGCAAGATGCCATGGTAGAGTCGAAGAGGGGATTGGAATAGAATGTGAAGGAGGAAGCGACTCGTGGATATGATTCGGACGAACGAAAACAACTCCACATGCAACGGACAACCTTGAAAATGCAAAACAAAGAATACCACAAACACACAATGAGCAATCGCCCCTAGGTGATTCAAACCAAGATGTAAGTGAAAGGGAATGAAGACACTCAACAACCAACCAAGTTGCTTAAGATGATGCAAACAAAATTTCTTTATGGTTTCTCCTTTGGAACTTTAGGGAATTGATTGATGTGTGCTTTCTCCAAATGGGTTCCTAATAGGAGGTGGATATGGACTTGGCTTAACCTTAAGTGTGACCTCTCCTTCACTTATGCAACCCTAGACAAAAAAGGGGGGAAAAGGTACAACCGGCCCGGCGTCCGTGTGGGAATCCACGGCTCGCGGGGACTTATGGAGGTCCCTGCTGTGATTTCCTAGTCGGCCCCAAGGAATATGGAGGCGAGAGGTCTTCACAACAAGGTAGGAAAATGCAGTCTAATATATGAAAAGATGGATGACCCTATGTGCACCGGAGTGCATGCAAAGTCTAGCCTAGAATCTAGCAAACAAGAGTACACATAATGATATCAAGATATGAACAGAATGATGGCAGAAATCAAACAGCACCCAAGCAACAAATCACAGCCAAAAACTGCGGAAATAAATGCACCTCGGATGCATACCTGCTAGGAGAGTGACGGACGAAGGCCACTGCGTCAGAGAGAAATAACGGTCAGAGGCCAGACCGCCATAAATAATGTAACGCAGGGGTTTCGGACCGTCGTAATAGCCAGGGGACCAAAAACAAACTGAAGTAACAGGAAAACCCGTGAAAGCTCACACCACAAAACACAAGCGACGGCCTGATGTCCCTGCGTCACACCACTGTAACGCGCCGAGACAGGGCCGTCTTATGATTCAGAAAACCAGAAAGACGGGCAATAACAAAGGGATCAAAAGACAACTGAACAAACGGATGATGGCAAGTTTAAACAAGAATCAGAAGCACGATTGGCACTAGTAGTCCCACCGTGATCGCCAAAAAATTATCTGTTGATCGTTTGTTTGCCTATCTTTGATCTTACTTTTGAGGTCTGCTAAGTAATATGGCAAGATGACAAACAAGCAATCAAAGATCTGCTCAAACCTATGAACATGTGAACATGAACCTAGGCAATCATAGCTAGCTCTAGCATGGGCATGCTATCTCAATCAAATTACGCTAAGGAAAGGAAAAACACACGCCGGGGCGTGGAGCAAGGAGTAAATAAAAACACACCACTAGGGGTGGAACAAGCAAGGAAATAAAGATGTGATGAAGGAAATAGCTATTGCCCAGCACTAAGGAAAGATGTGATCGCCACCAAAGTAAACACAAGTCAAAGACTCGAATATACCTTGGAAATAGGAGGATGAAGCACCCGCCCACGGGAGAGAAAACCAAAGAAAGCCTGCAGATCAGCTTGAAAGTGACGGCCAGAGACCCGTGCGTCGCTTATAAGTAACGGTCCCACCCTAGACCGCCAGAAGAGAGTGACGCTCCTAAACCAGACCGTCAGACAACCTGCAGTAGTAAAGCTTGAATTCTTTTAACTCCAACTCTTCCAGCCGGCTAGAAGACTTGGGCCTCGTGCTAATGAACCTGTAAACCTGCCAAAGAAATAGAAAGACAAGACAAGACAACCTCAATCAACCCTCTTCACAAGCATAGCATCAATTCTTAAAGAACTTAAGAACATCAAAAGGAGAGGGAATTACCGGGGAGTTTTGGTTTTTTAACCCCTCTGGGCGTTTTCAAAAGTTGGGAGGATGTTTGTATGCTTAAAACAACAGTGAAAAAACGTGGAGGAGGAGGAGGGACAATGCTTTGTTTAAAAAGACCAAGGAAGAACTCAAGCATGCAAAGATGAACTTGAAAGATCAAAAACAAAAGTACTCCCTTGACTGGAAGATGGATGGACGTGGGAAGCAACTCCTCCTGGATGAAGATGGCTCCTGGGTTCGGCAGCACTTCGTCGTGAATCAAAAATCTCCCCCCTTGATCATGAAATCAAAGGTTCTATTTATAGACCTTCAAAACTCATGGGTCGAGTTGAAGATAAATCAGCCAAGAAAGGAGGATAATCCTTAGCAAATCCTTGAGGATAATATCAACAAGAGTCCAAAGAAACAAACGAGAGGTCCTGAGGATTAGAATTGAAGGAGATAACGCCAATCCAAAACCCTATCTCGTCCACGGAGTAGCAGAGAAAAGGCCTGAACTGTCAGGACTCTCTGAAGGAAGTAACGGTTGCACGATAGACCGCCACTTGGAAGTAACGCATCAAGGAACGACCGTCATTTTCAACCCTATCCAAAGGATAAGATCGACGGGAAGAAGATCTAAACAATAGGACTCTGCAAGTAAGTAACGGCCAGGGCATAGGGCGTCATAAGGAAAAAACGGCTAGAGAGTAGACCGTTATTATCAAAGGACAACGAGGCCCTAAGTCTTGGGACTCTTCAAAGAGTAACGGCCTAGGCTTCATGCGTTATTATGAAATGACGCGCCTAGTCCAGACCGTTATTATCATTGATTTTCAAGAAAATAGAATGGAGGGATTGCCAAGCTTTTGAACGAAGTGCCACCAGGAACCAGGTCTAATCCAGGAATTGAGACCCAGAAAACAGGCTTCAACTGATTAAAAGGAATTCAATGAAGAGTGAACAACTCGGAGCATCATATTGAATAAATAAGGAGATGACCCGACTTATTGGGTATAAAACGGGTGTCAACAGCTTAGGACGATCGAAAGGCACTCAGTCACAACAGGAATGAACCAGATCAAACGGATTAGCTCTCACACGATCCTAAGCAATCATCTACCGAGCGATGAACAATGATAGAAGATAAAAGTAAACCCCAAACAATCGCACAATGGACAGATGATTTTTAAGGTGGTTCGATATCAAACCTGAGATCTACGTCCACCCCACACTCAAACTAGAGTGTGGTTTCACCGCTGATGCATAACTTCCGTTGATCCACAGCTTCGGGATACAAACCCAACACACTGCTGGGCCTTACAGCTTATGCCCACCAGAGGAGTCCTCCTCTGCAACCGCTGGGGCTTACAGTTTAACCCGTCCAGAGGATACTACACCTCTGCCCGCTGAGCGTCACAGCTTGCTCCGCTGACAAACAGCTTAAAAAAGAGTATCTAAAACGAAAACAAAACAAAGCGAAAAGCCAAAATCAATAAAGGGAATATAGATCAACACTGAGCGAATTCAGCTTCGGTTCTGAACCTGGAGACTGAAGAATAATCTTTCTCTCTCAATTCTCTCAAGGGATTTCACTCAGACTCTCTTTCTTTTCTGCTCTCTCTGTCTTCCTTTTTCTCTCTGGATCGTTCAGGCGCTTGCTCTCTCTGCTTCAGCTCTTCTGGCACGACCAGTCTTCTCTTGAGGGAGAAGTTTCTTATTTATAGAGCAGCAGAGAAGTAGGGCATGTGCTCTCCACGATTCGCGCCCAAACACCTTGGTCACATGACAGCATCCCAGCTTACTGCTTTGCACGTGTCACGATCCTGGCACCTTCTCCAATCTTGGATCACGTGCCATTCTTAATCTTTACGAAAAAGCATCTGTCAAGACATCAGACATAAAGTCATCTTCATACAGTTATACGAGATGAACAGAGATTGCACGGAGTAGGTCTTCTGACAGAACTAAACTGCACCGACTCAATGTGGTGATCACACACACATGCACAATCTTAACATTCATACACGAGCAGATGCACAGACTTGATTTCACCACAAGGCCTACAGATGCACTGGCTATGTATATGCAATGTGCAAGTGTTGCACAGACCTGATCAACCCGTGAGTGGCATGCTTAGACTACAATAGTGCGAGTATAAGAGATGCACAGACTTAATGTGCAAGGTGCAAGTATTGCATCGACTCGAGGCGTTGCACTGACTTAGCTCAGAAGGAATGCACATACTCTATGTGCATGGAGCAGATATTGCACCGACTCACTATAAGCGGCGACTGCACCGACTTAGAAGCTGAGCATGAGGCAAACGACGCAAGATAAAATAGACATATGCACAGGCCTAGGCCTTATGAGACGCAGTATAAGATGGACACAGAATGTGCACCGACTTGTGTCTGCCTAATGCAAAGATGCACTGACTTGCAAGCGTTGAACTTCACCCATATGCACAGACTCTGCTCGGACTTAGTTGAGTGCTGTAGCTAAGGATGCACAGACTCAATGCAGACTAGTCAGATGTTGCACCGAGTCAATCTAATGCACGGACTAAGTGTAAATGAGCATGCAACATTTAGATGAACATCTGACAAGTTGCCAATCATCAAAATAAGATTTACAACAGTTTCTTTTGGAAGTGTAGGCAGGGTTTCCCTGTTGGTCAGGTAGTCCCCCGACTGTGAGATCGGGGCATGTTTTTTGGTACAGTAGCAGTAGCTATAGTGCCGAGTTTTTATCGGCCATCGGTTTGCTGTTCCTGATGTTGTTGCTGCTTTCCGTTACCGCCGTTATTTACGGTTGGGGTTCCGCGGGACCCCTACTGAGTCAGTGATAGGAGGCTCACCCCTACTTTTCAGGTGCGGCAGTTCTTTCTTGAGGTTCAAGGGTGCTGTGCGGAGGTTCATGTTGCCAGCTCGCTGGGCCGAGTGTTTACTCGGTGTTGGGTACGTTTCCCTACCTTAGCCTGTACTACTGTTGGACTGGACTCTGTTGTAGTTGTTTATTTATTTCTGTTAATTGTTAAATTATCATGCTTTATTTCTTATTTCCTTGTACCTCCACACTCCTTTTAGCCCTTCCAAGCCCTCTGGCTCGTGGGCGGCGGGCCAAGATTCGAATGGTATCGGGCTCTTCCCGGTATCCGGATCTTGGGTCATCATAGTTGGTACCAGAGCAGTGGTTGTGGACGTACATGGGAATTCGGATTAGAGTCCATAAGGTCTTGTACAGTCGGTAGTTGGCATAGGATTTTGTGCATGTTTTCCGTTTGATTTCTCGTTTAAAAGCTTGAGTGCGCTGCGTTGGCACTGTGAAGGCGGTTGCTATTTCATTGGAGTGCTGGCGTGGGGCCCAAGGGATGTGATAAGAGAGATTTCTTTCCGATGTGTGGTGGCCCTGGTTGTGCTGCCTTGGGCAGAGGTTACTAGTAGGAACGTTGCTGTGGTGCTGCAGTCGAGGAATTTGCAGCGAGGTCAGGTGGCGGGTGAGGATTGTTCGTGGTTCAGTGGCCGTGAGCAGGCTATGAGGGAGCTATCATTGGTTTGGCCACTCCAGCTTGAGATTTATCCAGCCCCTGAGGTGTCGAGATTATGGTTTGAGGTGACAGAGTAGGTGCTCTGGTCCAGAATTACGCTCGGGCGAGCAGAGGATCTTGTGTTAAGCTGCTGATTGTTGAGCCCGATGTTCTTGTGGGAAGCGATGCCCGTTCCTTAACGCATGAGGGTGCGTTGGCACTGTTCCGGAAGGACGAGTTCCGGTCGGGCGGTGTTCGTGAGAATTTGTGGTTGGTGTTGTGGTTCCCGATGTGTGGAGGATCGGAGCCTGCAGAGTTGTAGAGGATTGTCGGGATAGAGGATCCCGAGTTGTCATTGTGGTGGCTGTGCGTGTGGATCAGAGTGCGTGGATCGTAGCGTTGGTTGCTACACGCAGATTCTTGAGGATGTGTAGGGCATCGGAGGATTGGTTCCTCGGTGTGAGACGTGTTGTCGCCGTGCCATTGCTTGAGATAGTGTAGTTCATGGCACTGACAAGATGGAGAGTTGGGGAAATATGTTGGCGAGTGCGCCGCATGAGTGCCCTGTTCTTGTGTTGGAGGTTGTGTCCGCGGATGAGGTTGTGTTTTTGGAGAATTGATCTCTGAGAGATTATGGGTCCCAGTTGGTAGCTGCGAGCGGTTGGTAAGGTTGACCGAGTGGTCGACTATGGCAAGATGTGTATTGTCTGGGGACCCATGTGCATTGGTTGTGGCGTCGTCGACCAGGTTGCTGTGATAGCCAATGGCACTTGGTTGCTTTGGAGTTGTGTGCCGTGAATTGTTCTGGTTATGTGTCCCATGGCTTTGTGGTAAGAGCGGAACCGGGATTGGCAGGCGTCCATTTGGAGTAATTGAGATGAGATAGGATTTGATGAGACAGTGCGGTGGTTGATGCCTATGTGTGGAGGTCTCTGATGAGAAGTTGGTGTTGGATATGGTGATCCTTGGTCTGGTGACCAGCATGGGAGGATTCCCCTGTAAGTCTTAGTCGAGTGAGGTGAAGACCGAAGACTCCAGGATCTTGTCCATTGGTTCCGCCGTGCTCCCCTGAGAGGGTAGAGTTGGCGTGAGGATATGTTAGGATGCGGTGTCTGAGTGAGGTTTTGGCTGAGAGGCGGTGTTGGCCTGTGGAGAGTCAGCAGATGGCCTATTGCGAATTGGATCGTCCTGTTGGGCCAGCGAGGGTTTCCCGTTGACGAGTGTCTGATGACCGGTGATTTGTCTTTCACAAACAGAAGATGCTAGTGGTTGTGAACCAAGCGTGAGATAGTTCATGGCGAGAGCCGTGTGCAAGTGAGGCCTTTGGTGGCTGTTTCTGTGATGTGCTTTTCCTGGATTGGATCTAGGAATTGTGGAAGTTTGTCTTCTGGCATGGTTGGGTTCCGTGCAGCTGAGGTGATACCCGACTTGTGTTTTGCTGTATGCCTGCTATGATGATTGATGTGTGCGGTGTGCGGAGCGTGGCGTTGTCCATGATTAAGGTTTGACGGTATCCCTCAGGATTGGTGCTTTCACGTGAATGGATATTTTCTGTGATGGGGCCCTGGCAGCGTTGTCAGTTGGCTAATGTGTTCTCCCCCTGTGGCTTGGTGCTTGTCCTGAATTTCGAGGATCAAATTTGTTTAAGGGGGGAGGGCTGTAATGCCCCAAAATTTTCAGATATTTCTCTGATCTGGATCTGTGAGTTTTGGATCGCTTTTGTGGGTCCCAGATTGAGTTTCATGGTTTACACGTGTTTTTACCTGTCGGACCACCGGAACCCCGTGTAGGGCGAACCGTTGCGTTCTCCGACTCCCAGACATTACCACTACATTGTGCATTTTTCGAGGATCGTGGGGAGTAATTTTCCCTATTTTTTATATTTTTTGAAATTTCTAGATTTTCTATATAAACCCAACCCCTTTTCTCTCTCCCCATCTCTCATTTCTCACTCTCTCACTCTCTCTTCTCTCACGCTCTCTCTTCTCCGGTGGCCAACGGAGCAAGGCGGGGGCGAGGCAGGGATGACACAGGCGAGGAGCGGCCGAGCATGGGCGAGGATCAAGGGATGGTGGTTCGTGGTGGAGCTCGTGGCGAGTTCATGAACCGGTGGAGCTCTAACAGTGTTTTCTTGGCGGATCGACGTCCTCGACGTCCGGAATCTTTGGTGGAGGTAGGGGGATGAATCCTTAACCCCTGTACTTCCTTTCCAGCGAGTTTTGTAGGCCGTGGTGAGCTGAGTGGGGTTATTTTCACATTTTAGGGAAAAGAGCATGTTTTGGGGAGTGAGCCGATTTTCGCTATTCGATGTGATTTTTGGGGTTTAAATGGGTCCTCTCGATGCTAGAGAGGTTGGAGACTAGTTTCTCCTTATTTTTCCCTTCACATGGGTGTGAATGGGGCGTGGAATGGGATTTTTTGTGAGATTCACCGTTTTCGTGCTCGGGACGACCTAGCGGTCCTTCCAGGGACCGCTAGGTGACCTGGCGGTCATGTGGAGACCGCCAGGGGTCCCCTTATGTCGGTTTGAGCCTTGCGATCATGCGATGGACCGCCACCGAGCTTAGCGGTCTCAAGGAGACCGCCAACCAATGCTTAGCGGTCAGTGCATGACCATTTTTATGGTTTTGGTCGTTCGGGTTTCTGGTTGGGTAGCGGTCTTGTGACTGACCGCCACATGGCGTTAGCGGTCAGTCGAAGGACTGCTAGGTGACCTAGCGGTCTGGGGATGACCGCTTGAGGTCCGGTGTTTCTGGGGCGTAGCGGTCCTGGCTGGACTACTATGCGGGGCTTAGCGGTCCAGGGGTAGACCGCTAGGCTTGGTTTGCGGTCCTGAGATGTCCGCCAGTTGGTTTGACGGTCCAGGGAGGACTGCCACCCTGTTTTCCGTGCTAGTTGTGATCAGTTTGTGCCGTGTTGACCCCCGGTCGACCCGGTTGTGACCCAATGGTCGACCTTCGGTCTCGTGGATGTCCCGGACATCCCGTGGGTTCCGCGTCCATATTTTTAAGATGCCTGGAGGTATCGAGTTATCTCGATTAGCGTGCTCATGGGTTTGAAGGGTCCGGGTGACCCCATGTGTTCCGGGCTTTCGTGTTCTTGCTAGATCGAGTTGCCGTGAGTCGGCTTGAGTGTGGAGGGTTATTCCTGCACGTCATTGGCTTTTCAGGAAGTTTTTTCCATGCGGGCCATGTGTATGGCCTTGTATCGTGAGTCCAGTTTACCAGCTTGGGGCTGGAGGTTTTCTGTGTGTCCCTTGGATGAGGGATTACCTCGGCGGCTTGTGAGCTATCTCGGTATTCGCATTACTGTGGTTTCAGACCTAGGGATTAGGCTAGATTGACGGTGCTGTGCCATCACGTGCGACGGTCTTGACCCGAGTCGTGTGACTCAAGGATCGTTGGGTTAGTGGGTTTAGAAGACTATCCAGGGTCTTGTGGCCTTGAGCCACCCGATACTCCGTGTTACTCGCGATGGGAGCATGCGTGATTTTCGGTGTTCACGTTTAGTGACCCCCCACTAGCTGTGGCTTTCCTGCGCACACGAGTGTGGAACCACCCGAGAGTGGTGGAAAGCTTTCCCGAGAGAGATGATTTTTTGGCTGGTTACTGTAGGGCCCCTCGCCTTTGCAACCTGAGTCCGGGCTGGGGGGAAAACCAGCTAGAGGACCCGACTTAGCGCGGATGGCCTGTGTGTGCACACGTGGTTTGGGACGTCAGACCTGCGCTGACGAGCGCGATCCCAACTAGTCCTTGTCATGTGGTTACTGTATGGTGTCTCAGCTCCCGCCTGAGACGCGGACTAAGTCGTCAGTGGACGCTTTCGGCCTTACTTCCAGTGGGCAGGTACTCCCGTCACGTGACGTGAGTTTCTCGTGACTCGAGTTTCCATTTCTTGTCTGCGAGACATGGTTTTGTGTGTAGGTTCCGTGTGTTTACCGAGGTTGAGGTCTAAGGTTTCCGGTGAGCATCACCGAGGGTTTTCCCTAGACGGTGTAGGGTTCATGATGGAGAGGTCGTGATTGTGTCTACCCAAATCGCTTGGTCTTAGGTTGGGCCTTTGTCTGTGAGACGGGCCTCCACGACAAAGTTGTCGCGATGTTTCTTCTGGCAGTGTAGCTAGGGTTTCTCTGTTGGTCTGGTAGTCTCCCGACTGTGAGATCAGGGCATGTTTTCTGGTACAGTAGGAGTAGCTATAGTGTCGAGTTTTTACTAGTGTTGGCACCGGCTTATTTTCTTGAATTAATCAAGGATTAAGCATAGGGAAATACTCCCTAAATAGAGCAAAACGGCACATCACCAGAGCTGCTCTACCAGTCGAGTTGAGCTTGAAAATCGAGACACTTCGTCGGGTCAAGCGGCGTAACATAACAACCGGGGATCGGCCCCGAGCAAATGGCACTATGCCAGCCAGTTTTTCGACAACCGGGTCAGTTTTAAGATTCGAGACAACCTACCATACCTTACGTCACTCTGTGAAGATTCAGAGATCACCCTCGGACACCCTGCATATGGTATCACACCGCCAACACTTCAATAACCGGGTTAACGCGGGACTCAGAAAAGCCTGCCGCTTCACACGACTCTTCGCCAAGGAGCAAGGGTCACCCCGACCACCAGACAAACGTCATCATCATGTCGACGCCCCAGTCACCGGGCCCAACCAAGGGTTCTAACCAGCTAGCCGTGACCCGTGGCAACATCAGCAATCGATTGTGCCCACCTCCGATCACTCAGTTTGCGGGTTTACTCGCGTTCAACATAGCTACCTGAGCCGACCCGAGGGCGTCCTGACTGTAAGCCACACCATGTGGCACCCAGCAACGAGGCCGGGGTCTACCCTTGAGTCGCCTCCCTCTAGCCCTCTGAAGTCAAAGGAAGACCCACCTGGGACCAACCACAAGCTTCAGGAGCTCACAGCAACCTTATACGGCCCAGGCACGCGTGTCGGGAATTTCCCCGAGCACATGGTGGGCGTATATGCTCCAGCCACTCTACAGCAAGTCCGAGCCCAACTCGGGACTCCCAACAACCCATCGCGTCATGCACCACCCTCGTGCACCCTCGCACGGGGGCGGAGCCCCCGAAAGAAAATTCCTTTTTTTGTAACAGGGGCATTGCCGTCTTTTCGTAACCTAAACCCCCCGGTCAAACCTAGTCAAACCCCCCGGTCAAACCCGGGTAAAACCCCAGTCAAACCCACCTAAACCCCCCCGACGGAGGGTTTAGGCGGACCAGTATCGAATTACCAGTCGCCATATCCAATATCCAGTTCCCAGTCCCAGCCTTCCATCCCAGCACCCAGTAGCTAGATTCTAATCTCCAGTCCCGATATCCAGTTCTCAATTTCCAGTTTCTAGTCCCAGTATCCAGTCTCCCCTCTCAATATGAAGTTCCCGATCCTCAGTTCCAGCTTCCAACAACAGGCCAGCACGCCTAGTGCAGGTGGGCCTCTGGTCCCATCGTTTGGTACCCAGATCCTGGTCTCCAGTCCTAATACCCAATTTCCGGCGTCTAAGTTCGCAGTCTCCAGTCTTGATGCCCAGTCTCCAGCCCTAGTATCTACTATCCAAATCCTAATCTAGTATCTAGTTTCCAGCCTCTAGCTTTTAAATCCTAGCCACAGTACCCAGTCCCTAGTCCCAGTGACCAGCCTCCAAATCCTGATTTTCAGTACCAACACCCAGCTTCTAGTCTCCGGTTCCCAGTTTCTAGCCCTAGTACTTAGTCTCCCGTATCTAGGTCACAATCTTTAGTCCCAGCATCCAATCTTTGCCTTCCAACCTCTAGACTCTGACCTCCAGTTCCCAGCAATAGACCAGCATGCCTTAACCTTACGGATCTACAACAACAACCACATGAACCAGTCAAGATACCTCACAGACGGACATGCCTTGAAGGCCCGTCCACAGCAACCCTAGACCAACGCACCCTCGAGGGTCGATCTATCACACACTCCGATGATTACACCTCAATGGTCGGCCAGTGACAATCCCTTCATCGGTACCTCAGTGATCAGCTGATTGTGGCTCCTAGCCAATATACCTCAGCAATCAGTCGAGTGGACTTCCTAGTCGATACACCTCGGCGGTCAACCAACACATTAACAAGTACCATCCACCATATTATGATTATTATGTGTCTAACATCATTTGTGGTCATTATATTATTTAAAGGGTCGGACGACCTCGACTTCGGCTATTTCACCCTGACGGTTAGCCGGCTGCATCAATATTTGGCCACACCCCGTGAGGATCGGACGAATACGATTCTAAGCCAACACCCCTCTCTGGGAGAAAATCTAACAACCTCAGACCAAGACGCCTCGCCAAGGCAGGTCTCCAGCAACTTCAAACCAAGACGCCTCACCGAGGCAGGTCTCCAACAACTTCAGACCAAGACGCCTCGTCGAGACAGGTCTCCAGCAACTTCAGACCAAGACGCCTCGCCGAGGTAGGTCTCCAACAACTCCAGACCAAGATGCCTTGCCGAGGCAGGTCTCCTGCAACTTCAGACCAAGATGCCTCGTCGAGGCAGGTCTTCAACAACCTCAGACCAAGACGCCTCGCTGAGGTAGATCTTCAGCAACTCCGAACCAAGACGCCTCGTCGAGGTAGGTCTTCAACAACTTCAGACCAAGATGCCCCAGCAACTTCAGACCAAGACGCCTCGCCGAGGCAGGTCTCCAACAACTCCAGACCAAGACGCCTCGCCGAGGCAGGTCTCCTGCAACTTCAGATAAAGATGCCTCACCGAGGCAGGTCTTCAACAACCTCAGACCAAGACGCCTCGCCGAGGCAGCTCTTCAACAACTCCGAACCAAGACGCCTCGCCGAGGTAGGTCTTCAACAACTTCAGACCAAGATGCCTCGCCGAGGTAGGTCTTCAACAACTTCAGACCACGACGCCTCACCGAGGCAAGTCTTCAGCAAGTTCAGACCATGATGCCTCGCCAAGGCAGGTCTCCAGCAAGTTCAGACCAAGATGCCTCGCCGAGGCAACTCTTCAGCAACTTCGGACCAAGACGCCTCGTCGAGGTAGGTCTTCAACAACTTCAGACCAAGACGCCTCACCAAGGCAAGTCTTCAGCAAGTTTAGACCAAGACGCCTCGCCAAGATAGGTCTTCAGCAAGTTCAGACCAAGATGCCTCTCCGAGACAGGTCTCCAGCAACTTCAGACCAAGACACCTCGCCGAGACATGTCTTCAACAACTTCAGACCAAGACGCCTCCCTGAGACAGGTCTCCAGCAAATTCAGACCAAGACGCCTCGCCGAGGCAGGTCTCCAGCAACTTCAGACCAAGATGTCTCATCGAGGCGGGTCTCCAGCAACTTCAGACCAAGACGCCTCACCAAGGCAAGTCTTCAACAACCTCAGATCAAGACACCTCATCAAGGCAGGTCTTCAGCAAGCTCAGACCAAGATGCCTCACCGAGGCAGGTCTTCAGTAAGCTCAGACCAAGACCCCTCACCGAGACAGGTCTCCAGCAACTTCAGGCCAAGACGCCTCGTCGAGGCCAGCAACCTCAGACCAAGTTGCCTCACTGAGGCAGATCTCCAGTAACTCCAGACCAAAATGCCTCACCGAGGCGGGTCTACAGTAACCCTAGGCCGACGTGCTTCCCTGAGGCATGCCCTCAGCGACACCGGGTCGACAGCCCTTGTCGAGGCAAATTCCTAGCAACACCAGGCCAATATGTCTTACCGAATCTTGCCTCCAGCAGCATCAGACCAACACACCTACGACACCGGTTATCTTTGGCAGCTTCACCCCAGTCGTCGCATCACCCTACTCCTTGGGTGTGGTCCCTGTGGCTGCTCTGTAGCTGCCCACTTCTTGGTTAACGTCATTCATCCCCCTGTTACTTCGGCCTCTCCTAATTCCCTGACACCACCAGCCAACCAGCCGGCCCCTACCACTTTGGCCGTGCAATGGCGGCCCTGGTAGGAGCTGGAATCTCTCAACTTTGAAGCCCTATTATGATCCCAGTTCTCCCTGTGACCCCTGACCCACCAACTATAATCCCAATCACATCTAGCCACGACAAAGTGGCCTCCAGCACCATAACTTGACGATTTGCAAGAGCCCTACAACACAACTCCAGCTACAATGCTTCAGAGCTGTGACCAGCCCATCCCATAGGACGGTCGGCGCCAAGCTTGGCTAATGTGCCCCCATGGTTTGTCAACGAACAATGCCAGCACCGCACAAAAAAGTCAACCACCATAGCAGTGGTAAGCTGCTAGCAACCGACCACAAGCTTCACCACAAAGCCCCGGTCAGAGCGGCGGTCATCTCGTCGCCAACCAGCAATCCCAGGAGCTGAGGGATAGGTGGCCCTCCAATTCCCAAGACAGGGAAGTCTCAAACCCCCTTACGCAGCATCGCCGGCTACGGTCACGATCAAAGGGGAACAAGCCAAGGAGTGAAAAATGCTCATAGCACTCCTTGACTTAGAGAAGGTGGAAAACCTGAGAAAACACAAATCTCAGTACACAAGTCCACCTCCGGGGGCAAGGCATGGCCCCCACCAGTGCAACCTCAAATAATGAAAAGGGAGCCACAAGTGGTCTCCCATTGCTTGACAGCCACCCTACGAGGCGGGAGGGGCTCAACAGTCCTGGCCTCCCTTGTCTCAGATTTCTAATGGGGGAGGGTCCTTTCCATCGAGCCACCTCTCCTCAGAAAATCCACAAAGCCCGCTGCGCAAGGTAGGCCCCGGACATAGGCAACAAAGCTAGAAGCATTGTTATGCCAGGCTCCCCCTGCCTCTTTACGCCATCAGCATTGGTATCCATCCCAGTCATATCATCAACCGCCGAAGTGACCACCTGTATGGTGAGTTCGGCGTCCAGACCAGATTACTCCAGCGACGCGGGCCCTACACACCTTTGCCACAAGCCCAACACGTGAGACAAATGGGAATAGAATTCCCAAGTCACGGACAGCGGGCTACAACTTCAAGCACCACGCGTGTATCCAGCCACTCAGATCTCTCTGAAATCTAGCTCTACAACCTCTCGGACTTAACGGTCTTCTGCAAACGTACCATCATCGCATGAAAGATCGCAACGGGAGCGTCAACCATCAGAACAAGTAACTCCCACCACACCAATAGGACTGTGAGAAATCAAGCCTGAAAGGCGCACGGGCCGCACGCCGTCGTCTTCACCTCCGACGCACGCCCCGTGGGGGGCATTTGTTGGCACCAGCTTATTTTTATCGAATTAATTAAAGATTTAGCATAGGAAAATACTCCCTAAATAGAGCAAAACGGCACATCTCCAGAGCTACTCTACCAGTCAAGTTGAGCTCAGAAATCGAGACACTTCACCGGGTCAAGCGGCGCAACATAACAACCGGGGATCGGCCCCGAGCAAATGGCACTATGCCAGCTAGTTTTTCGACAACCGGGTCAGTTTTGAGATTCGAGACAACTTGCCGTACCTTACGGCACTCTGTGAAGATTCAGGCATTACCCCCAGACACCCTGCATATGGTATCACACCGCCAACGCTTCAATAATCGGGTTAACTCAGGAGTCAGAACAGCCTGCCGCTTCATACGACTCTTCGCCAAGGAGCAAGGGTCACCCCGACCACCAGATAAACGACATCATCATGTCAACGCCCCAGTCACCTGTCCCAACCAAGGGTCCTAACCAGCTAGCCGTGACCCATGACAACATCAGCAATCGATCGGGCCCACCCCCGATCACTCAGTTTGCGGATTTACCCGCTTTTAACACAGCTACCCGAGCCGACCCGGGGGCGTCCTGACTGCAAGCCACACCATGTGGCACCCAACACCGAGGTCGGGGTCTACCCTCGAGTCGCCTCCCTCCAGCCCTCTGAAGTCAAAGGAAGACGCACCTGGGACCAACCACAAGCTTCAGGAGCTCACAACAACCTTATACGGCCCACGCACGCGTGTCGGGAATTTCCCCGAGCACCTGGTGGGCGCATATGCTCCAGCCACTCTACAGCAAGTCTGAGCCCAACTCGGGACTCCCAGCAACCCATCGCGTCATGCACCACCCTCGTGCGCCCTCAGTCAAAC
The DNA here is from genome assembly GCA_022559845.1 of Amorphophallus konjac. NCBI lineage: Eukaryota > Viridiplantae > Streptophyta > Magnoliopsida > Alismatales > Araceae > Amorphophallus > Amorphophallus konjac. The sequence continues at coordinate 237,571,581 of CM040128.1, read as the reverse complement.
CCCCCGGTCAAACCCGGGTAAAACCCCCAGTCAAACCCTCCTAAACCCCCCGGGGGGAGGGTTTAGGCGGACCAGTATCCAATTACCAGTTACCATATCCAATATATAGTTCCCAGTCCCAGCCTTCCATCCCAGCACCCACTAGCTAGATTCTAGTCTCCAGTCCCGATATCCAGTTCTCAATTTCCAGTTTCCAGTCCCAGTATCCAGTCTCCCCTCTCAACAACTCCAGTCGCATCGGGGCCAGCGACACCCGATCACTTAACAACTCCAGTCACAACGGTGCCCCCGGCACCCAACTGCCAGCTACTCCAGTCACATCGGGGCCCGCGACACCTGATCACTCAACAACTCCAGTCACAACGGTGCCCCCGACACCCGACTGCCAGCGACTCCAGTCATATCGAGGCCCACAGTGCCTGACCATTCAACAACCTCAGTCACAACGGTGCCCCCGGCACCCTACTGCCAGCTACTCCAGTCACATCGGGGCCCGCGACACCCGACCACTCCACTTCCCCCGCACAACGGTGCCCACGACACCCCCACTGCCCCGACCACGACACTGTCTCATGTCAGGAATACATTGTGACGCCCCTCGAGCGCCATCCTGCTGAGTCACATGTCCTTTAACTGACACTATGTACAGATACAGAACTACCCACACAATAATGCAATGACCCAGGGACCATCATGAATGACAGAATTGTCCCGTGGGTTGCATGCAATTGTAATCGGGCTCTCATGCCCCCATATAAATGCCTTTCATGGCATATAAGTCATGTAACCCAGTCAGGGAGTGGATCCCCCTCCTCGCCGGAATTAGTCTCTCTGCCTCCAGTTATCCCTGTTGTCTTGTTGTTGCCCTGTCGCTGTTACATGGACTAAGCCCTCCCGACGTTACGGCTCCCAAGGTCCCTGACTTTCTATTCAACAGTAGAAACAAAGGTGTTCGGATTTAATCCGATGTAAAATAAACACTGGTTGCTTGCGACCAGTGGGGAAAGACGTCCAGTACACGAATCCCCATAATCACCTGTGCACTCACACCTGTGAAACCCCTTCTATCCACGTGTCGCCCGATCTCTGGAGCCACGTGCCGTGTCCTGGCGATGCTTCCCCGGTCAATCCTTGGTTCCATAGGTGATTATCGAGAAATCGACTGGCACGCCCGCATTCAACCCAGCCATCCTTGTCCCAGTCTCTCAGAATGATTAACCATACGCCATCCCTTCTAGCACGCTCATATCGTTCTCTCTGCCTTGTTCTCAATACCCCCGAAATCCCCGCGTGCCCAGTCAACCTATCTCGGCCTTCTGTAAAAGGCGAGTGTGCGCCCCCCGTTGCGAGGAAGAAACCAGACGTGACTCCCCACGCGTGTAAAACAACCGGCCACCAGTTTGCTGTTCCTGCTATTGTTCCTGCTTTCTGTTACTGCCGTTGTTTACGGTTGGGGTTCCACGTGACCCCTACTGAGCCAGTGATATGAGGCTCACCCCTACTTTTTAGGTGCGACAGTTCTTCCTCGAGGTTCGAGGGTGTTGTGCGGAGGGTCTTAGTTACCAGCTCGTCGGGCCAAGTGATTACTCGGTGTTGGGTGTGTTTCCCTGTCTTAGCCTGTACTACTGTTGGACTGTAGTCTGTTGTAGTTGTTTATTTATTTCTGTTAATTATTGAATTGTCCTACTTTGTTTCTTATTTCCTTGTTCCTCCATACTCCTTTTAGCCCTTCCGAGCCCTCCGGCTCGTGGGCGGCGGGCCAAGATTCGAATGGTATCGGGCTCTTCCCGGTATCCGGATCTTGGGTCGTCACAGGGAGAGAGTTAGCCAGAAATTATGGGGAGTTGGATAAGAGAAATTGAAAAGATTTTTCAGGCTATTAAGTGTGTAGAGCAAGATAAGCTGGTATTGGTTACGTTTATCTTGAAAGATCGTGCAGATGAGTGGTGGAGGCCTGCACTTAGGGCCACTTTCAGAAATAGGGATGAAGGCATTAATTGGAATGAATTTTTAGAAACATTCCAGGTGAAGTTTTTACCACAATATGTGAAAGACAAGAAGGAAGTGAAATTTCTCAACTTAACTCACACTATAATAAAAAGCGTTAATATGGACGGATTTTTGAGAATGAATATTTTCGTCCCAAAATTTATCGCAAATAGTGGAAAAATTCTGGCTGTCCAAATATATGTCGCAATTAGGGATGGAATATAAATCCTCCCCAAAATTCAGCATAATTTTTGACGAATTTTGGGATGAAAAGTAATTCCATCTCAAAATTTATTAGTGATATTTATTTTTTAAAAAATATCATCGCCACTGCCACTATCGACCCATGTAGGCACTTTTTAATTCAGTCTCAATTTGTATATCGGGTTGTTGATTAAATAGTTCTTAGTTATAGTAATTCTGATTAAATACTTCTATTTTACTTCCACCAGCTGTGCAGGCCACACCACCATACCTATATTTGTTGGTTCTTCTTTCCAGCCAATAGATGATGTCGGCAGTCGTCATGAGGGCGATCCGATGGGGGTCGATGACACACGTCAGCTATGCTGGATCTCTAGATAAGTACATTAATTTATGAATTATGTTCGTTATCTATCCATCAACTATGTAATGCCAACCATTTTAACATTTGTAATTGTAGGAATAAATTAGAGCTCACCGAAGCTTCCCATTTTGTGATGAAGACCTGTCAGTCGCACATTCCCAGGCCTATAATGTCCTTCAGGTAATTTTTGATCGCCGTCCGGGATTTATTATTCGATCTGTTCATGGTATATTATTTATTCTTTTAAATCGTGTCTTTCCTAACTCTTCCTTTTAGTATGCTAACTTATATAACTTAATTTCTTTACAGTGGAGATTTTGGTTCACAAGATGTGAGGACGAAGCGCAAGCTCAGTTTGTCTGGTAGGCTATTGCAAAAACTAATTACATAAAGACATTGTACTAGGCCCGCAAAAATGCGAAGAAGGATTTCGGGAGTGAAGACAGAAACCGCTGGATGGAGTACATCCCTGCTTGGATGAGGAGGGAGCATTAGGAGTGGGTTGTGACAAATGGGCTGAGGAGAAGTGGGTTCAAAAGTCCCAAAAAGCGACAAGAAACTAGGTCGCATAGCCAGATGCTAACGTACATATGAGTGGGTGCGTTTCCTTCGCGACCCACAAACATAAAATGGTAAGTAATATTTCTGATTTTCTTATACTTTATTTATATATGTCCTCATTTCAAATATGATTTTTAAAATAGATAGCGGAGCTACGATGTCCTCCATTGTTCTAGGAGCTATTCGAGAAAACCCACAACTAGTGCCGTCGGCTATGGCTAGCGACGGGGGCCCCCCCGCTGCCCCTTCCCTTGGCTCTAGGTTACCTGTAGATCTCATGATTTGTAGATCTTACAAAACTATATGAATAAATAATTAAATATAGAAGAGGGAGGATAGATGTGTGATTGCCGGATATGCGGGTCTCGAAGGATAATAACGATAAACAAAAGGAGGGATTGCGTGATAAATACCTTGAAAAAAGCGGGGAGATGTGAATTCTAGCCTTCTCTTCCAATCAGTTGGGAGATGAAGAGAGCCTTCTTGCTTGATTACCCTTACAAAACAAAGATAAACAACCAACAAAAGATTGGATTAGAAATATGGTGAGTGTAGAATCAAATTCTTAAAGAAATATTCATGATGAAATTTGAAAGAGATACACACCTTGTTAGTATTTGGCCTAAACCCCTATGCAAAAGAGTGGAAAAGTATGATGATGTGATGATAAAAAGGAGATGTGCAAGTGTTGCACTAAGGGGAGGATCTCAATATGATTGAGATAAAAGCATAAGAAAAGAGGGAGAGAAATATGATGCATGCAAGTGAAATAAATAAACTGAGAAGGATAATGGAGAAATTGACTTATTGAGTGAGGGAGGCTTCTCCAAGATCTTCAAAGGGGGATGGAGCTCCAAGGGATGAAGACTTCAAGCTTAGGGAGACTCCTCCTTCCTTCTTGGCTCCTTCTTCCAGCATAGTTTTCCCAAGAATTACAAAGTTTAGTCTCTTCAGCCCTTGGAAGAGGGGTCCTATTTATAGAGGAGGAAATTCGGAGTTTAAATTCTCTAAAAAATAGAAAATAGAGTTTTGATAGGATTTGGAGGGAGAAATCCTTCCTCCAAGTATCCTCGTTGTCATAGAATGTCATAGGAACTCTTTCCCAAGTTGAAAAAGAGGTCAAAATAGAGTAGGGAGAAGTTCGCTTCTAGGAAGGATTCTGTAGGAAATAGCGTCCAGACATAAAGGCATCATTTAAATGGCATCCATGCATACAAACGTCTTCAAGAAATCCAAATTAAGAAAGGGGAGAAATTGTCATAAATTGAATGGAAACGGCGTCCACATAAAGAGGCGTTATTTAAATGGCGTCCGTATACAAAGCCGTGGATTCGAAAATCAAATTATGGAAAGGAAGAAATTACAAAAAATTGATCAAAAATCGCGTCTTGGTGAAAGGACGTGAATTCGAGGAATTATAATTTTGGTAAGGTTTAAAATAGCAATATTACAAAATAATGATAAAAAATGGTGTGTTAGCAAAGGGACGCGAATTAGAAATGACGTCTGCGAAGAGGACGTTGATTTTGGAAAATGACGTCTTGAGAGAAATGTTGCCCAGTAAATGGTTGTCTACCTAGATGGGGGTGAATGAGTTATTAAAAGTTAGTTGTAATAAATTATGACTTAAGCACAACGATATTGATCAATCAAAATAGATCGTTATATGATAATGGAAACTTGTGTACAATAGAAGTTAAATATGCAGGAATATAGCAACAAAAGCAATCACACAAGGGACACACGAAATTTATACTGGTTCGACACTGATCTCTATTAGCCCTACATCCAGTATCCAACAATTATTGGGATTTTCACTATCTCCCCCAATCGGGAATAGTACAAATGTTATTTTTGATCAGGTGTTCAGCTTACCACAGGCATCCTCTCACTTGGATCCCAATTGGCTTATGGGTTTGTTGATAGTTTTCTTATGAGCGTGATGGTGTGAATGTGTGGTGAGTGATGTGATGTGAAATATATGTGAGTGAGTGGTGCACTAACTCAAGCAATCAACATGAAATTGAAGCATGTGGGCATGTCATCTCAAATATCACCAGAATAAAAGAAAGGAGAAATAAAAACACACGCCGTGGGCATGGAGCAAAGGAACAAAAGAACGCATACACCGGAGGTGTGGAGCAACTAAAATAAAAGAGAGGACAAGCAAGATGATGAACAATGCCCAAATAAGGAACGATGTGATCGCCACCAAGGTAAATAACACAGTAAAACCGTAATATGTACCTTGGAAAGAGCCGAGTGGAGTCACCCGACTGCGGGAGAGAGAAAAAACCAGGTGCTGCGGAAGGAAACGGTCTTCCAGACGACCGCTAATATAGGGCAAACGGTCCTATGATTGATCGCTTGAGGTATGAAAACGATCTTCCAAACGACCGCAAGGGCACCCAGAAAAGCAACATGGAACTTTAAATCTCTACCCCTATTGTCTGGCCAGAAGAGATGGGCCTTATGCAATGAGTCCTATAAACCTGCAAAACAATGTAGACACAAAGAAAAATGACCCAATAAGCCCTTGGACTAGTGTAGTATCTATAATGCAATTAAGCTAAAGTGCATAAAAGGAAGGATGAATACCTGGGGGTTGGTGGTTTTTTAACCCCTGTGAGGCGTGGAAAAGATAGGAGGATGTTTTAAAACATGGTGTGAGTGCAGAGAACGTGGAAGAAGAAGATGGAATATGGAAGATGCTATGATGATGCAAAGAGAAGGGGAAAAACTAAGAAAGAAAAGACTCAAATCAAACCAATGGAACTTAATACTCCCTAGACCAGAAGCCTTTTGGACGTAGAAACGACTTCTCCCTGGTTGGTACTCGCTCCAGAACGCAGCAGCACTTCGTGGCAAACTCCAGAAATCTCCTCTTCAAGCCATGAAGCCAATGGTTCTATTTATAGACCCCCAAACCCTAGGTTCGAGTTGAAGGGATAATGACACGAAAATAGGCCTGAAACTAGATAAATCTCAAAGATAATACTGCCATGAGTCCATAGAAACAAATATAAGCTTCTGAGAGCCTCTTTCTAGAGAGAAATTGATAAACCAAGGACTCTAGCTCGACCACGGTGAAGTAGAGGAAGAACAGACAGAGCAGGACTCTCTGTCTCCCGAAATGGTCTTGCGATAGATCACAAGGATCAAGAAATGGTCGGACAATAGACCACTAAGCTCAGTCGTCCAGAAAAGATAAGATCAAAGAAATCCAATAGGACTCTCTGCCTCCTAGCGGTCTAGCCAAGGACTGCCAACGTCCACCAAACGGTCGTGCGATAGACCGCTAGGCTAGTAGACGTAGCAAAAGAGATAAAGGCCAATAAATCTCCAAGTTAATCCATAATAAAATCATTACTAGCCCTTATCTAGGCCCAATAAGCTCAAATGTCAAGAAATCAGAGGAATTAGGCCCAACCATGGAGAACAACCCATAAAATACGCCCAAAGACTGACCAACAATGGTCCAATAAATCGGCGAATAACTCGGGACATCATAAAATATAGATAAGGAGATGACCCAACTCATTGGTCATAAAACGGCTGTCAACAGATGCCCCTCCTTAACATCCTCTTTGCAGGGGAACGAGCGGAGGTGAAGTGAAAGTGACATGGAACATGGAGGTGAAGCAAAAATGAAGTGGAGTGGACTGAAAAACGGGCGTTAAGGTAAACCGACACCCGTTCTCAACCAACAAGCGATAGGAATCTTCCAAAAATCTTCGAACCAATCACAAGGAACGGCCAAACCGAATGACGCATGCCTGGAAGAACTAACAACTATGGGAACTAAAGTCACGACCAACCTCCTCACTGGAACACACAGCTGATAGGCGGTCGGAGCAAACGGGAAAGTAAAGAGACGAGCACTAAACTCCAGACAAGAATCCTCAGCTAACCAAACCGAGCAAATAGACCGAAGAAAACCTTCCAACTCAAAATGGAATTATTCTCCTTACTCAAGACCATGGATAGATAGTTATCCACCATTACTGAGACACTTTAGACAGATGAGGGCACATGAATGCTCAAATATGCGCATGATGCATGCTGGGCTAAAATAAAAGAAATCATCAAAACGAATGCAAAGAAAGGATAAAAATAGGAAGATACTCGAGAATAGTATTGCTAGACCGGACAAATCAGGGTCAAGATATTATCAGCAACCACGGTGTGCAAGATAGAACCATCATCTCCCAACTCTTCCAACCGAACGGCCTATCCAACGATTAAACATGTGCACCTAGATCATCATCATTTTTGTTAAAAGGGAACATCAGATCCCAGAACACATGAATGATCAGCCAGTTCTCGAGATAGTATATCATAGATATCATATAGTAATGCATTAAGGGACCAAGGATCGAGATACTTACCTGACTTACCTGCCTGGCGAGAACTATTGACATGTTGGTCTTTATGATTCAACAATAAGCAGGGTTAGCCATAAATCAATAATCATATTCATATAAAACCAGGCAGAAAATAAAATATGAACCATACCAAAATAGAGCCAAGAATCAAGCAGATATACCATTTCAAATCATCAAACATGCAACACATAAAACGGTCTCACGATAGACCGCAAGAAGACCCATAACGGTCTAGAGATAGACTGCACGGGCGACGGCGGTTCACATTCTTCGATGAGGGTGACTCAAATGGAAAATGGTCTGCATGGAGACCGCCAAGAGGGCATAAATAGTCTAGTGATAGACCGCATGGATCTGAGCGAATTCAAAAAAAAAAAAGAACGTCATTCATTCTCCCCACATACCCAACCATTCCATTACACCCAACCCCATTTCGGCAACACGACCTGCCGGCGACCACCGTGAACCACCACACCCCATCCCTAAAATGGTGAAGAGGATGGCTCTTCAGAGCTTTCGGCGGTAGATATAGGAGGAAGAAGAGTCCACGGTGGCGGCGAACCCACCGGAGGGGGAAGAACGGCCGATAGCCAATCCGGCGATGGAACAAGCTCCTGCGGCGGATGGAGACCCCGGAAATGCTTCAGAGGAGAGCGAGGATGAACCCATGGCCGCGGAGGCACCAGAGGCAGTGGCTGGACGCCGATCGTCCGAGGTAGGGCTGACGGCTCAAAAAACTCATTTTTAATTTTTCTAGATCATGCATGTATGTGAAAGGAGATGGGAATGGGTCTGGGTCCGGGGACCCGCATAAATGATGTGTAGGCCTCTGAGGCCATTTTCAAAGCTCAGGAAAATGGGGCAAACAATGCCCGATTGCTGAGTGCCTAGCAATCGTTCCAACGACCGCTAGTGAGTCAGGCGGTCCAGGGACGACCGCTAGGGAACAAGAAACGGTCTAGGGATGACCGTTTGGGAACCATAGTAATTTTTTTGTGTGTTTTCGTTTAAAATGTAATGCAATGTATGCTTTACAAACTACATGAATGATTGACCCTAATTGCTTAAATGGATGCAGGGGAAGAGATGGACCCGGATTTCTTGGCTGCAGGTCCGAGCAGTATACTTGGCACTGCCGGACTATCAGAGAGAGAGATTAGCAGCGATGGGTTTTGGAGAGCTGCTCATCATTGAGGTGATGAGGATCGACACCGCGCTGCTATATGCGCTGCACGAGAGATGGGATCCGATCAGCCGGGCATTCCTATTCCCGTGGGGACACATGATCCCGACGCTCGAGGACGTGGTGAGGATCACGGGATTGAGAGTGTTGAGTATATCCAGGTGATTTTGATGATAACAAAACCCATGTTATATGTTTTCTCACGCGCTATGTTTCAAAAATCAAGTTCGAATTTAATACGCATTCAAAGCCTACTTCACCATGTAATATGCTTAATTGTTTGAACCCTTCCAAATGCATAAATCCATCTTGATCCATAAACCACCCAGGCTAAGCTAAACCCACTCATCTTGAGTGGAACAAGGTAGCCATAAACTGATTCGTTCATGTATTATATTGCATTGGTTAACATCCTTATTTTTTGTAGGAATCCCAGCCAGCGGTCGACCGCCAGCCAGAAGCGATCGACCGATTTTCCCAACAACGAACATGCATTTCCTATAAAATTTCGGTCGACCGCCAACTCCTACCGGTCGACCGCCAGGTTCAAAAAGCCCCTATTTTTGACCTTTTGTTCTCAACGTGGGAAGTCTATCTTCTAGGAGTTGTTTAATCCCAAAGCTACCAATCTTCCCATGATTTGTGGATCTAGTTCCTGGCTTGTCTCTTGACCATTCAAGAGTTTTAAAAACATCTCCTTGAGGCTTGTAACCCTAATCAATCCAAGGAGGCTAAGGGAGGCTATCAAGGGGAGATTCAAGTGCTGGTACTGTAGCTGTGAACAGTGCTCATCCATCTTCATCCATCTTCAAGCCACATATGGAGCAGATCAACCTCAAGCCAAGTGGAGATCATGCTGCATCCAAAACCTTCTTCATCAACTAAGCGGGAGCTTGAATCTGAAGTTTTCTTTTTGTGTCTTCCATTCAATTTTTATTTCAGATTCAAGTGTGTATTCTTGTAACATCTGAATACTTGTGTGTGTGTGGATCTACGCAGATCCGTGTGTGTGTGTGTGTGTGAGAGAGAGAGAGAGAGTGTTTACTTCTTCACATCTCTTTGTGTTTCGGTGTTTGTTCACCTTCGTGAGAATTTCGAACTCCTCACATGTGTGTGTGTGTGTGTTTTGATCTTGTAACCTTCTACAAGATAGTGTGTGAATCCTCACAGTCGGTGAGGGGTGGACGTAGGTTGCAGTTGTTGCATCTGAACCACCTAAAAATCGTGGTCTTCTGTGTGGTTTGCTCCTTATCTTCTACCTCCAATTCTGCTCTAGCTCTTTTGCTTATTGCATCATTATCTAGTTTCTTTGTTTAGATCTAGCTGTTTAAACCTTTCTACGGGAGATCCTTGGTATATCAAAAGGTAGCTTCTGATCGACACGGTCAGTCTTGTCGGGAGGAAAATACCTTGTGTGAGAGAATCTTCGTATTCCCGGACTCCGCCTGGTACCAAAGAACTACTGTAAGGGTTGATTTAGCAAGATTCATTTTGTAATCCATCAGATCTATTCTTGTTTATTGCTTGCTCTTAATACATATTTTAAATCGGGTAATTTTTTTTAAAATATGTAATCACCCAATTCACCCCCGCTCTTGGGTGTCATTGATCGCGGGACTTCAATTGGTATCAGAGCTAAGGCTCTATTTCCTTCAGATCTAATGATCTAGAGTAAGATCCAGATCAATGGCAAACAAGGGTATGATGCCTGAGGGTCACTCCATTCATCGTCTTCCATACTTCGATGGCTCAAATTACTCCTATTGGAAAAATAGAATGTATATTTTCTTGAGAGCCCAAGAGTATGAGATCTGGAGAGTTGTGGACAAGGGTCCCTACAAACTCTTTGACAATGAAGAGAAATGGACACTCGAGGAGATTAAAAAATGCACTGTCAATTTTAATGCTATGAATATTATGCAATGTGCTATACATCCTAATGAATTCTCTCGTGTATCCATGTGCAGCTCAGTGAAGGAAATACGGGATAAATTACGGCTCATATATGAAGGAACCTCCGAGGTCAAGGAAACCAAGGCAAACCTTCTAATCAGAGATTACGAGCTGTTCAAAATGAAACCCGAAGAAATAATTTCAGAAATGTTTGGAAGGCTAACTGAGATCACGAATGGTCTCAAAAGCCTTGGGAAGGAGTACACAAACTCCGACCTGGTGAGGAAAGGTCTGAGGTCACTTCCATCCGCGTGGCACACAAATGCCACAATGATTGAAGATTCCAAAAATCTATCCACACTTTCCTTGGATGAACTCATAGGGTCGCTCATGACCTATGAGATAAATGTGAAGAGAACAACCGAGGAAGATACAAAGAAGAAGAAAGGAATTGGATTGAGAGCTCACCAATCTGATGACGACTCTCAAGAAGAAGAATCAAGTGAAGGAAGCAACAAAGAAGAAGACTTGGCCATGATAACTTGCCAAGTGAAAAAGTTTTTGAGGAAGAAGAGAAACTTTCAAGGCAATTTTAGAAAGGGGCAAAGGAAGCCCACTCAAACCAAGGGCAAGCCAAGCAAACCAAGTAGCATCATATGCTACGAATGCAAGAAGCCCGGGCACATGAGGGGAGAGTGCCCAGATCTGAAGAACAAATTCAAGAAAGATAAATTTAGAAAGCCCAAAGCCATGGTCGCTACATGGAGCGATGAAAAGGATGAATCGTCCGATGAGGAGATACAAGAGCTCATGAAAAGCGGGTGCCTCATGGCACATGAGGATGACTCAACTGAGGTAAATTCTGACCCTGATTTTATCTCAAATGAACAATGGGAGTCAGAATATGAGAAGTTGTATTTGAAATATAAGAAAATCAGATCTGAAAATAAAAATCTCAAGAAAAAGATTGATGAGTTAACACGTGAGGATATTTTTGTTAAGTTTAAAAAATTGGAACATGAATGGTTTGAGTTGACGGAAGAAAAAGAAAGCATGTTGCAAATAATTTCAACCAATGAGAAAAATTAGGAGGAATTGATGTGTAAATTTTTAGAAATTGAAGAAGCTGTTGAGAAGTTGAAAAATGAAGAAGAAGTTATGAAATCCACAAATTTAGAACTTGAAAAGAAAAATGTGAGTCTAGGTGAAGAAGTGGCTGAACTTCAGTCCACCTTATCTAGGTTTGTCAAGGGCAAACAAAACTTAGACAACTTGTTGGGAGTGAAAGTCAACTTCCAGAAGGAAGGATTGGGGTACATTCCCCAAAACAAAAAATCTTTTGAGCGTAAGATCACTACATCCTATGTTCACGAAAAAGAAAACAATCATGCTTCATGTTCCAACTCTAAGCCAAAACTTGTCCAACCCAAACCACGATAATTTCAAAGAAAGTTTGCACATGTTAATTGTTATCATTGTGGTAGATTTGGTCATGTTGTTGCAAATTGTTGGTTCAAACAAAACTCACCAAGAAATCATACTTTATGGATAAAGAAAATATATGCACAAAATTGGACTAACTCTTACGGACCCAAACTAGTTTGGGTACCAAAAATAATTGCATGAGAATTTATTTCTTGCAGATATATCTTGAAGCTAGGGGGAGCAAGTGGTACTTGGACAGCGGTTGCTCAAGGCATATGATAGGGGACAAGAAGGCGTTCTCTATGCTGCAAGATAAGGATGGAGGCTCAGTTGCTTTTGGTGGAAAAGAGAAAGGTAAAATAATTAGAATTGGCAACATAGGTAAGAATTCTGAAACCTTAATTGAAAATGTTCTTTTGGTGAAAGGTTTGAATCATAACTTGCTGAGCATAAGCCAACTGTGTGACAAAGGTTTTAAGATTGTTTTTAATGAAACTCATTGCCTTGTCGTGAATAAGATCTCAAATGAAATCAGATTCATCGGTAAAAGGAGCAACAATGTCTATACTATTGATCTAGATGATGTTTCCAGTGATGATGTGTGCTTGGTAGCAAACAATCTTGATAATACATGGCTATGGCATCGAAGACTAGGTCATGATAGTTTTGCAGTAATCTCCAAGTGTCTAAACATGACTTAAGACATACTTTGCCAAAATTAAAATTTGAAAGTGATAAAATCTGTGAGGCTTGCACAAAATGCAAGCAAACACGCATATCCTTCAAGAATAAGAACATTGTTTCTACCTCCCGACCGTTGGAATTGCTGCATCTCAATCTGTTTGGCCCAACTAGGACATCCAGCCTAGGAGGGAAATCTTATGATTTTGTGATTGTTGATGATTATTCCAGATTTACATGGGTGCTATTTCTATCCAATAAAATGATGCATTGATGGAATTTCAAGTGTTTTGCAGAAAAATCTAAAATGATAGAGGCTACCTTATCACTACCATCCAAAGTGATCATGGTGGCGAATTTGAAAATCATGAGTTCAGCAATTTCTGTGAAGAGCACGGGTATACACACAACTTCTCATCACCAAGGACGCCCCAACAAAATGGAGTGATGGAGAGAAAAAATAGAACATTAATAGACATGGCACGGACCATGTTAAGTGAAAATTATCTACCAAAATATTTTTAGGCTGAGGCGGTAAGTACCGCATGTTACATCATCAACATGACAATGGTAAGGCCCATTTTGAAGAAAACTCCCTATGAACTCTACAAGGGTAAGAAACCGAATATTTTCCATCTTAAACCCTTTGGATGTTCATGTTTCATTGTGAATAATGGTAAGTCCAACCTACGTAAGTTTGATGAGAAAAGTGACAAGGGAACTTTCCTAGGCTATGCACTTAATTCTAGAGCTTATCGAGTGTTCAATAAACGGACTTTGGTTGTTGAAGAAAGTCCTCATGTAATTTTTGAAGAATCTGAACTAAAACTGACTACTCAAATTGTGGATGCAGGAGAAGCCCCCCAAAAACTCAACTAATGCTGGAACATCTAAAGCCAAGGCTGAACCAAAGGAAGGAATACCTATCAAGAGTGAAGAAGATAAAGATCCTTCAATTGAAACACTGCAAGAGCAGCAAGTGCAGCACCCCGACTTGCCAAGCACCTCCACATTCTTAAAGGATCATCCAGCTGAAAACATAATTGGTAATCCTCAAGATGGGGTAAGAACCAGAGCATTTTAAAGGTAAATAGAAGAAGAGGATTTGATAGCCTTAATCTCACATGAAGAGCCTAAGGATATCCATGAAGCTCTTCAAAATGAATCATGGATCCAGGCTAGTCATGAAGAGTTGTACCAGTTCGAAAGAAACCAGGTGTGGACTCTAGTGCCATGGCCTAAGAATCAATCAATTATCGGAACCCGATGGGTTTTCAAAAATAAGTTAAATGATACGGGATTGGTTGTTAGGAATAAGGCCCGGCTTGTGGCCAAAGGGTATAGCCAGGAGATGGGTATTGATTTTGATGAGTCTTTTGCACCGGTTGCTCGTCTAGAAGCAGCCCAGATCTTATTGTCTTATGCTTGCTCATCTAACTTTAAATTATTTCAAATGGATGTCAAATCTGCGTTTCTAAATGGGTATATGAAAGAGGATGTTTTTGTAGAACAACCTCTAGGTTTTGAAGACCCCAAATATCTACAACATGTGTACAAGCTCCAGAAGGCCTTGTACGGACTGAAGCAAGCACCAAGGGCATGGTATGAACGACTCACGTCATTTCTGATTGAAAATGATTTCAAGAGAGGTAAGGTTGATCAAACATTTTTCACAAAGAAATCAGGTAAAGATATATTAGTAGTTCAAGTGTATGTGGATGACATAATTTTTGGAGCTACTAATAATGTGCTATGTGATGAATTTGTAGAAATTATGCAAGGTGAATTTGAGATGAGTCTAATGGGTGAACTAACATTCTTTCTTGGACTGCAGGTGAAGCAAACACCTGAGGGCATTTTCATAAGTCCAGCCAAGTACACAATGGAGCCTTTGAAGAAATATGGGATGGCTGAAGCAAAACCTTTGTCAACTCCAATGGCCACAACCTCGAAGTTAGACAAAGATGAAAATGGTAAAACAGTAGATCCTTCACTATTTCGAGGTATGATCGGATCACTAATGTATCTTACAGCATGCCGCCCTGACATTCAATTCAGTGTATGTCTTTGTGCCCATTTTTAGTCATGCCCTAAAGAATCTCACTTATCGGCTGTTAAATGCATTTTTAGATATTTACTTGGCACAATAGATTTTGGCTTGTGGTTTTCCATCGGTAGTTCTTTTGATTTGATTGCATACACCGATGCGGATTATGCCGGATGCATTGTAGATCGTAAAAGTACTAGTGGGTACTGTCAGTTTCTTGGTGGGTGTCTAGTCTCATGGGCCTCCAAGAAACAACATTCAGTAGCTCTCTCAACGGCCGAGGCTGAATATGTAGCCGCCGGAAGTTGTGGAGCCCAAGTACTTTGGATCAAAATTCAACTACTTGATTTAGATATTGAGATGAAATGTGTGCCAATCTTGTGTGATAATACCAGTGCAATCAGCTTGTCTAAAAACCATGTCCAACATTATAGAACCAAGCATATTGATATTCGTCATCATTTTCTGCGAGATCATATAGGAAAGGGGGTCTTTGAATTGAATTTCATTGACACACACAATCAGCTAGCTGACATTTTCACCAAACCCCTTAACCAGGATCAATTTAACAAGATAAGAAGAGAACTTGGGATGTGCAAGGGTGAGAGCATACATGCATAGGTTTGCACTTAGGTTAAGATCTGCATTTGTAGAAACTCATATGCATCAAGGGTAGGAAAACATGCATATTGTCTTTACTTTTAATACCTTGAGTGTTCACATACACTCCTGCATGCTTGAATGTAATTATATGTATAGCCCTCCTTGAAATTTTTTTTCTAAGGCCAGATATTCCTTTGATAAATAATTGTGGACTCAGTGATGTCGAACCTAAGGTAACTTCTGAGGGGGAGTTAGAAACTTCCCTCAAACCTACATCTATTTCCTTCCCTCCACTTCATGATGTTGGCTCCAGATCTGACGGTCGGTTGATGGTCCCCCCATATACAAAAGAAAAAGAAACAAAAAAATTAAATTACAAAATGGGGAGTTTTTGACCCTAGAGGTCGACCGCTAGCTCGCACCAGTCGACCGGTGGCAGCGAACCGGCCCGACCAGGTCCCACCCGAGCCAACTTATAAGGGGTCCTAAAACCCCTCATTCTCCTTCCATATCTCCCATTCACCTTCCACTACTTTTCCCTAACCCTAGAACCTCCAAATACTACCTCCCAAGCTCCCAAACCTCATCTTTCCTCCACCCGCACAAGATCCGACGTGTTCGTCACGATTTCTGGATGAACTCCATTCGGCCGTTCGTGCGTTCGTGGAGTTCCCACCTTGGTTCTAGTTTGTGGAGAAGGTCTTTTGCAAGCCCCTGGAGTGTCCGTTGATCTATCTTCATTCCCCGGGACAAGGGTCCTCTCTTCAAGGGTTTTTCACCAAGTTTCTAGTTCGGGATGCTGCCTAGACGAAGCTCTTGACGTTCTGCTCAAGGGGAAGGGAGTGGCCAGAGACGCGAGGCACCAGCCCCTCCACCACAGTGGGCGCCTACACCGCGTCGAGCACCTAGGTTGCTTATTCATCCCATCATCGACCCTTGACTGGTATATTTCAACGAGGTGAATGAGCTCTTGCCCGATATATGTGCAGTCTTTGAGATTCAACCGGGTTGGACTGATTTCGTCTCTAGATATAACCGTCATTACCCCACTCTAGTACAACAATTCTATGGGAACCTGGTTGCAAGAAATGAGCAGTTATTTACTATTGTTCAAGGGGTTGAGATTCACATTACTCCTGATCTTTTTGAGAGAAGCTTATGAGTTGTGGCTAGAGGAGCCGACTTGGTTTTTGGTCATGGGGAGGTTGAGGACACATTTCTTGCTATGACTGGCTGTTGTTATGTACGTGGTGTCAGCAGCTTGATTGAATTGAATGCGAATCATTTTCCACCACTGCAGCGTGTTTTGCACCATATGTTCACCTCCCTCATTTATCCACAGAGTGGCAGCAGAAATGAAGTCACAGAAGTTCATAAATTCCTATTTTACAATGTCATGAATGGCATACAAATCAACATGGGTCGCCTCATGACGACTCTCATTGGAGCCTGCCGAATAAATCTACGGCGATCTTTGCCGTATGCTTCACAGTTGATCGAGGTATTCATTCATGTTGGGATAAATTTAGCAGAAGAACAGTTTATCTATGTTTGCCAGGATGATATTTACAATAAGCATAAGATACTTACAGATATGGGATATTACTATGGTCTCGATGGTGAGCTACATCGGGATGTGTCTACTTATGGGGACGAATTTGATAGTGAGGAAGAGCAGGAGCAAGAACAGCAGCAGGATCAAGGGGATGTTCCCCCTCCAGTGCAGGCCGAGGAGCTGCCTCCTCCACCATCACCGCAGCATATGGATCCGGAGATGCCTCCTCCACCTCAGTTTCATCATGGAGAGTCCTCCACTCAGGGAGCCACAGAGCCTTCTTGGGTAGACTACGAGGTTTTTGACAGGCGATTCACTGGGCTAGAGACTCGTGTGGATACTTTTGGGGAGGGACTTTCTACCCTCGGGGATCGCGTTGACACCATGGACAATGTGATTGATACCATGTCAGGTCGCATAGACTCCTTCTCCACTGCTCTAGATTCCCTTTCCACTCAAATGGCCACACTCACCACTCATATGACTAGCCTCACCAACAGTGTTGTAGATTCCAGCCAGTCCTTCCACATCATGAACATGACACTTCTTGGCATGGCTCGCCATGATGCGGCTCGTGATCTCGCCATTGGTCGTAGTCGGGATACTCTTCACGCTCAAGTTCATGCTCTTGAAGACATTCACCATCACCTTGGTTACCAGCCCCCTCCTCCAGAGGATCAGCCACCTGCCGATGCACCTTGAGGATTTTGCCTTTTCTCCCTCTAGCTTGCTGTCCTTTGGTTTTGTGTCACTTGGGCCCCCCTTTGTCTATCTTATCCCCTTTTGATGATGCCAAAGGGGGAGAAGTAGTAGTGCATGCTCTATATATTTATGTATGTCCGTGTGTGGTTGTGTGTTTGCATATTTGATCATGTGAGGATCACGAGTCCGTTCTGTTTTATGCATTTGTTTAGTTCCTTGAGTCTAGAGTCGTGCATTCACTCTCGCATTAATGTATCTTGTAATTGTTGTATATGGCTTCCATATGTTTTTGATGATAACTAAACTTTATAGTTTGATGAGTTTGATGAGAACTAAACTTTATGGTATGAGGATTCACGATTGCTTGAGTTGGTTTTACAAGAGGCAAGAGGTTTGATAATGTCTTGAATGAGTTGGTTTTACAAGAGGCAAGAGGTTTCATAACCTCTTGAATGTGAACAAGCCTGGTATTAAACCATGTCTATCTTGATTGCAGGATCAAACATCATGACGATCGCTTGGTAGGTAAAACAAACGTGTGGATAAGCACCTTACATTTCTACAATCCAATACAGGTGGTATATGTCACTTACTGTCAAGAACCATTGGTGAGACTCTTACCTTGTCTTAGCATCGATCTCACCATGTGTATCTCATATACCTCTCCTTAATCCACCTCATTCATGCACCTTAAACATGAAACCTTTTAGCTTGAATGTGGCTTGCAAATGAAGGTTCTATAAGTCTTTTGCATTGTTCACTAATGCATCTCATGTATAATCTTCAAAAGTGAGCATTGAACTTGTTTAAGGACATTTCATGTAATGACAAGTGCTCAAATACTTTGAACCTTCCAAATGTACCAACTAAGTTAAACCAAACCCAAAATGCATGGAATTAATGAGGACATGAAGCTCTTGACTTATGGATATGTTTCTTTGGGCTACACTTCATTTTTGCAGGTATGAGTCATTTTGGTCGACCAACACACCATGGCCGGTCGACCAGAATTGATAGAACCGAAAAAATGGAACTTTGCAGATTTTCGGTCGACCGCCACCATAGGGCCGGTCGACCGGTTTTGCCAGAACTGAAAATGTTCTGTTTTGCAGATTTCCGGTCGACCGACCCAGTGTTGCCGATCGGCCGACAGCCCCGAAGCCCCCAATTTTGACTTTATGTTTCAAGCGCGTGGAGAGCTCTTTCTTCCCATTTGTTTAATCCCAATGACCTCAATTAAGCCATGATTCATGGATCTGGTCTGGGGCATGTCTCTTGACCATCCAAGAGGCATAAAACCAACCTAAAGGGTCATAAACCCTAATGAACTAAGAGATCCAAAGGGGAGGTTGTCCAAGGGAAGAAGGAAGAGTACTATAGCCATGAACAGTACTTCGTGCAGCAAGATCTTCATCTATCTACAAGCCATTCAAGGTATATCTGAAGCCAACAACCTCCTATGAAGTGAAGAAGCAAGCAAAGCCTTTAACGAAGATCAAAGGAGCTATCCAAGGGAGAAGGAAGAACAAGTTTAGCTCTGTGAACAGTAAACTCGTGGAAGATCTCTTCATCCCTTCTCAAGCCTTTCAAGCTTCATCAAAAGCCATTCAAGTGAAGTAGGAAGCATCATTCCAAGTTCTACATCATACACTCAGTGGAGACCAAATCAGGAGATTTCTAAACTCTGTCTTATTCGTCTTGGTGTTTTGAGCTTCAAGTCATTTTAATTGTAATCTGGAAACTTTTGTGTGTGCGTGGATCAATTCAGATCCGTGGTCGTGTGTGGTCGTCGTGTTTCATTCGTGTGTGTGCGTAGATCTTCTTAGATCTGCGTGTGTGTGTGTGGATCTATTTAGATCCGGTCGTTTCAGTGTGTGGAGTGCTACATCTGTCGCAGCGTGTGTATGTATTGTTGATCTAACTGTTGGATCGTGTTGGAGACCTCGTCTCCGTGTGTGTGCATGTGTGTGTTGGGGCGCGTCCCCGTGTATGTGTGCAGGCGTCGTCCTGCATGTGTGTTTGGAGCATCGTCTCCGTTTGGGGATTTATCCTCGAGTGTAGCCTCACTGGGGTTGGTGAGGGGTGGACGTAGGATTTCCGTCGTTGCATCCGAACCACCTTAAAAATCACTGTGCAGTGTGGTTTGAATTGTGTGGTTTGGTCCATTTCCTCTACCTCCATTCTACGTGAGTGTTAGTGTATGAAGGGGCGTGATCTCGCGCTAGTCCTGAGCTGGGAGGATGATCACCGGATAGTGAACTGCAAAGAAAGGGAAACGAATCAGGGGGCCCAGGGATGGTTCCCTGGGGAAACTCTCCGATGCTTAAGTCAGTAGAGCAATGGTGGAAGGTATTGAGGGAGGTAGAAAGAAATGCGCGAGATTCCCCAACACCAAGATGGTGAAGTGGTTCCTGCTCAGGGACTGTTAGGCCTATATCTGCCTTACTTGCCGCCGGAGGGAGTCCCTGGTTTATATAGCGAGCTCCCCTGATGAGTTCCATAAGTTGAGGAGTTTTAGGCGGGAGTTGCGTCCTTATCATGGGAACGTTACGTCCTCATCATGGGATCGTTATGTTCTCGTCGTGGGCTCTTCATGACCTTGGGGGATCGTGGCTCCCTTATCCCGCTGAACACCTGCTCATAAAGGACTGTCAACGGCTGCATGGATAAATATTTGTCAGTCGATCCAAGTATAAGAAGTGCCAGCCCTGTCCGGTCGATAGGCATAGCTCGGATGCAGTCAGATCGGAGTGGGTGCGGAGCGCCCGCCCTTCATCCCGATGGAGGGATGGCTCGTGTTGAACCCCCTCCTTGTGGGTATTACTAAATAGATTTTGATGATGACCAAACCCTATTTTTATGTGTGAATTGAAATTGAGTTGTTCCAACATGAAAAGCTTTGGAAATGCACATCCTTGATGTAGACTTGGAGCTTTTGGAGGTACAAGAGTAACTTCATCTGGTAAGGCTTTTTGAACGTAAAATTACAATGCTAAATCTAATTCAGAATGTATGTCTTTACAGGGCAAGGAACGTGCTTAAGGAACTCGAGGACGGTTGGTGAGATCGACTTCAACATATTGACTTTTGAATGTGTGGTTTGAAGTTCTTTATTTTGATCTCAAGGATTAAATTGGTTTAGAACTTATCTAAGTTTAAATGGTTTGAGTTTCATTCCCTCTCATGCTTTAAAAACCAACTTGAAACCCCTAGACTTGTTCTTGGACTTAGTGGGTCTTTCAATCAATCTTTTGGATGTTCTGGAACAAGGGTCGACCCATTGGGTCGACCCCTAGGTCCCCTGGTTCTGTTAACGTGGGTCTTTTATCTCCAGCTGAAAGGGTCGACCCATTGGGTCGACACCCAGCCGCAAGGGTCGACCCCTGGTGATTATTTTTTTGAACCCGACGGGCTCCTTCACCAGACCTGCAAGGGTCGACCCCAAGGGTCGACCCATTCACTCGAGGGTCGACCCCAAGGGTCGACCCCTGAAAACCCCTATTGCCAGAATTATTAAACCCGCACGGGTTCTTGGAAGGGTCGACCCAAAGGGTCGACCCATGCTGTCTGGCCCATCTGGCCCCTCACGAGGGTCGAACCCAAGGGTCGACCCTTTCTGGTCTGGGTGGCGCCGTGATTGTGGACTCTTGGCATTTTGACCAAATGGTCCAACCACACTTGTGTGGCTGTCCTTAATCCACTCCATAACAAGTGGATCTTGTCCCATGGCTGTCCCTTGACCACCCTTGGCCTATATAACAACTTGTAGAGGATGAAAACCCTAAGAAAAATTTGTATGTCCTGATTTTGGGTTTCTTCCTAACATTTGTGTGTGCAGGCCGCAACAGCCACCTCCAGCCCTTGTTCCACATTGGTGTGTGCGTGAATGTGAAGGGAAGAAGGAGGAATCAAAGTTCCAATCAAGCCTCTGCTGCTAGCTGCGAGCGAAATCGAGATTCAGCCACATCCGAGCCAAGATCGTCAAGAACGGTCATCGTGCTGCACAAGTGTTTGATAAAATTTGCAGAAGAGAAAGGGAGAGCTCCAACCAGGATAAATCAATCCTTCTTCACTCTTTCCATTCTGAATCATTTAGCTTAAACTTGAGCATACGTTTGTAATCATTATTTTAGATATTTGTGTGTGGTGTTTGTGTTTGGTAACACGAACATGCGTGTGTGTGTGTGTGTGTGTGTGTGTGTGTGTGTGTGTGTGTGTGCTTGCTGTTCTACACAGCGTGTGTGTGTGATTCACTACATAGTGAAGCCTTAAGCCTCCATGTGAGGGGTGGACGTAGGGGACACGGCAGTGTACCCGAACCACCTAAAAATTCCGTGTGTCAATTGTGGTTTGCTATTCCGTTTACTTGTCGAGTGGGCTTCGCGGTGAGGTGAGCATTCACCATTTTCTCTATCAATCACACCCACTTCACACGCATTCACGAGTGTGATCCTGTTCGTGTAAGGCTAGAGCTTGTGTGCATAATTAGTATAGAATTCACGTAGATAGTTTCTTTTAATTGGCCATCAATTCACCCCTCCCCTCTTGATTGCCACCCTCCAGGACTCAATAATTGGTATCAGAGCCTTGGTCTATGTTTAATCTCAACCACACGGTCATCAGAGCTATTAGCCCAGCGAAGAGTGATATAGAAGGGGGGATGAATAGATCACTCCCGATTTAGAAAACTTCAACGAAAAATCACTACTTCGAATTTCGACCCTTCAGATACAGCAAAACAATATAGCTAACGCAGTGAATAACTAAGACAGAATAAGAAGGTGCGATTGAAACAAACTGTCCACAGTCAAACACAATGCCAAGCAGATGGAGAGCACAACCGATAACAACAAACCACAGAGGAGATAAGAAATTTTAAGGTGGTTCGATTGTAGTCCACAGTCTACATCCACCCCTCACTCCAACTAGAGTGAGGATTCCACTAGCCACTACTAGAAAACTGTAGACTCAGTCTGCGAACAAGATGCTGCCACACGGCTTGAACAACCAAGGGAAACAAATCCCTCAACCAAACTCTGCTACCCACAGAGCTTGACACCTGGACCTGCAACCAGCAAGACCAGAACCGGAGATGTCTCTCCCTTCTTCCAACCCGGAGGGAACCTGCTAGTGACAGTCCGTCACTGGCAAAATCAGAGATCAGAGATCTCTCTTCCTCTGCAGCCCAGAGGGGAACTGGAGTAACACTCCCTTCCTCCAAATACTAGAGGGTAACAATTCGGAATCAGAAATGAAGAAGTGAAAAAATAGAAATGAAAACAAGACCAACGATGAATGACAACCGTTTTTGAAAAATCAAAAAACAAATGTAGCTTCCGAAGAAGCAAATCTTCACAGCACGATGACGGGATCGGCAAGCGGCTTCAACAAAATTATCAAATAGATATTCATGTTTTAGTTGTCTCATGTTTATGTTTTAGTTGTCTCATGTTAATTGGGCCATATGTATGGGCCTAATGGGTCAAGTTTTATGTTTTGTAGTAATTATGTCTCCAACTATTATGTAAGAGTCTTTTTTTTTATTTTGTGTCTTTTAGTCTTCCTAAGAGAGTTATGATGAGTAGGTGTTAGGTGTTAGGTGAGTTGTCTTTTGGTCTTCTTAGTGGAGTCTATATAAGTGTCATGTAACCTCTCTTTTAAAAAATGCAGTGAATCAAAAATATTTGGAAAACTACCTCCAACATGAGGTCCCTTACCCTCCTTCTATCTCTCTCTCTTTGGAGCGGATTCTCCAATATTCTCTCTCTATCTAGGAGTGGATTCTCCTGGGTTCTTTCTTTCTCTCTAACTTCTCTCTCTCACTCTCTCTAAGGGGTGGATTCCCCTCTCTCTCTCTCTTTCTCTAAGGGGTGCGCCCCTTTATCTCTCCTCCCCCTCCCAACCACTTTCTCTCTCTTCCCCTCCCCTAATAACTCTTTCCCTAGTTCCCACACCCTTCCATTAACTCACCCCAACCCCAAGAGCTCTCCTCCAATCCTCTCCTCACCTCCCAACCCCCAACTACCCCACTCTCCTTCCCCGTGCATCCCACCACCTTCCCAAGGCTAAAATAACTCCTCCCAAGGCCCAAATTCAAAATTCCCTCCCCTCTCCCATTCCCCCCACACCCTAGGTCGCCCAACTCCAGCCCCAACCCAGCCAAGGTCGTCCTCCCCTTCCCTCCATCTCCTTCCACCACCATTTGCCACCACAAGGTTTCAACTTCATTGCAGGTCGCAGGCAACAAATTTGGTCCTAGAAGCTGCATCATCTCTGTCATTTCCCTGAATCTTCTGGTAGCAAGTCATACATCTATGGAAAGGTCGTCCAGAGAGCTTTCCAAGCAAGGTGGTTTCGTCTCCATCCGAGCACCGGGCTGATCAGAAGGTCCATTCTCCCTCGACTGTGCAAAACTGCTCAGACAGAAGACCAGAGCCAGAGTGGAAGATCTGCAGCGGCCAACCTCCTGGGAATCTGAGCAGGAGTTCTTCATCAAAAATATTCTACTCTGCGTCTTCTTTCATCCCCAAGAAGCAGAGCTCCGTTTGGCATCCGGATCCAGAAGTTATCAATTTTCTCCCACTGGGCATGCAGTTCTGCTTCCACTCTATCGGCATCGACCACCTTTAGTGTTCAAGCTCTACCGGCCATCTCCAACCATATCTGGCAGCCTTGTCAGTTTCGTTGCAAAGACGACTCGTCAACGGAACCAACGACTTCAGCGGTGCCTGATTCCGAGCTCAGGAGTGGTCGCAGCATCCTCGTCTTCCCACTACTGAGAACCTGTTACAGTCTACGCAACAGACCTACCACTCTGTTCAACCGTCTGCCCCGACCAGAATCGGCGTCTCCAGAAATCAAGAAAATTCTGGTGTCTTCTTGGTCCAGCTACGAAGAGTTTCCCACTGGTTTCGTCTTCATAAAAAATCTGGAGTGGCTGCAGTGTCAAGAGAACCGACTGTCTATCCTGAAGCGCAGAGAGTGGACAGCATCGACATCGGCGGCCTTTTCATCACTTCTAGCTCGAATTCCCCTCCCCGCTTGGTGTCACATCAAAATGGTATCAGAGCAAGTCATCCGATTTGTCCCAACAAGTCGGGGTCCTGTAGTTCGAGATTCGAGAATCAAGGTTTGAGATTCGAGAATCAAGGTTCGAGGTCGAACCTTCTCCAAGTGGAGGGGTTTGACGGGATCGGCAAGCGGCTTCAACAAAATTATCAAATAGATATTCAGGTTTTAGTTGTCTCATGTTTATGTTTTAGTTGTCTCATGTTAATTGGGCCATATGTATGGGCCTAATGGGTCATGTTTTATGTTTTGTAGTAATTATGTCTCCAACTATTATGTAAGAGTCTTTTTTTTATTTTGTGTCTTTTAGTCTTCCTAAGAGAGTTATGATGAGTAGGTGTTAGGTGTTAGGTGAGTTGTCTTTTGGTCTTCTTAGTGGAGTCTATATAAGTGTCATGTAACCTCTCTTTTAAAAAATGAAGTGAATCAAAAATATTTGGAAAACTACCTCCAACATGAGGTCCCTTACCCTCCTTCTATCTCTCTCTCTTTGGAGTGGATTCTCTAATATTCTCTCTCTCTCTCTAAGAGTGGATTCTCCTGATTTCTTTCTTTCTCTCTAACTTCTCTCTCTCTCTCTCTCTCTCTCTCTCTAAGGGGTGGATTCCCCCCCTCTCTCTCTTTCTCTAAGGGGTGCGCCCCTTTATCTCTCCTCCCCCTCCCAACCACTTTCTCTCTCTTCCCCTCCCCTAATAACTCTTTCCCTAGTTCCCACACCCTTCCATTAACTCACCCCAACCCCAAGAGCTCTCCTCCAATCCTCTCCTCACCTCCCAACCCCCAACTACCCCACTCTCCTTCCCCATGCATCCCACCACCTTCCCAAGGCTAAAATAACTCCTCCCAAGGCCCAAATTCGAAATTCCCTCCCCTCTCCCATTCCCCCACACCCTAGGTCGCCCAACTCCAGCCCCAACCCAGCCAAGGTCGTCCTCCCCTTCCCTCCATCTCATTCCACCACCATTTGCCACCACAAGGTTTTAACTTCATTGCAGGTCGCAGGCAGCAAATTTGGTCCTAGAAGCTGCATCATCTCCGTCATTTCCCTGAATCTTCTGGTAGCAAGGCATATATCTCTGGAAAGGTCGTCCAGAGAGCTTTCCAAACAAGGTGGTTTCGTCTCCATCCGAGCACCGGGCTGATCAAAAGGTCCATTCTCCCTCGACTGCGTAAAACTGCTCAGACAAAAGACCAGAGCCAGAGTGGAAGATCTGCAGCGACCAACCTCCTAGGAATCTAAGCAGGAGTTCTTCATCAAAAATCTTCTACTCTGAGTCTTCTTTCATCCCCAAGAAGCAGAGCTCTGTTTGGCATCCAAATCCAGAAGTTATCAAGTTTCTCCCACCGGGCATGCAGTTCTGCTTCCACTCTATTGGCATTGACCACCTTCAGTGTTCAAGCTCTACCGGCCATCTCCGACCATATCTGGCAGCCCTGTCAGTTTTGTTGCAAATATGACTCGTCAACGGAACCAACGACTTCAGCGGTGCCTAATTCCGAGCTCGGGAGCGGTCGCAGCATCCTTGTCTTCCCATTGCTGAGAACCTGTTACAGTCTGTGCAACAGACCTGCCACTCTGTTCAACCGTCTGCCCCGACCAGAATCGGCGTCAACAGAAATCAAGAAAATTCTGATGTCTTCTCGGTCCAGCTACGAAGAGTTTCCCACTGGTTTCGTCTTCAGAAAAAATCCGGAGTGGCTGCAGTGTCAAGAGAACCGACTATCTATCCTGAAGCGCAGAGAGTGGACATCATCGGCATCGTCGGCCTTTTCATCACTTCTAGCTCGAATTCCCCTCCCCGCTTGGTGTCACATCATACGATTTCTTCTATCTCTCAAGGTCTTTTCTCTCAATTCATATCTCTCAAATTCTTCTCTCTGTCTTTTCTCTGGAACGTGTAGGCTCACTCTTCTCTCTTTCTACTCAGGGATTCTTCACTTCAGCCTTCCTTTTTTTTCATTTTCTTCTCCTGTTCGCAGAGGACTCCTTTTATATGGCATATGACCTGAATTCCAGGACTTCACACGAGTGGGTCTCGTTCCCTCCTTTTCCAGAGCATCCTCGAATCACGTGCCAGACATCTTTCTCGGTTCACGTGCCCAATCATTAACCTGAGTCACCTGCAGGCAGAGACAAAAGACATGAATCGAAATTGGTTAGTTCAGGCTTATAACAACAAGTGTATATACTTTAGAAGTAGCAAATGAATAAGTGTGTACAATGTGAGAATGTATACACTTGAGGGCCTTCAGCGTCCTCAGTGTATATACTTGAAAACTGATGCATTACATAGCAGAGGGGGATGTGTAGACTTCTGGTATTGCATGAAGCAATCGAGTGTATAGACTTGCAACCAAGGGACAGTACAGACTTGATGAATGAGTGCATGTGAAAGGCAGTGTACAGACTTGAGATGAACGCTGCATGAACGAGCCTAACCAATGTATAGACATTACAATGCTCATCCACTGAATAGACTTCACGATGCTCAGCCACTGTATAGACTCCACGGTGCTCAATCAGACTTCACGATGCTCAATCAGACTTCACGATGCTCAATCACCCTTGAAGATGTGAGCGAGACAGTGTATGGACTTGGCCCTTGAAGGATGTACAGACTCGAAGAACTGAAGCCCACGATGTATAGACTTTGAACTCTGAACGACAAATCAGGCTGTACAGACTTGAAAGTCTTGAAGGCCAATGTACAGACTTGGTAAGCCTGAACCAATGTACAGACTTGGAACGCTTGAGGACCAGTGTACAGACTTGGAACGCTTGAGCCAATGTATAGACTTGAGAGGCTTGAACACAGCAATGTGCAGACTTTGCGATGTATAGACTTAGGGCTCCTAGAGGATGTAAAGACTCTACCAATGTGCAGACTTTGCCTATATGCATTGTGTAGACTTGATATCAATGAATGCGCTGGCTGTACAGACTTGCATAAGCGATGTATATACTTTGCCAATGTGGAGTTTTAGGGTGTAGCTAAAGCATCGAACGTAGGAAAAGATTGGAATGTATAGACTTACGTTCGATCAGCAATGTATAGACTTCAACTAAGCAACCTACAGTGCAATGTCTAGACTTTGAAGTGCAACGTAGGTAAGGACCCTAATGTATAGACTTCCAATGAATGCAACCGCTGTACAGACTTGCTCAAACAGACCAATGTATAGACTTAGAATTTCAACAGAAGGATGTACAGACTTTGAATATGAAGTCAGGCAAACGGATGTTCAAACTTGGCCAAAACAGCAATGAACAGACTTGAAACGCTTGAAGGCCACAGGACAGTGTATAGACTTGGAAGGTTATCCAATGTACAGACTTGGAAATGGCTGTATAGACTTGCAGAGCTTTCGCTAAGGCTGTATAGACTTGAAGCAATGTGAACGATGTATAGACTTTACCAAAGTGCAGACTTTGAAGTGAAGACCAATGAATAGACTTCAAGTGAAGGTCAATGTATAGACTTTGAAGAACAAACGTTACACGTATGCCATGAGTGTATAGACTTGTTCGATGGATGCATGAACAGTCAGTCAATGTATAGACTACCAATGCCTTCGACAAATGCGATGTACATACTTGCGAACTGGGGGGTCGACCCATCTGGAAGGGGGGGTCGACCCACTACCGTCCAGACTATGCTGACAGAGTATGGACTTGAACAAGTAATGCATGTCTATATGACAACCACATGAACTACACTGTCCTACATGAAGCATGAATCAATCTATTGATAGAAACTGATTGATTTATAGTGTGAGACATCATCAAAACTGTAGGGATGCAACAATCTCCCCCTTTTTGATGATGGCAACACTATGAATCAAGCAATATCAAAGCTTAACAAGAAATTAACTGTAGTTTCAACAATCAAAGCAAATTCAAGGCATGCTCATGCAGATGATTTAAACACTCCCTACAATACACTCTCAGCTCCCTCACAACTCATTCTCAGAAATTTCCATGACATGAATTCTCCCCCACTGCTCATAAACACAACTCCCCCAAAGCTCATGACAATACATGACTTACAGATATTGCAGAACCTCTCTCCCCCTTTGACATCAGCAAAAGGAAATGCAGAATATATGAAAGTGCTGGAGACATGAAGAAGAAGTACAGTAACTTCTTAGTGCAGAAAGGCACGAGCAAGTCTTAAGAGAATAAGTGAGGTGCTAAACTGAAGTGAAGGTTCTTGAACTCCAGTAAACAATAGAGAAATAGAATGATAGAAAAGTTTATCAGCATACATGATGTATGATTTAGAGTAGGTGTTAACAAGTATGGCCAGATATAGCTGAACAGTCAACTATCCCACATGACAACAAGAGACAAAGTTAGAGAGGTGTTCTCAAGGTATTAAGGACAAGCAATCCATTAGTTGCATAACAACAAGGAATTTTTTTGAGATGATTTTCAAGAAGATCAATGAGTAAGTTGGTAATTCACTTTGTTGACATTAGGGAGACACCTTGATGAGAGGCCTGAATCCCCAGTTACTATGTGTGAGTACCTCATTACTTCCTCCTTTTTTTTTAATTAAAGGAACAGAGTTAGTAACTGTGGCTTTTGACATGAGGAAACACCTTGATTAGAGGCCTGAGTCCCCAGTTACTCACCAGCTAGCCACCATTACTCTGTCATGACTTTTCATTCATTTTAAGCATTTGACACCTCATGACATAGGAGAAAACTTCATTTCATTGATGAAGCTCCCAGTTTCTTAGTGACCAAAATAAGACATGTTTGTTCAGTTAAGCCCTTGTGTTGAAGAGATGGAATGATTGAAAATAATACCAGAAGGACTATTTCTTGAAGTGAATCTTGAAGTCTAGATTTCAAGCTGATTGGGTCAGATATCAAGACATACAGGTTTTGGCCTGAACCAGAATCATTGACAATGTAGGAAGATATACTTTATACAATTAATCCAGATCTCTGAAGGAATACCAGAGGAAAGATTCTAACTGGACTTTAGTATCACTGACTTATAGACTTAAGAAATAAGTGACATTCTACTGTCTGAGAGAACCACACTAGATCTGTCATGAAAACCAGCAATGACACACATCTGGTCACTCTTTTTGAATCTGTTAAAGAACTCTTCCTCTCACAGCTCAACCAGCTCCCCCTCACTCAAAGCATTCCTGAAAGCTAACCAACAGACATACAAAACTCCCCCTCACAAAAAGAACAGACTTCATATTTAAGACAATTTGTATAAGCCTAATTCTCTTCTCAGTGATGTGAGTTTTTCATTATCCAAAGGTTTAGTAAAAATGTCAGCAATCTGATTATCAGTGCCTACATGAATCAGTTCAAAGTTATTTTTAGAAACCTCATCTCTTATGAAATGATGCCTTATCTCTATGTGTTTGGTGCGTGAATGCAAAACATGATTTTTGGCAAGATTAATGGCACTGGTATTATCACAATAGATAGGTGTGCACCCCAGGTCTACTTGGTAGTCCTGAAGCTGGTGTTTAATCCAAATGACTTGTGTACCACAACTCCCTGCAGTCACATATTCAGCTTCTGCAGTGGAGAGGGCCACAGAATGTTGTTTCTTGGAACCCCAAGACACTAAACACCCACCCAAAAATTCACAATGACCACTAGTACTTTTCCTGTCTAGTTTACATCCTGCATAATTAGAATCTGTGTATGCAACTAAGTTAAATGTGTGTGATGCAGGAAACCATAAACCAAGAGAATGAGTAGCTGACAAATATCTGAAAATTCTTTTCACTGTAGCTAAATGTAATTTAGTAGGTCTAGACTGATACCTTGCACACATTCCTACACTGAACTGTATATCAGGTCTAGAAGCTGTCAAGTAAAGAAGAGATCCAATCATACCTCGATAGAGCTTGGCATTTACTTCTTTACCTGTCTCATCTGTATCCAGTGAGGTATTGGTACCCATGGGTGTTGTAATGTGCTTCAGGTTTTCCATACCAAACCTCTTGAATAGTTCCATTGTGTATTTGGTCTGGTTGATGAAGCATCCATCCTCTGACTGTTGTACCTGCAAGCCAAGAAAGTACTTTAGTTCACCAACCAAACTCATCTCAAATTCAGCAGACATCATTTTCGAGAATTCATCACATAGTTCATGCTTAGTTGATCCAAATACAATGTCATCTACATATACCTGAACTATGATGAGATCTTTATTTGTACCCTTGGTAAATAAGGTTTGATCAACTTTACCTCTTTTGTAGCCCTTGCTGATCAGAAATTTAGTCAATCTTTCATACCATGCTCGAGGAGCCTACTTTAGATTATACAAGGCTTTGTTTAACCTGAAAACTTGGTTAGGTTGAGGAGAGAATTGAAATCCCGGGGGTTGTTCAACAAAAATCTCTTCTTTAATGACTCCATTTAAAAAGGCACTTTTAACATCTATTTGTTGGAGTTTTATATTCTTTGAACATGCAAAAGCAAGCAACAATCTTATAGCTTCCATCCTAGTAACAGGTGCATAGGATTCATCGAAATCTACACCAAATTCCTGACAGTAGCCCTTGGCTACTAATCTGGCCTTATTCCTAGAAATGATTCCATCTTCATTCATTTTATTTTTGAACACCCACTTAGTTCCTATGATATTAACATTATCTGGTCTTGGAACAAGTTCCCAGACATTATTTCTTTCGATCTGGCCCAATTCCTCACACATAGCATTGACCCAAGCTTGATCAGCTAAGGCCTCTTCTACTGATTTGGGTTCAATTTGTGAGACTAAAGCAATTAAGTTTTCATTATTCACATTCCTAAAATGAGACCTAGTCCGAATAGGATCTTCAGGATTGCCTATGACATTATCTATCGGATGATCTTTAAGAAATCTAACATTTATTGAAGACTCACCTGTTTCTCTTGGCTCTTCCTGGTTGGGAGGATTTGCTGTTCCACTCGGCTGAGTCTTCTCTTCTTCTTGGTCTTCTAAGAATTCCCCATCATGATTGGAACCCCTGTCAACATTTTCAATGTTAGTGACACCTTTCTTTTCACTAAAAATGATGTGTGGACACTCTTCAACTTTCTGTTCTGATATGTTAAAGACCTTATATGCCCTAGACACTTCAGAGTATCCTAAAAATATTCCAGGGGTAGCTTCAAACTTATCTAAATCTTTCTTGTCATTGTTTTGAATAAAGCATTTAGCTCCAAAAATTCTGAAATGAAACAAGTTTGGTTTCTTACCTTTTAGAAACTCATAGGGTGTTTTCTTGTGAATGGGTCTTACCATGGCCCTGTTGATTATGTAAGTTACTGTATTGGCCGCCTCTGCCCAGAACCTCCTTGGTAATTGACTTTCAATTAGCATGGTTCGGGCCATCTCCTCAACAGTTCTATTTCTTCTCTCTACAATTCCATTCTGTTCAGGTGTCCTGGGAGAAGAGAATCTCTGTGTTAGTCCCTCTCTTTCACAAAGATCAGAAAACATGGAGTTTTCAAACTCACCTCCATGGTCAGATTGAATAGAACAGATCTTGTGTTTTCCTTCTTGTTTGACCTTATTAAAAAACTGATTAAACTTTTGAAATGCATCACTTTTATTTGCTAAGAAAAAGATCCATAAATATCTAGAGAAGTCATCTATGATGACATAGCCAAACCTGTTCCCATTAAGACTCTGAGTTCTAGTAGGACCGAAAAGGTCCATATGGAGAAGTTCCATTGGTCTAGAGGATAATGGCTCAGATCTTAGCTTGAAAGAATTCCTGGTCTGTTTGCCTAGAACACAGGCATCACATGATTTTGAAATAGAATTGAATTTAATTCTAGGCATGCCTCTAACTAAATCATGCTTGACCAATTTATTTAAAGTAGTAAAGCTAGCATGGCCTAAACGTCTATGCCATTCAAAAGCATCATTTTCAGAATTGGCAGATAAACATATATTAGATTCAGATTCCTCATCTAAGTCTACCATGTAAACATTATTAATCTTGTTGGCTACAAATTTAACCACATCAGAATTTATTTCAAAGATTTTGCATGAATTATCATTAAACACAACCCTGTGACCCTTGTCACATAACTGACTAATGCTAATCAAGTTGTGTTGAAGACCTTCCACAAGTAGAACTTTTTCACTGGAGTTTGTGGAAGTCTTACCTACCGTGCCAACTCCAATTATCTTACCTTTGTTCTTTCCTCCAAACTTGACCAGACCCCCTACCTTCATCTCTATCTTGCTAAACTTGGATCGGTCTCCTGTCATGTGCCTGGAGCAGCCACTGTCGAGGTACCACTTGTTGTCTTCAGCTGCAAGGCCGACCTACACAAACAAAAATAAGAAAAGTGATTTGGAACCCAAGATGAGTTGGGTCCAAAGACATTGTTCAAATCTCTGATCAAATGTTTACGTATCCAGATTTGCTTCAGCATGGTTTTCTCTGGCACCTTTACTTCTAGTTTATTGAAATTAAGTCCAGCTGGTCTCGAGAAGTAAGCTCTATTCCATTCATTAGGCTTCCCATTCCTAGGAAATCTCCTGTGAGCTTGTTGATTAATAGATTTTTGAAGATGATAATTATTTCTCCAGTAGGTCCTGTTTAGACCCATCTGATTGTAGTAATTCCAGCTTTTCTTCTGATCCAATTGCTTGGTCCATTTACCATTTATGTTCTGATGAGTGGGCTTAGTGAAGTTCTTCACAAAGTTCATTCGCATTTTAAATGGTTGACCAGCACTGTTCTTTAAAGTTTCTTTCGGACATTGAGCTTCTTTACTGCTGTTTGAGCTGGATGGTGTGTCCAGCTTCTCTTTTCCCTTCTCTGGGCAGAAGGTGATGGTATTGAATTGTAGGGGTCTCTTGTTAGTTGGGTCATAGTCTAGACCCTCCTTATTGAAGTTAACCCTTGTCCCTAGAATAGCATCCAGACTAGTTTTTCCCTGAACAAATCTTTCCAAAACTTTTTGTTTGTCTTCCAGCTCTTTTTGCAGTGACTTAGAATGTTTTAACAGTTCAGCATTCACTATCTTAACAGCTTCATATTTCTCTGAGTTCACTCTAATTTCATTCAGGCTTTCTTCAATTTTAGTTTTCAGTTCATTGAGCTGGGTGTGACTCTCTTGGTTTTCTCCCTTGAGCTTATCAATTTCTTTTCTTAGTGAGGTCATTTCTTCTAGTTGCTCTTTTAGTTTCTGATTTTTCTCACAGACCTGAGTTTGTTCTTCAACATTAGTATTAAATTTTCTTTTGAGAACCCTATGCTCTTTACTGAGAGAATTAAACTTGTCTAACAATTCACCATAAGCATCTTCCCAGTCATCAATAGAGAAATTTTCAAAGATATTTATTACCTCCTCTTCGCTATTTGCCATAAGGCAAATTCCTTCTTCATACTCCTCTGAGGAAGTGTCTTCGGGATCTTCTTCCTCCTCGCTCCACGTGCAGATCATCGCCTGTGGCTTCTTCTTTTTCTGCACCTTTGAGCTCTTCTTCTGAAAGTAGGGACCCTTCTCTTGGAGATCTGGGCATTCGCCTTTCATGTGTCCATGTTTGTTACAGTGAAAACAAGTTAGTCTCTTAGAATTTCTATCCTTATGATTGGTAGATTCAACATTTTTGTTAAAGGAGTATGGCTTCTTCCTTCTAAAGGTCTTCCCCTTTCTCCTTAAAAATTTACTGAACTGTCGAGTGAGCATTGCCTGCTCCTTCTGGTCAAGATCGGAAAAACCATCGGACTCACCGCTACTGCTGCTGCTACTGCTACTGCTACTCTTGTTGCGGGATGCCTTGAGAGCTACATTCTTACCCTTCCTGTCACTTCCTTCACCACCTCCTTTGAAATTCATCTCATAGGTCATGTGGGATCCTATGAGTTCATTCAATGTCAAGGTCGTCAGATCTTTTGGCTCCTCTATCACTATGACCTTAGTGTGCCATTATGGGGATAAAGATCTAGGAATTTTCCTAACTATATCTGCCTCAGCTAGATCCTTCCCTAGCCCCTTAAGAGTGTTTGTGATCAAGGACAACCTGGCATACATTTCAGTAATATTCTCCTCTACATTCATCCTAAACAATTCAAACTTAGAGGTGTAGAGGTTTACCTTCGAGGCTTTCACTTGAGCTGTACCTTCGTAGATTAATTGCAGCTCATCCCACATTCGCTTGGCAGTCCTGTAGGCAGATATACGGGCATATTCCTTTGGGTGAACAGCACACTGGATGATGTTCAGTGCCGTCCAGTTGAGTGAAAATAGCTTGACATGATCATCTGTCCACGCGTCCTCGTTCGGTGGCAGATCATACGGCCCAACAATAATTACCCTCCACAGCTTGTGGCTCTGTGCCCTGATAAATACTTCCATCCTGTTCTTCCAAAAGAGATAGTTATTACCATCAAAAAATGGAGGGCGACTAATAGATTGACCTTCAGGCATGAAGCTTCTAGGACCATTAGCATTTCCCTGACCGTTCGTCCACATGATGCAAACCTGCTCTGATACCAAATGTTAGCGTAGCGAAGAGTGATATAGAAGGGGGGGGGATGAATAGATCACTCCCGATTTAGAAAACTTCAGCGAAAAATCACTACTTCGAATTTCGACCCTTCAGATACAGCAAAACAATATAGCTAACGCAGTGAATAACTAAGACAGAATAAGAAGGTGCGATTGAAACAAACTGTCCACAGTCAAACACAATGCCAAGCAGATGGATAGCACAACCGATAACAGCAAACCACAGAGGAGACAAGAAATTTTAAGGTGGTTCGATTGTAGTCCACAATCTACATCCACCCCTCACTCCAACTAGAGTGAGGATTCCACTAGCCACTGCTAGAAAACTGCAGACTCAGTCTGCGAACAAGATGCTGCCACACAGCTTGAACAACCAAGGGAAACAAATCCCTCAACCAAACTCTGCTACCCACAGAGCTTGACACCTGGACCTGCAACCAGCAAGACCAGAACCAGAGATGGCTCTCCCTTCCTCCAACCCGGAGGGAACCTGCTAGTGACAGTCCGTCACTGGCAAAACCAGAGATCACAAATCTCTCTTCCTTTGCAGCCCAGAGGGGAACTGGAGTAACACTCCCTTCCTAAAAATACTAGAGGGTAACAATTCGGAATCAGAAATGAAGAAATGAAAAAATAGAAATGAAAACAAGACCAACGATGAATGACAATCGTTTCTGAAAAACCAAAAAATAAATGTAGCTTCCGAAGAAGCAAATCTTCACAGCACGATTTCTTCTATCTCTCAAGGACTTTTCTCTCAATTCATATCTCTTAAATTCTTCTCTCTATCTTTTCTTTGGAACGTGGAGGCTCTCTCTTCTCTCTTTCTGCTCAGGGATTCTTCACTTTAGCCTTCCTTTTTTTTTCGTTTTCTTCTCTTGTTCGCAGAGGACTCCTTTTATATGGCATCCGACCTGAATTCCAGGACTTCACACGAGTGGGTCTCGTTCCCTCCTTTTCCAGAGCATCCTCGGATCACGTGCCACACATCTTCCTCGGTTCACGTGCCCAATCATTAACCTGAGTCACCTGCAGGCAGAGACAAAAGACTTGAATCGAAATGGTTAGTTCAGGCTTATAACAACGAGTGTATATACTTTAGAAGCAGCAAATGAATAAGTGTGTACAATGTGAGAATGTATACACTTGAGGGCCTTCAGCGTCCTCAGTGTATATACTTGAAAACTGATGCATTACATAGCAGAGGGGGATGTGTAGACTTCTGGTAATGCATGAAGCAATCGAGTGTATAGAGTTGCAACCAAGGGACAATACAGACTTGATGAATGAGTGCATGTGAAAGGGAGTGTACAGACTTGAGATGAACGCTGCATGAACGAGCCTAACCAATGTATAGACATTACAATGCTCATCCACTGAATAGACTTCACGATGCTCAGCCACTGTATAGACTTCACGGTGCTCAATCAGACTTCACGATGCTCAATCAGACTTCACGATGCTCAATCACCCTTGAAGATGTGAGCGAGACAGTGTATGGACTTGGCCCTTGAAGGATGTACAGACTCGAAGAACTGAAGCCCACGATGTATAGACTTTGAACTCTGAACGACAAATCAGGCTGTACAGACTTGAAAGTCTTGAAGGCCAATGTACAGACTTGGTAAGCCTGAACCAATGTACAGACTTGGAACGCTTGAGGACCAGTGTACAGACTTGGAACGCTTGAGCCAATGCATAGACTTGAGAGGCTTGAACACAGCGATGTGCAGACTTTGTGATGTATAGACTTAGGGCTCCTAGAGGATGTACATACTCTACCAATGTGCAAACTTTGCCTATATGCATTGTGTAGACTTGATATCAATGAATGCGCTGGCTGTACAGATTTGCATAAGTGATGTATATACTTTTCCAATGTGGAGACTTAGGGTGTAGCTAAAGCATCGAACGTAGGAAAAGATTGGAATGTATAGACTTACGTTCGATCAGCAATGTATAGACTTCAACTAAGCAACCTACAGTGCAATGTCTAGACTTTGAAGTGCAACGTAGGTAAGGACCCTAATGTATAGACTTCCAATGAATGCAACCGCTGTACAGACTTGCTCAAACAGACCGATGTATAGACTTAGAATTTCAACAGAAGGATGTACAGACTTTGAATATGAAGTCATGCAAACGGATGTTTAGACTTGGCCAAAACAGCAATGAACAGACTTGAAACGCTTGAAGGCCACAAGACAATGTATAGACTTGGAAGGTTATCCAACGTACAGACTTGGAAATGGCTGTATAGACTTGCAGAGCTTTCGCTAAGGCTGTATAGACTTGAAGCAATGTGAACGATGTATAGACTTTACCAAAGTGCAGACTTTGAAGTGAAGACCAATGAATAGACTTCAAGTGAAGGCCAATGTACAAACTTTGAAGAACAAACGTTACACATATGCCATGAGTGTATAGACTTGTTCGATGGATGCATGAACAGTCAGTCAATGTATAGACTACCAATGCCTTCGACAAATGCGATGTACAGACTTGTGAACTGGGGGGTCGACCCATCTGGAAGGGGGGGTCGACCCACTACTGTCCAGACTATGCTGACTGAGTATGGACTTGAACAAGTAATGCATGTCTATATGACAACCACCTGAACTGCACTGTCCTACATGAAGCATGAATCAATCTATTGATAGAAACCGATTGATTTATAGTGTGAGACATCATCAAAACCGTAGGGATGCAACAAGAGCTAGATCCCATTAAATGGCAAACAAGGGGATGATGCCCGAAGGGCATTCTATTCAAAGACCTCCGTTCTTTGATGGATCAAACTACCCCTACTGAAAAAATAGAATGCATATTTTTCTACATGCCCAGGACTACGATGTTTGGCGTGTCATAAGTAGGGGTCCATATGTATTATCTGAAAATGAGAATGAGTGGGTTGAAGAAGATATTAGGAAGTGTTCAGCGAATTTTAAAGCTATGAATATAATTCAATGTGCTGTTCATCCTAATGAATACTCACGTATTTCTACGTGTTTCTCTGCACAGGAGATGTGGAACAAGCTACGGCTTATCTATGAAGGAACGTCGGAAGTAATGGAAACTAAAGCCAATCTTTTAGTCCGGGACTACGAGCTGTTCGCAATGAAGCAAGATGAGTCCATTTCTGACATGTTTGCTAGATTGACAGAAATTACAATTGGACTAAAGGGACTTGGCAAGGAGTATTCCAACAAGGAGCTTGTCAGAAAAGTTATAAGATCCCTCTCTCCATAGTGGCATACAAAAGCCACTGTAATTGAAGAGTCCAAGGATCTCAGCACTCTAACTCTGGATGAGTTGATCGGCTCGCTGATGACATATGAAATAAACATCAAAAGGAGCAAGGAGGATCACAAGAAAAAGAAAATTGTCACAGCATTGGCCCTAAGGGTGAATCCACAAGATTCAGAGGGCAGTGACAATGATTCCATTGGCAACACTGAAGATGAGGAACTGGTTGCCATGATCACACGAAGAGCAAGAAGGTTCGTCAAAAGAACCAGAAACTTTGGTGGTCAGTTCAGGAAGGGACCAAGAAGGCAAGGACCAAACAGAGGAGAAAGTAGCAAGGAAAAAGAAGTGATTTGCTATGAATGCAAGAAACCCGGCCATATGCAGGGTGAGTGCCCCGATCTCATCAAGAAGGTGAAGAAAGGCAAGTTCAGGAAGCCCAAGGCCATGATGGCCACATGGAGCGATGAAGATCAGGAGGAATCCGGAAATGAAGATGGACTAGATGAGCTAGTCCAGAATCTATGTCTCATGGCCAATGACGACG
Source organism: Amorphophallus konjac (assembly GCA_022559845.1). Taxonomy (NCBI): domain Eukaryota; kingdom Viridiplantae; phylum Streptophyta; class Magnoliopsida; order Alismatales; family Araceae; genus Amorphophallus; species Amorphophallus konjac. The sequence continues at coordinate 237,532,627 of CM040128.1, read as the reverse complement.
AAGGAAATGAGGTAGATTCTGAAACTGAAATTCTTACTTGTGAACAATGGCAAATTGCATATGAATCTTTATATGAAAAATGTAAAAGATTCAAATCTGAAAACAGAAATTTGAAAAAGAAAATTGATCATTTTGTGCATACTAAAAAATCATGTGAAGAGTGCCATGCTTTAAAATCAGAAAATGAAAACATGAAGCATGAAAATGAAATTCTTGCATCCAAAATTGAACTGTTTGAAGAAGAGATTTCATGCATGAGAGAAGAACAATCTATATTTCTGAAAATGCATGAAGAATTGAAAAATGATATGAAACAAGAAAAGCTTTAAAGCATTACTTGTAATGAAGCCAAAGTAAAGGCTGAAAAATAAAGCCAATCTCAAATGACTCAAATAAAAGAGCTAAAGGATGCTCTTGCCATCCTTGAAAAATCAAAAGTTCAAACAACCCATTGGGCCCCCATAAGTTCAGCATCCTCCAAACCAAAGAAACACATGCATAATTCCTTTTCAAATATTGGTAGAAGGAGAAAAAGAGATAGAGCCATCACTTGTTTCTATTGTGGAAAAATGGGTCATGACATGTATGATTGTAGAATTCTGAAATATGATGAAGAAAATTCTGCTAGATTCAGAAATAGATCATATATGCATCATGCCTCTAACCGTCATGGACCCAAGTTTGCTTGGGTACCAAAATCTTCATAAGCACTTTGGTTGAATTGCAGGTCTACTCGAGAGCTCAAAAGAACAAATGATATTTGGACAGTGGTTGCTCTCGGCATATGACGGGAAACAAAGAATGGTTTGTAGACCTGCATGAAAAGGATGGTGGGACGGTAGCATTCGGTGGTAGGGACAAAGGTAAAATCATCGGAGAAGGTAAGATAGGTAAGAACCAAAATCATACCATTGAAAATGTATTGCTTGTGAAAGGTTTGCATCATAATCTCTTAAGCATAAGCCAACTTTGTGATAAAGGATACAATGTGATTTTTGATTCTAACCACTGCACTGTTTTGAATAGAAATACTCATGAGATAAAGTTCATTGGTTTCAGGTATAACAATGTTTATATGATAGACTTGAATGATGCCTCTCATGAGAATTTATGTTTAGTTGCAAGGAACAATGATAATGCTTGGCTCTGGCATCGCCGGCTTGGGCATGCTAGTTTCAATATTTTGATGAAATTATCTAGAAATGATTTGGTAATTGGACTGCCCAAGTTGAAGGCCGTCGATGATGGAGTGTGTGGGGCATGTAGCATGGGGAAACAAACAAGGACATCATTCAAGAGCAAGAATGATGTGACCACATCGAGACCCCTTGAAATCATCCACATTGATCTCTTTGGACCAAGTAGAACACACAGCTTGGGTGGTAAATTATATGGTTTTGTAATTGTGGATGATTACTCAAGATTCTGTTGGGTTTACTTCCTTTCTCATAAAAATGATGCCCTGACGGAATTTGAAGCATTTTGCAGGGTGGTTCAAAATGAAAAGGGGTTTTGCATCAAAACCGTTCGGAGTGATCACGGTAGGGAATTTGATAACCATGAGTTCAACATTTTTTGCAGGGCTCAAGGCTACACTCATGACTTCTCCGCACCAAGAACTCCCGAACAAAATGGCGTTGTTGAAAGGAAGAATAGAACATTGATCGAAATGGCAAGAACCATGCTAAATGAGTATAATCTGCCGAGGTACTTTTGGGCTGAAGCAGTGAACACAACCTGCTACATAATCAGCCGTGCCATGGTAAGACTGCTGTTGAAGAAAACCCCCTATGAGCTGTACCGAGGTAAGAAGCCAAACATTTCATATCTTAGACCATTTGGCTCAAACTGTTACATTCATAACAATGGTAAGATAGACCTGGCAAAATTTGATCCCAAAAGTGACAAAGGTATACTTCTTGGGTACTCACATAGCTCAAGAGCATATCGAGTGTACAACTTGAGAACTCTTGTAGTTAAGGAAAGCCCCCATGTCATTATTGATGAATCATCTCAAAATAGAACTAATGAAAAATCTGTCTTGCAGGATGATGAGTTGGATGTTGGAGATATCGGGAAGAAAAAAAGAAAAACTGAGAAACAAGAAGAAGAAGAACCACAAGAAGATGATGCTAATCAGGAAATTCAAGTTGAACAGCAGCTACCAATGCAATGGACCTTTCCAAAGGACCATCCACCGAACAATGTGATGGGCAATGTAGAAGAAGGAATACGGACACGAGCCTCTTTCAGGGAAGTTGAAAATCAGGATTACATAGCCTTGCTTTCTCAATTTGAACCTCACTCCATAGAAGAAGCCTTGAATGATGAGTCATGGATCATGACCATGCAAGAGGAACTACACCAGTTCCAAAGGAACAAAGTGTGGTTCCTTATTCCATGCCCTAAGAATCACTCCGTGATCGGAACGAAATGGGTTTTCCGAAACAAAATAAACGATCAAGGAGTGGTAACTAGGAACAAGGCCAGGCTAGTAGCCAAAGGCTATAGCCAAGAGTTAGGAATTGACTTTGATGAGTCTTTTGCTCCATTAGCAAGACTTGAGACAGTGAGGGTTCTCTTAGCATTTGCATGTTGTCACAATATCAAATTATTTCAAATGGATGTTAAGAGTGCATTTTTGAATGGCTATATCCAGGAGGATGTGTATGTGGAGCAACCACCAGGGTTTGAAGACACAAAGCATACTGACCATGTGTACAAGCTGGACAAGGCACTTTATGGTCTGAAACAAGCATCCCGTGCATGGTATGAATGGTTAAGTGATTTCCTCATTCAAAATGAATTCAAACGAGATAATGTTGATCAAACCCTCTTTACAAAATTGAATGGTAAGAAAATCTTAATTGTTCAAGTTTATGTTGATGATATTATTTTTGGCTCCACTAATGATACTCTCAGTAAAGACTTTGCAAAATTAATGCAAAGTGAGTTTAAAATGAGTCTTATGGGAGAGCTAACATTTTTCTTGGGATTGCAGGTAAATCAAATGGTAGATGGGCTGTTCATACATCAAAAGAAGTATGCAATGGAGTTGCTGAAAAAGTTCAACTTGACCTCTACCAAACGACAACCAACTCCCATGTCCACCTCAATAAAAATTGATCAAGATGAATCAGGTAAATCCGTAGATCAAAAACTCTTAAGAAGCATGATCGGTTCCCTGTTGTATTTAACTGCCAGCAGGCCCGACATTCAATTTGTTGTGTGTTTGTGTGCACGATTTCAGTCCAATCCAAAAGAATCACACATGTCGGCTGTTAAACGAATTTTTAGATATATTGTTGGTTCAAGTAATTTAAGATTATGGTTTCCGCGTAATTCGAGCTTTGATTTAATTACTTATTCTGATGCCGATTATGCAGGTTGTAAAGTGGATCGGAAAAGCACTAGCGGGTATTGCCAATTTTTTAGAGGATGCGTGGTCTCATGGGCCTCCAAGAAATAAAACTCAGTGGCTCTATCAACCGCCGAAGCCGAATATGTGGCTGTCGGGAGTTGCGTTACCCAGGTGCTATGGATCCAACAACAGATGATTGATTATGACATTTCTTTCAAAAACACTTCCATCTTGTGTGACAACACTTCAGCCATAAACTTGTCAAATAACCCAGTCCATCACTCTCGCACAAAGCATATTGAGATTAGACATCATTTTCTCATGGATCATGTGAACAAGAGTGACGTAGAAATTAGGTTCATTGAAACAGACCAACAAATTGCCGACATTTTCACCAAACCTCTAAGTGAAGATAAATTCACAACATTTAGGAGAGAATTAGGGGTTTGTCAGATAGACGTGTCTGAGTCTAGATCAGTTGCATATCTATGTATATACGTTAGCATCGCATGCATTTGCATTAGTATGGTGCATAGTTGAATTTCCCCTTGTCATGCATGTGCATTATTATTGCTTGAAAAACAAACAAAAAATGTATGAAAAATCTTGATTGCATGTCTTGCATGTCTTTTATTTATAGAATACAACCATGTTTTTGTAATTTCTATGGCCGATATTTCCTTGAGTTCCTTTAATGCCAGCAAGAGAGCATACTCCCTCGAAATCTGAAATTTGGAGACATTAGAATATGAACATCTACTATGATCCTAGATTTTCTTGAAACAAGTTCCCCAATGCATTCACCCATAAAACAACTCTAATTCTTTGATTCCAACATGATATTATCATTGGGGATTCGAGCCACATCATTTTTTTCTCTCTTCCCTTTCCCTTCAAAATTTTTGGTGAAAAACAGTGGAAGGGTCGACCCCAAGGGTCGACCCACGCAGAAGGGACGACCCCAAGGGTCGACCCTCGCGATAGCGGATCCTGTCTGGGGCCGGGGTGAAAGGGGTCGACCCATTGGGTCGACCCGTTACGGTCGGGCGGCGTCCGCCACATCCGAACCGCCCTAAACGGGGTGGAAACCCTATGTTTCCCCCTTCCCATCTCCTAAAACCCCCAAAGCCCCCTTCTAGCCCTAGCCACCACTCCTTTCATGCCCTCAAATCCCCTCTTGGCACCCACATGCTCAAGCCCTAGCCGCGGCCCTCTCGGTGGCGTCCCGCGCACAAATCCTTCCGAGCGCTTCCAACGCGTCTTCCTTGAGCTTCACTCCCACTGAGGTATGTTCTTGATGTGTGGAGGATCATAAATCTTTGTGGATAGCATTCCTCTCTCGTTGAACCATCTAGATCTACACCCTCATCAACCGGTTCCTTCGGTCAATTTTTAGATGGCCCCAAAGAGGCATTCTTCTCGCAGCAGAGGGGAGTCTAGTGCGGCCATGGCACGTCGTGGTAGGGCGGCCGCATATGGTAGAGAATCTGCGCCTTCGAGCAAGGTTTTGAACAGAAAGGTACTCCGACCTCGAGCGGTATCATTTGTCAATCTTAACCGCCATCTTCCGAGTTTAGTGGATGTTCTTTGCAGTCAACCACATTTGGACTTCTTCATGTCTGAACATCGACGCATTTATCCGAATTTGGTGCATCAATTTTATAGCAACTTCACCATGTCCGGGGAACATCCGATTACTGTGGTTAATGGCCAACGGGTTATACTCTCCACAGAATTTTTAGGAGTGGCATTTAATCTCCCTCATGAAGGCTTTACATTTGGAGATATTGTGGTTCCTGAAGAAACTATTTATCAAATGATGACATCTGAAGAAAAAGGTGAACATTCTCTTGCTGGGTTAAACGCCAATCATTTTCCTCCCCTGCAGCATATATTACACAAGATGATCACTACTATCCTGCTTCCAAGAGGAGGAGGCCATGACAAAGTGACAGAGATCCATATGTTCTTATTTTACTGTCTCTTGGGTGGTATTCCAGTTAATTTTCCAGCTATGTTTTTAGCTCATATGTGTAACAGCATGAAGCACAAGAATAGAACTCTTCCATATGCCGCCGCACTTTCTGCTATATTTGCACACCTGGACATCAACCTCTCAAAAGAATCTTCTCAAACCATTAGAGAGGCTGATATATTTACTGTTCATTCTATTTGTCATAATATGGGCTATGAACTGCGAGATGGTAACTTGGTCCGGACATTGAAAAGTGCTGCACATGAAATCAGTTCTGAGGCGGAGGATGACGATGATGCACAGGCGGGTGTGCAACAGCCACATATTCCTATTGAGGACATGCCTTCCGACGCGGTTCAGCTGCTCATGGACCGTTTGGATACTATTGATGATCGTTTAGACAACTATGGGGAGACTATGGAGGCTATGCAACATGCTCTTGCTGATCTGAAGCTATCTCATCAAGAGCACTCTCAGTATGTTACTGATACTTTGGCTACTCAATCCCACTTGCTTGAAGAAGTCTTGAGTATATTAGGCGTCCGCCAAGCTCACCGACTCCGGATGACGATTAGACGGCTATGCTCTTGCAGAATGGCACACTTCCTATCCCTTGTCACCCCCTCCTTTTTGATGATGCCAAAGGGGGAGAAATCTTGTACTATATGTGTGCCCAGGCAATCGGCTATCGGCTACTTATATTCTATGTGTGTGTTGTGTGCTTGCATGCCTGTGTGATTTCATCATATTTCTGATATTTCTGTTCATTAGCAATGTTGCATTTAAGTCTTGTTGCATTTCAGTTTGCATTTCAGTTGTGTTCAGTTGCATCTCATGCATTGCATCATGTAATTCGCCCTTGAACTCAGACCTTGTTTACATTTAATCTATGTTGTCGGCAAAGTACTTTGGAACGTGTTTATGTTCTTCAATCTCACATCGTTGGCTGGTCTTGTATTTCACTATTACAATGCTTCTTGTGTTTTACTCTGAATATGAAGGTTTAAGGTGAAACTCAATGAAAATGCTAAATCTTTTTGAAGTCTTATGTGTATGTAAGGCATGTAGTATTTTGTCATCATCAAAAAGGGGGAGATTGTTGAACCCTCTCCTTGTGGGTATTACTAAATAGATTTTGATGATGACCAAACACTATTTTTATGTGTGAATTGAAATTGAGTTGTTCCAACATGAAAAGCTTTGGAAATGCACATCCTTGATGTAGACTTGGAGCTTTTGGAGGTACAAGAGTAACTTCGTCTGGTAAGGCTTTTTGAACATAAAATTGCAATGCTAAATCTAATTCAGAATGTATGTCTTTACAGGGCAAGGAACGTGCTTAAGGAACTCGAGGACGGTTGGTGAGATCGACTTCAACATATTGACTTTTGAATGTGTGGTTTGAAGTTCTTTATTTTGATCTCAAGGATTAAATTGGTTTAGAACTTATCTAAGTTTAAATGGTTTAAGTTTCATTCCCTCTCATGATTTAAAAACCATCTTGAAACCCCTAGACTTGTTCTTGGACTAAATGGGTCTTTCAATCAATCTTTTGGATGTTCTGGAACAAGGGTCGACCCATTGGGTCGACCCCTAGGTCCCCTGGTTCTATTAACATGGGTCTTTTATCTCCAGCTGAAAGGGTTGACCCATTGGGTCGACCCCCAGCCGCAAGGGTCGACCCCTGGTGATTATTTTTTTGAACCCGGTGGGCTCCTTCACTAGACCTGCAAGGGTCGACCCAAGGGTCGACACATTCACTCGAGGGTCGACCCTAAGGGTCGACCCCTGAAAACCCCTGTTGCCAGAATTATTAAACCCGCACGGGTTCTTGGAAGGGTTGACCCCAAGGGTCGACCCATGCTGTCTGGCCCCTCACGAGGGTCGACCCTAAGGGTCGACCCTTTCTTGTCTGGGCGGCGCCGTGATTGTGGACTCTTGGCATTTCGACCAAATGGTCCAACCACACTTGTGTGGCTGTCCTTAATCCACTCCATAACAAGTGGATCTTGTCCCATGGCTGTCCCTTGACCACCCTTGGCCTATATAACAACTTGTAGAGGATGAAAACCCTAAGAAAAATTCGTATGTCCTGATTTTGGGTTTCTTCCTAACATTTGTGTGTGTAGGTCGCAGCAGCCACCTCCAGCCCTTGTTCCACCTTGGTGTGTGCGTGAATGTGAAGGGAAGAAGGAGGAATCAAAGTTCCAATCAAGCTTCTGCTGCTGGCTGCGAGCGAAATCGAGATTCAGCCACATCCGAGCCAAGATCGTCAAGAACGGTCATCGTGCTGCACAAGTGTTTGATAAAATTCGCAGAAGAGAAAGGGGGAGCTCCAACCAAGATAAATCAATCCTTCTTCACTCTTTCCATTCTGAATCATTTAGCTTAAACTTGAGCATACGTTTGTAATCATTATTTCAGATATTTATGTGTGGTGTTCATGTTTGGTAACACGAACATGCGCGCGTGTGTGTGTGTGTGTGTGTGTGTGTGTGTGTGTGTGTGTGTGTGTGTGTGTGTGTGTGTGTGTGTGTGTGTGTGTGTGTGTGTGTGTGTGTGTGTGTGTGTGTGTGTGTGTGTGTGTGTGTGTGTGTGTGTGTGTGTGTGTGTGTGTGTGTGTGTGTGTGTGTGTGTGTGTGTGTGTGTGTGTGTGTGTGTGTGTGTGAAGTGGGTGTGATTGCTGTTCTACACAGCGTGTATGTGTGATTCACTACATAGTGAAGCCTTAATCCTCCGTGTGAGGGGTGGACGTAGGGGACACGGTAGTGTACCCGAACCACCTAAAAATTCCGTGTGTCAATTGTGGTTTGCTATTCCGTTTACTTGTCGAGTGGGCTTCGCGGTGAGGTGAGCATTCACCATTTTCTCTATCAATCACACCCACTTCACACGCATTCACGAGTGTGATCCTGTTCGTGTAAGGCTAGAGCTTGTGTGCATAATTAGTATAGAATTCACGTAGGTAGTTTCTTTTAATTGGCCATCAATTCACGCCTCCCCTCTTGATTGCCACCCTCCGGGACTCAACAGCTCGGGCGTGGGTCTTCCTCCGTTCTGACATTCGGGCCTTCCAAGCCTAAGGGCCGCCGAGGAAGGATGGGATCCCGAGTGATCTTTATTAGGCTTTTCTGCCGAAGTGGGCCCTAGAGGGCTGTCACTTAGATGAGCTGAGCCTCGTTCGGTCTTGATGGACCTAGTTTGGCTGCTCTTAATTGGGCTACAGAAATCCCCCTCTCCACTTGTCCCCCTCCTACTCCCGAGCTTTAGTAAGCCCGGACGAGTAGCTCCTTGGGGTTTCGGACCAGCGTGGCTCAGGTGGGTGGAGATCTGGCGGTGTTTAGGAAGTCATGTTTCGTGGTCACCTGTGCCCGTGTTAATGATGATCCTGATGGATTTGAACTGAAGGGGGCCCCTTTCCTCGGAGGTCGGAACGACGCGCCGCCTTCCGCGTGGGTTTATAGGCGTTGGACGCTTGTTGTCATTCCAGACTCCCTCCGTCTCTTAGGGTTTGGGCTCTCCTTCGTTCTTGTTTTTGGGGCTCTTCGATGCGCCGGGAGGACACGACGGAGGAGCAGAGGCTTGCGGCGGCATTTGAGGAGCTGGCGGCGATAACCGCGGAGGCCGTCCAGTAGCTTCCTCCTCCCCCAGAATCTTCAGGGTCTCGGGACCGTCTTCCCTCAGAGTCTTCTTCTGACTCCATGGCGGGCCAGCGCCCAGATGTTGAGGAGTGGGGGGACGAGCCGGTGGCGAGGGCGCCGGTCCCCAACTATAGCGAACTGGGGGAGGCGGATGTGAGGAGGCTGGAGCACCAGTATCACAGGCCCCACAAGTTCAGTTTTGCCGCTGCTACCCCATATGAGATGAGCCTGGACTCTCGTACAAGCCACATATGTATGTTTCTTCTGTCGTGGAAGGGTGGATTTCACCTTCCTTTCGAACCTTTCATCCTTCAGCTTCTTAATTTTTTTCGGTTGGAACCCATTCTGTTGGTAGCCAACTCCTATCTCCTCCTTTCCGCCTTCCGTATTCTCTGTCTTCAGTGCGGAGTTCCTCCTTTCATGGACCTCTTCCACTATTTCTTTGAGTTGAAAGTGCATCCTTCGGCGGGGAAGGGCTTCTATTTCATCCAGGCGATGCGGTATAGGAGTTGTATCTCTTTGGCGGCGAAGGATTCTTCGCATAAAGGGTGGAAAACCCAATTCTTCTGGGTGAAGATTTGTTCAGTGGAGGAAACCTGGAGGTGCCTGGTAATCCCCAATTTCCACCCTAATATTCCTCCTAGGCAGGATGAGTTCCCCCCTCACGTGGAGAAGTACGCAGCCACCCTGCTGAAAAATTGCCAGTCCATCGAGGAACTGGTGACACCGGAGAATATCGAGCGGTGTCTTCTCACACGGCTGCACCCGTCGGGCTCAGGTGCCACAACTTAGATTTTCCTTCAGAAGTGGGGGTCATCTTTCTTTTACTGAATATGTCTTCTTCTTTGTGCAGACACCAGGCGGGAGCCTCTGAAGGAGGCCGCAGAGGTGATCGAGCTTGGAGATGACTCGGCTGCCGACGAACCGACTGCTCCCGTGGGTCACTCCCGAACCAAAGATAAGGGCAAGGGAGTGGCCCAGGGTGAATCCTCCGGACTGCAGGGACCCAAGCGTAGGGACCCTATGGAGGGTATGATCCGGGCCGCTGCGAGGGCCAGAAAGCGGGCCAAGAAGGCCGGGGTCGTGCCCACGGTCGAAGGCGACCCTCCCGCGGCTCACCACTCCGCCGGGCACAGTGGGGCCGACCCTACTGGGCGGGCTCTCCCACCAGCCGAGCCAGAGGGGGCCGAGGAGGCCGGTGCTGCCCCCGCGGGCGGTGATGATGCGGGCTTGGTTCCTCCTTTGGCTGGGACCGAGGGGGCCGAGGGTGCTCCTGCAACCGGCAGTGGGGCCGACCCGGCTCTCCCCTTGGCCGGAGCCGAGGGGGCCATGGCCGAAGCTGGGGGTGCTGTGATCGCGGCTGAGGCTGGCGCTCCAGGTGGTGATGCCAATGCCGAGCCGATCCGTGAGGAGAGGCCACAGGAAAATCCGGTCGGGACGTGAGGGGTGGCCGAGGCTGGGGCCCGATCCAGGCCATACGGTGGGGCGCCAGGCGATGGGGGGTTCTTTGTTTCGGCGGCCTTGGAGAGGCTGGGTATCTCGGACCCCCTGCACCAGGTGTGTCATGGTATATCTGTGAAGGTGAGGGGGGGAGGTAGGCAGTACTCGCCGTCCGCGGCCCTCGCGGGGGTTATGGAGGGCGGCCTGGTCCTGGCCCAGATGGGGGCCACTCTGGCAGAAGCGTACGCTCGGTTGGAGTCGGAGCGAGTGACTCTGGCTCAGACCCTTAGTGGGTCTGACAGGAAGTTGGCCCGGCTTGCCGAGGAGCGTGATAGGCTTCGGCGGGAGCTTTCCTCGGTTAGGGAGCTGGTGCGGTCGAGCCAGCTGGAGGCCCAGGCGCTAACCGAGCAGCTAGCTAAGGCCCGCGAATCGCTCGAGAGGAAGAGCAGGCTTCTTGAAGAGGAGTGCCTTTTTCGTGTCGAGCTGGATGGCCGGTGGGAGGCTGAGCGCTCCGATCTGGTGGATCGGGCGGAGGAAGCTGAGCGCCTTCGGGGGGAAGCTGAGGCCGATCGAGTCGAGGCGGAGAAGCAGTCGGCGGAGGCCGAGGAGCGGGCGGCTGAGGCCGAGCGGAGATTAGCCGAGACGGAGTGGGAGGAGGCCGAGCTCGCCGGTAGGGTGGGATCGGTCGAGGCGGAGGCTCTAGAGCAATACAAGAGCTCAGAGGCTTACTGGTTCGACCTTAAGGAGGCTGCCCTCCCCTACTATGAGCTAGGACTCCGTCGGGGCATCCGTAAGGGGTTCCAACAGGGCTATGACTGGGCCATTTCTTACGCCGAGGAGCAGGCGTCCGGAGTGGTTGAGTTCCCGTCCGGTCAATGTTATGACTCGGAATTGTCATCCTCTAGTTCCTCTGTTTCGGCGCAGGATGAAGAGGATTCCGAGGGCTCATCACCCGAGGGGTCGCCAACTCCGGATGCCTTGGGAGGGCACGCAACCGAGGCAGTTCCCACGTCGGTGGGGTCGGTGCCAAGACCGAGGCTGCCCGGGGCAGACCGCTCGAGCCCTCTACTTCCGATCTTCAAGGTGGGCCAGAGGCCTGATGTATCTGTTTCGCTTCTTCTTTTTGCATTCCTTTTCCATTTTTGAAGGAAAAGACTCCCTTTTTTGTGTAGAGATAAATAAGGCAGTGGCATTGTGATGAAGACTTATCTGTTCCATATCGCCATTGCCGTATTCTGTCCAGCGTATCTGCGGTGGTTGGAAAGAACCGATATTTTCTACGTGAATCTCGCATAATGGTTGGGTGAGCGTCTGACAGGGTGTCTTTCCATTTTCCCATGCTTTAAATGCCTGGCCGCGTCGTGTGTCCCGCTGGGGCAGAAGATGAGAAGTTTGAGGTGACCGTTCGTAGGGAGAAATCCTTTTGGCATGTTTTCAAGGAGAGAAATCATTTAAGGCAAGTAGCCTCCCTTCGCCTATAAAAAGGACTGAAGGGCGTCTCTTCCTCTCCACCGCTAAGGGTTTTCCCTGACAGTCTTTCCTCATTCCTTCTTCACGTTGCATTGTGCCATTGTATTCGGAGCATGGAGGAAGCTCCAGATGAGGAGGCTACCGACGATGGGGGGTAGGGAGTTCCTGCTGCTCCGGACTTGAAAAGGAGTCGACGACCGGCGAGTAGACTGGAAAAGGGGTCGACGCGCGGAGGCACGCCGTTTTCCCTTTATCAGTTCTGGCGGCGCTTGCAGGGGGGCGAGATGGAGGATGGATGGGGGCATCAGACATCCCTGCTGCCCGTCCCTTCCTGCTCGCTTCACGGATGGGAGGAGGAAGCCAACTAAGCTCCATCCCTTCTGGGCCTTCCCCTACCTCCTCATCCAGCTCTGCTGGTTTCTTTTTCTTTCTGGCAGCCTCTTTTTCCCTCTTCTGCTCTGGTCCTCCTTTCTTTCACTCTTCGGAGGGTGCCTGCACTCTCTTTCTTCCAAGGAGTTGGCAATTTGGCAGGGAAAGTGCTTTCATATGCATTCCCTCTCCTCCTTCTCTTTCAAGTTCAACTTGGAAGGTAGCCTTCTCTTTCTTAATCCCTCTGTCACCTTTATCTCGAGCTGCCTGAGCCAACGGGGTCAACTATCCTTTATCCGAGCCAGTTTCTGCACTAGGCAGAGTCAGTGGCTGGACGCAGGAAGGTCATCCGAGTCAGCCGAGCGATGGGCTCATACGGCGGCTCCAGATGGATTTTTTACTTTTTTGACATGTATTTTCTTGGCTTCGGCCTTCCTGATGTACAAGCGAGTTGTTTGAATAAAAGAAAGGAGGCTTTTCTTTTATCTCATGTCATTTACACAATGCTCAGTATTCAGAAGTAGAACTTGCATAGTGTAGTCACGTTCCAGGACCGAGGGATGAGCTCTCCTTCCATAGTGGATAGTCGATATGCTCCTTTTCCGAGTGTCTCGACCACTCGGTAGGGGCCTTCCCAATTAGGGGATAACTTGCCCGCCGCCTCAAGTGGTCGAGAGGCTTCGGCTTTCCTGAGGACGAAGTCTCCCGGTTGAAAGTGTCTATCTTGGACTTTGGCGTTGTAGTATCGAGTGAGGCAGCGTTGCTATTCTGTTGCTCAGATGCTGGCAATCTCTCGGAGCTCATCTATTAGGTCGAGGTTTTCGAGCAATTTCTGATCGTTTGCCTCGGACGAGAAGCAGATGACTCGGAGGGAGGGATTGCCAATCTCCAACGGGATCACGGCCTCGGTACCGTATACCAGCTGAAAGGACTTTCACCGGTTGCCGTTCTGGGAGTCGTTCTGTGCGACCAAAGTACGTTCGGCAATTCCTCGAGCCAGCTACCCTTGGCTTTGCCGAGCCTAGTCTTAATGCCTTTCAAGATAGTCTTATTGGCATTTTCGACCAGCCCGTTAGCCTGAGGGTGGGAGACCGAAGTGAAGTGATTGTGAATGTTAGGTCAGTACATCTATCTCGAAAATACCGAGAATCAAATTGTCGGCCATTATCGCTCACTATCACCTGGGGGATGCCGTAGCGACAGATGATCGACTTCCAGACGAAGCTCCAGACGACTGTCTCGGTGATCCTAGCGGTGGCTTCGGCCTCGATCCACTTAGTGAAGTAGTCGATGGTGACGATGATGAACTTCTTCTGGGCCTAGGCCATGGGGAATGGCCCGAGGATGTCGATTCCCCAGCGAGCGAAAGGATATGGCTCGGCTAGGTGATGAGCTCTGTTGCTGGCTGATGGACCAAGTGGTCGAATCGCTGGCAACGGTCACAACGTTGTGTGTAGGTCGAGCAGTCACGCTATAGGGTGGGCCACCAATAACCTCGCCGTAGCAAGATCCTGGCGAGTGACCTTCCCCCCAAATGCGCTCCGCACAGACCTTCGTGAACTTCTTCGATCGCTCGGTCGGCTTCATCGGTACCGAGGCACTTCAAAAGAGGGCCAGAGAAGGATCTCCGGTAAAGTGCGCCATCCAGAGTGACTAATCGTCGAGCTTGGTATTTCAACCTTCGGGCTTCCCGAGGGTCGGGAGGCTCCTGGGAGTCTTGGAGCCACGACAGGTAGGGGGTACGCCAGTCGCCTGGGGAGGCTGAGTCAACAGCTAGGTGCTCCGAATCAATGCTCGGGCGCTCTAGCTCTTTGAGGAGGACCGATCGAGTACCCTCGGGGTCAAGAGAGGAGGCCAGCCGAGAGAGGGTGTCCGCTCGGGAGTTTTCCTCCCGAGCTATTCGGACTACCTCAAAACTCTCGAACTGTTGTGCCACGGTTTTGACCAGCTGGAGGTATTTGACCATCGGTGCTTCTCGAGCTTCATAACCACCGTTGACCTGGCTAGCGACCAGTTGGGAGTCAGTGTGAATCCTGACTCACTCAGCCCCCAACTGCTGGGCCATGCGGGCTCCCGATATGAGGGCCTCATACTCGGAAGCGTTGTTAGATGCTTGGAAGTTGAATTTCAGGGCGTACTGTAGCTCTGCTCCTTCGGGGGACTTCAGGAGGATCCCGGTGCTCGCTTCTGGCTGAGTTGGAGGATCCGTCAACGAACAGTTCCCAGGTCGGCCCGGACGCAGACGGAGATCTTTCTTCAGTCGGGATGATGCTCTCAGCTATGAAGTCAGCGAGCGCGTGGCCTCTGATAGCCGAGCGAGGCCGGTACGATATATCGTAGGCCCCAAGCATGATGGCCCACTTGTCGAGGCGTCCCGAGGCTTCAGGGTGAGCCAGGATCTTCTTCAATAGTTCGCCGGTCAGCACGGTGATGGAGTGCCCTTGGAAATAGGGTCGGAGGCGCTTGGCCGAGGTAACCAACGCTAGCACGAGTTTCTCGGTTGCGGGGTACCTTTTCTCAGCGTCGTTGAGCACCTTGCTTGTGTAGTAGACCGGTCTCTCGATTCCTGAGTCATTTTTGACTAGGACTGAGCTAACTGTGGATGGAGTTGCTGAGAGATAGAGATACAAGGCTTCCCCTGGGACGGGATTGGAAAGCACTAGGGGCGAAGCCAGGAACCCCTTAAGCTCGGCGAATGCTCTTTGACATTCCTCGTCCCACGCGAATGTGGCAGATGCCATTTTGGGCCCCCTCAATAGTTTAAAGAAGGGTAGGCATCGTTCAGCCGCGCGGGACAGGAATCTGCTGAGCGCAGCAACGCGCCCGGTAAGGCGTTGAACGTCTTTGATGCAGGTGGGTGGACGCATATCCAGGATGGCATGGAACTTGTCGGGGTTGGCCTCAATCCCACGTTGAGTGACTAAGAAACCTAAGAATTTCTCAGACTTTACTCCGAAGGCGCACTTGGCGGGGTTGAGCTTCATGTTGTACTTCAGGAGGGTGTTGAAAGTTTCTGCTAGGTCGGCGAAGTGGTCCTCATCCTTGGGGGTCTTCACGAGCATGTCGTCAATATAGGCCTCGACGTTCCGACCGAGCTGTCCCTCGAACATATGGTTGACTAGCCTTTGGTACGTGGCTTCGGCATTCTTCAACCCGAAAGGCATCCGGGTGTAGCAGTGTACGCCCAAGTCGGTGATAAAGGCGGTCTTCTCGATGTCTTCAGGGTGCATTCTGATCTGGTGGTAACCTGAGTAGGCATCCAAGAAGCTGAGTATCTCATTGCCCGAGGTTGAATCAACCAGTTGGTCGATGCTCGGTAAGGGATAGCAATCCTTTGGAGTAGCCTTGTTCAAGTCGGTGAAGTCCACGCACATCCGCCACTTTCCCGAAGCTTTCGGCACCAGGACGATGTTAGCTAGCCACGTCGGGTATAGGACCGGTCTAAAAAGGCCAGTCTTCTGCCCCTTGGTGACCTGCTCCTTGATAATCGTCTGCTTCTCTGGCGCATGCTTCCTTCTACGCTGTTGCAGAGGCTTCATGGTCGGGTCGAGGTTGAGCTTATGCACCCCTGTCTCCTCCGGTATCCCGGGGAGTTGATCATCAGACCATGCAAAGACCCGGATGTACGCGGAAAGGAACTCTTTGTATTGCTGTTGAACCTCAGATGTTAGGTCGGCTCCGATCTTTACTCCTAGGGTCGAGTCGTCGTTTAGGAAAATCGCTAGCAATTCACCTCCAGGTTCGGCGGTTGCGGATTTTTCCTCGACTTCCCGGGGGCCCTTATTTTTCTCGTTCGGCCTTGTGGCTTCGACCGAGATATTGTAGCACCTTCGGGCCATTGCCTAGTTACCTCGGACTTCCCCCAATCCATTTTTGGTGGGGAACTTCATCTTTTGGTGATAGGTAGAAGGCACCGCTTTCGTTCGGCTGAGGATTCCTCAGCCGAAGATCGCGTTGTATGCTATCATACCTTTGATCACTATGAAGTCCACCATGACCGTAATGGTCTTGGGTGGGGTGCCAAGAGTAACCGGCAGGCTTAGGGCTCCCTCGGGATAAGTGGCTTGGCCATTGAACCCGCACAGGGGGGTCCGGATCGGGCGGAGTTTAGACGGACCCTCTCCCATCTTAAGGAAACATTAGTAGGATAATACATCAGGGGCACTTCCATTGTCAACCAGAATCCTGTCTACATTACAATGGTTTATTGTGGCTGATATCACCAGGGCGTCGTCGTGCGGGGTGCTCAGCCCCTCCAGGTCTTGGTCGGAGAAGATTATGACCTGGGGTTCGCTTGGCGGGGCCCTGGGAGGCTCGATGGCTCGGCTCGCCCGCTCAGCGTGACGCTTCCTTCCTCGGCCGCTGTCTCCTCCTGATGCAGCTCCTCCGACGATGACGTTGATGTGGACCCCACGGGGGGCGTTGTCGATTTCCTCTGGGGCGCCTCGGTCTTCCTGGTGCCCGGCCACGAACCGGGAGAGGTGCCCCTGACGGATGAGACGCTCGATCTCATCCTGGAGCTAGTGGCAGTCGCCGGTATGATGCCTGTGGTCGCTATGGAATAGGCAACGCTTGCTGCGACTGCGGTTCTTTGACTTCATTGGCTCGGGTTGGCGGAGGAGGCCCGATCCTTTGATGTCTTCATAAATCTCGTATACTGGATCGGTTAAGGGAGTGTACCACTCGTACTTCCGCGACGGTTCCTTGCGTTCCCCGTCTTGGTTCCGCCTTTTTCCTTGGCCCGAGCTTGGCTCGGGTGCCCACTTCTTGTCCCCCTCCCGACCCGAGCCGGTTGCGTCTCGACAGGCACTGAGCACTTCCTCGCACTCGACGTGGCGCAATGCCAGAGTCACTAGCGCAACAAGGGTCGAGGGAGGGTGGAGGACAAGCTCGCGGCGGAGGTTCTCGTCGCGGGTGCCCCCGGTCAGAGCGGTTATGGCCAAGGCGACGTCCAGGCGGGGGATCCTCAGGGCTTCCAATTTGAATCGAAGGATGTAGGCCCGAAGTTTTTCCCCTTGCACCTGTTTGAGGGCCAAAAGCCCCGCTACCGACCTTGGGGGGCCGCTACCGGCAAAGCTCCCCTTGAATACTCGCCCGAACTGCTTGAAGTCTCGGATGGATCTGGGGGTGAGGGCCCGGAACCACGCTTGGGCGCCTTGGACCAGGGTGGTCGCAAAGGCTCGGCACTTGATGGCGTCGGATGCTCTGTGAAGGGTCATCAGAGCGTCGAAGCTGTCAAAGTGGTCGGCCGGGTCGCCCTGGTCGTCGTAGGGCTTGAAGGTCGGGATAGAGGTTCGGGGAGATACCTCTGCCTTCAAGATATGGTCGGAGAACGGGGATCTCTCCTTGTCCTCTGGTGGAGAGGTCTTCTGTAGGGCTCGCAGGGCGCGCTCTTGCTCATCGAAATGCCTCTCGAATTCTCACAGTCAGAGGGATAGCTCCGGCTGCCGCTACGCCGTAGGGCTGAGGGGGCGTGAAGGCAGTTTGTCTTGGCGCTCCCTAGGGACTTCGATCTTCGGGAGGGGATGGCGTGCCCCATGCCTGCCCTGCTTCGGCGTGGAGGAAGCCTCTTGCTCCAGAGGGGGGGATTGCGAGGGTCCTCCTACTTTGTTGCGGATGAGCTGCTATCCTCGGAGGATGAAGCGGCCTCCGGTGGTGTGCTGGGACACGTTCTCACGGGGAGGGATCTCCGGAGGGGTGTGTGACATTCCATCCCTGGCCGCCTGGGTCCTCATGAGTTCCACGAGGACGTCCAGTTTCGCATTGAGGGCTTGGAAGGCGTCGGCGCCGCCGTTGAGCGGCAGCCCTACCGTCGTGGGAGGAGGGGGCTGCAGCCCAGCCGCAGGCGGAGGGGGCGGTCCGTCGATGGGAGTGCTGGCACCGGAGGGGGGGTTTTGGGAGGCTTCTAAGGGGCCTTCCCCCGCCGCCATCGTGGCCTTTCCCCTGTCACCGGCGGACCTCCTCCCTGAACTCCTTCTCACCATACTGGCTCTTTGGTCGTTTCCCACAGACGGTGCCAGATGAAGGGGTGTGATCTCGCGCTGGTCCTGAGCTGGGAGGATGATCACCGGATAGTGAACTGTGGAGAAAGGGAAACGAATTAGGGGGCCCAGGGATGGTTCCCTGGGGAAACCCTTTGTTGCTTAAGTCAGTAGAGCAATGGTGTAAGGTATTGAGGGAGGTAGAAAGAAATGTGCGAGATTCCCCAACACCAAGATGGTGAAGTGGTTCCTGCTCAGGGACTGTTAGGCCTATATCTGCCTTACTTGCCGCCGGAGGGAGTCCCTGGTTTATATAGCGAGCTCCCCTGATGAGTTCCATAATTTGAGGAGTTTTAGGCGGGAGTTGCGTCCTCATCATGGGATCGTTACGTCCTCATCATGGGATCGTTACGTTCTCATCGTGGGCTCTTCATGACCTTGGGGGATCATGGCTCCCTTATCCCGCTGAACTCCTGCTCATAAAGGACTGTCAACGGCTGCATAGATAAATATTTGTCAGTCGATCCAAGCACGAGAAGTGCCAGCCCTGTCCGGGCGATAAGCATAGCTCGGATGCAGTCAGATCGGAGTGGGTGCGGAGCGCCCGCCCTTCATCCCGATGGAGGGATGGCTCGGGCGTGGGTCTTCCTCCGTTCTGACATTCGGGCCTTCCGAGCCTAAGGGCCGCCGAGGAAGGATGGGATCCCGAGTGATCTTTGTTGGGCTTTTCTGCCGAAGTGGGCCCTAGAGGGCTGTCACTTAGATGAGCTGAGCCTCGTTCGGTCCTGATGGGCCTAGTTTGGCTGCTCTTAATTGGGCTACAGAAATCCCCCTCTCCAGTGTACATTGTCGTTCAGGATATATCCACATATATCATGCATAATCTATAGCATATTCAAATATAGTTTGATAAATCCAACTTGTGAACAAATGGTTTTGAACCTCTTGATTAGCATTGTATCACATTCTTTAAAAAGGCCAAAAGTTTTCTTAATATTTGAAAACACCCAATTCACTCCCCTCTTGGGTGTCATTGATCGCGGGACTTCAATTGGTATCAAAGCCAAAGCTCTACTTTTCATAGATTAACGATCTAGAGAGATCCAGATCAATGACTACCAACATGTACACCCTGAATTCTCCACCAGTGTTTGATGGTTACAATTTTTATTTGTGGTTTGGAAGAATATTCAGTCTAGTCAATTCATACGATCTTAAGCTATGGAAGCTTATCTCACATGGTCCCTATGAATTGCCTAAAGACAAAACAGTCTTGACTGCAAACCATAAGTTTAAACATGATCAAAATTGTTTGATTTTAAAGTTACTTACTGCAGCAGTTAATTCTAATCATTTTTCCTTTGTCTCCCATTACAGATTCGCGAAGGAAATATTGGATGGATTAGCAGACTTCAAGGAAGAGCATGAAGACGAATGTCTTGTGGCAGGCACAAGTGATCAAGGGAGTGTTCAGCAAATTGAATCAAGCTCAAAGGTAAATTTTGATTCTGATAATGAAGATGAATTTAGCTATGAAGAGTTGTTGAATGCTTATGAAGTGTTGGTTGATAAGTTCAAGAAGGTTAAGTCTGAAAATAAAAAATTGAAAAAGAATGTTGGACAAAATAAATGTGATTCTTCCTGTAAAGAATGCTCACATTTAGTGAAATTGATTGATGCTCATGTGTTTGACATTAAATTCCATAAAGATCAAATTTCTTCCTTGAGAAATGAAAATAAAGAGTTGAGAGAGAATAAGTTCAATGGACAATGGTCAGACTAAATTTGTTCATGATAAGAAAATTGAAAAAGAGAATGAGAAACTGAAGGAATTAAATAGGGCCATTTCTGAAAGATTGCTTGCTTTTAAAAAAGGAAAATATATGAATATTGATGAATCTGAAAAAATGCATGCTTTGTTGCAAGAAATTGAATGTCATAAAACCATCAATGCTACTTTACATGAACAAGTCAATTCGTATGAAAAAGGGATGGCTTCCTATGAATTGCACATTTCATCACTTAAAAAAAATTTCTTGATTTGAATGCTTCATTGTCTAGATTTGTAAATTGTCAAGAAAACTTGGACAAATTGTTGGGAATGAAAGTGAACTTTTAAAGAGAAGGGCTGGGATTTAATCCTGTGAACAAAAAGAAATTTGAAAGTAAACTACATACTTCATTTGTTCATACCAGTTGTGCACTCAGCACCTCCACTTCTCACTCCCAGCAACACACCATGTCAAGAACTCCACCAGATTCGAAAAACAGTGTGAATGTCCAAAAGATTCAAAAAGAAAACAAAAATCAGAAAATCACCTTGAATCAAAAATCCAAAAATGCTGCTATCATCACTATGCATGTTAAGCATAATTATGACACACACACACATCCATTGATTAAGAAACTCTCATGCTTTTAATGTGGAAGACATGGACATGCCATGCACAATTGTTTCATTATGAAAGATGAGCATGTAGAAACCAAGCTGGTCTGAAAAACTCAAAGCAATCATTTATCTCAAAATCTTCAATGCATTGTAATCACTGTGGTAAAAGATGTCACACAAAGGGACACTGCTGGTTACTCATGAAGAAAAAGAGTTTTCACTCAACACGTCATGCTCACATACACAAACTGGTAGAGCCAATGAGAAAGAAAATTATAATGCCACGTGTTTCCCCCCATCACTTTGACAAATTTGGAAATGTTAAGCATGATTATTTTCTTGTGAAAGATGACGATTTGAATGTTGTTAAAAATTGGAAATTACATGCCAATGTTACTGCTAACCCACAAGGACCCAAGATGATTTGGGTACCTAAGAATGTAAATTGAGAAATCTGTTTTACAGGTGTGCCATGAGAATATGAAGTGTGGAATGTGTTTTTAGTTAAGAAGGTAAGGCACACGAGTCAAGTGACTCAAGAAAGGTTAAAAGAAAAATCAAAACTGAAATCTGAACACTAAGGTGATATCCCTCCTACTCTCTCCAATGATTATGTCATGTTTTGATTTATTCTGTAACATATAGTCATGTAATCATGTATATGTCTGAACATGCATCTCATTCATAGTCAGCTGCGTATTCTTGTGCATGTCAATTGTCACATAAGCATACTGTTATGGGAATTTGGAAACCTTCAAATTTACTTCCACCACACACATTGAGTTTGTCATATGTGTCATATGTCTTCACATCCTGTCATGCCGAAGTTCACCCTTGTGAACTCTTGCAATAATATATTGCAATTCATTTGCATTCATCACATCCATGACTGCATCTAGTATTAGAATGATTGTTGAACATCTTACATTCATGCACACACTAAGGGGGAGCAACCACATTCGTCATATGGACTTAGTGTTAGGTTCACATATGACTCATGCATCAACTCTGGAGTTTATTAAGGGGATGTTTGGTTGTTAAAGGAATTCTTCATGTCATTGATTAATAAATTTGAATCGAAATTGACAAATCAAGTCCTTTTATCTTTGGATGCAGATTATACTCCCAAAATCTGAATGATGAGTCATGGCCAAGCTTGAGTCAATGAAAGGAATACCTTGTAAGGATGAAAAATGATGAGAACTTTCTCAATTGCCACCAGGAGATACCAGAACTTGAACAACCTCCAGGATCGGCTTAAGTACAAGCTAGTGAAAGTCTTGTACGTGCTGAAGTAAGTATCCAAGGTATGGTATGAGAGGTTTACATCGTTTTGATTGAGAACGAACTCAATAGGTAAGGTTGATCAAACACTTTTCACGAGGTAAGTAGGTAAAGACATTTTAGTGGTTCAAGTACATGTAGATAATATCAATTTTGAAAGCTAATAATAATGCCTTTTTTTGTGAACAATTTGCAGGGATTGTGCAAGGAGATTTCAAAGTAAGCTTAATGGGTGAACTGAATTTATTCTTCTTTGTATTGCAGGTGGAAGACTTGGAAGATGATGGATGCTCAAGGCACAAGTATTAAAAATTAATTTCTGAGCTCTGTTTGAAAAACCCACATTTATTTTAACCATATTTCCATGAATGAAAATAAATAAAATAAAAAAATTGGTTTCAATATTAGAATGCATATCCATTTTCATGCATATACATTGTTGATGAACCTTGACATTTACATGTGGGAGATTATGGAATGCACCTCTCAACAGGTCTGTTGAACTCAGGTATATATTCTGAAAATCTGACATGTTGTTGCCCTAGTTTGATGTGATGATTTTGTCAAATTGGTTGAACCAAATTGAAAATCTTGAGAAATGTGTATGAGGTGATTGGCTATTGAATATTTCTCAATTTGAATTGCATGATGACATTTGAGCTTAATTGAGTATATGGTATATCAAATACTGAGTAGTGAAAAGGTGGGTCACATCCACCTGGGAACTCTCACTATGCGTGAGTTGGTCTTTGGATCAAGGTTCTCCGCCTTGTACTAGAACTCAGAGAAGTCAAATGGTTGATTTATGAATGAATCCTTGAACTGAGTTATTTCACTTGAAAATATATTTTTGCTCATGATTCAAACAATTGGCTTGTGAATGATTTCTTAGTTCTAACTTGTGAAATGATCTTGAAAATCTTGCTTGAACAAATATCTGAAAAATGGGTTGCATTGCTTAAGTTTTGATCTTGTATGCACCCTTATTCATAAAGGTCATTTCATGAAAGATGCTTGTTTGATTCATTAATAAAATGTGAATGCCATTTGTCTCACTGGTTTGAAAAACAAGCACTTGCATCTTGCTTTTGCATCTTGCATTGCATTCTTATGTCCTCATAGGCTGCATTGCATTAGAACTCATGCATTAGCTGCATTTAGTTCATTTAGTTGATATCCATTCAATTGGTATCAGTAATTTTGCATTACATTGCATATTTGCATTGCATGTTGCATACATTCCCTCTGTGTGCTTGCTTGATATTATATGCTATTCACCCCCATTCTTTGGAACTTCTATGACCTTATGACTTCTTGAAAAAATAATGTGCATTTGAGTCATTATTGGAGTGTTTCATATTATACACTCTAGGGGATTTCATATTTCATAAGTGCATCTATTTAGGGGGAGTAGCATTGTTATGTGTTCATGATATTTTATGTATACATGCTGAATCAAATTCAGACACTTCCTTTACAAAATGTGAAAATGAGTGTTAAAAGATAAGGATATATGAATTTCTTTTCAACACTCTCGAAATGTTAAACTTGCTGCATGTATGTTGAAGAGACAGTTGAGGAAAAAGTTACCTACCTATCCTTATTTGAAAAATCTGAAATGAAAAAGAATGGCAGAGCAATGCTCAGTCTCACTGAGTAAATTAGGCACATGTCACCGGAGACGTGATATGGTTCATTTCTGAAAAGTGTTGACTAAAGTACCTCTGTTCAAGATGAGGTGAAATGGTTCAGTATTCTGAGTAACCGGTGATTCTGGCATGAGCTCCATGCATCTACTCGCGTAAAAAGGAATTATTTGAACCTGATCATCCTTAGAAAAATTCTGTTTGTCCCTATGAAATCATTGAAAAAGTGATGTGACATAATTTTTAAGGTAGAGCGAAGCCTCCAATACGCTGTTCTCAAAACTGAAGTGTAGTCTGTAAAATGTCTCCTTGTGTTGATCTGAAAATCTGAATATCCATATTGCTACTATCGTTTTTCATGTTACTCACTTACACATCTATAAATTTGATTTATTATGTATTTAGAAAATTGATTGACCACCTTAGCAACTGCATGATTCTCCTATATGACTGCACAATCTCCATGTGCTACAAATGTGCATTCCGGTTGTCATGACTCTCATGCATCTTTTGTTGCGCCCCTGTGGTTGTGGTGATGATGATGATTTTGTTTTGATGATGGTTTTGATGATAGCAACACTATAAGTCACACTGAGTGTGATACATTGTTTGATAGCTTCGCATCTGGTACTTGCATGTTCTGATAGATTGCACTTCAGGTTTGCTCACTTCACAGTTCTTGTGCACTTAGGTCTATGCAGGCTAAGTCCATGCACTTCATGGCGTAAGTAAGTGCAGGGTCATTTGTCTACGGCCAAAGTTCATGCACATCTTAGTTAGACTGCATAGCAAAGTCAGTGCATGTCACTGTTCATGAGCATTTAGGTCTGTGCATTCAAGTCCATGCACACTGCCTTGGCAGATGTAAGTCGGTGCAATCCGTGTATCTGGCTGGCATCATGTCGGTGCAATCCTTGTCCTGCACGCTGTTGACACCCGTTTTTAGCTTGCAAGTTGAGTCATTTCTCTTATTTCATCATTTTGATGCCCCGAATTACCCATTATTTTGGAGCCTTTCTTGGATGGATTTCGAGCCCATTTTATTATTCCATTCCTTTTGAACCTTGGAGATCATTATTTCATAGAGCCCTGGAGCCTATCTTGTCACTTTCCGGCCTTCAAAGTCACCTTACGGCCCATTTAGGCCGGCTTCCCTCAAGCATTCAGCCCCCTTTCGTTGCGTAGTCTTGAAAATTATCCTTTTTACCCCCTTTCTTTCTTCTTTTCAAAATGTGTCCTTCACCAAAGTTGTTCATCTTTTAAATCCCTACAATTCCTTCTTCTACATCATTGGCCAGTTCTACAGCGATTTCAAGTTATTTACATTTTTTCGTCAGACTGCACTGTTCACCTATGTCCCGGTATTTTCTCTCTCTGTTCTAGCCCCACTTTCTCTCTCTTTCGATCATTTTCTCATCTTACTTTCTTCATAAAAGAAGTTCATTTTTGAGTTATCTATAATTTTATCTTCTACCACTTTTGCTAATTCTGCACCGTTTGGGAGATATAATCCAATTTCCAAAGTCACGCAAAGTCTACCTTAAACGGTCGTGTTAATGGCCGTTCATTGTTGTAAACGGTCGATTGACGACCGTTTAACCCTTAACAGTCAGTCGTCCGACCGTTTATCCAATAAGAGTCCAGCCTGCTCTGGACTCTATCTCCACGAACCTGCGCGATGTGGCTATCTTGCGGCGGCCATAACTTCTAGAATACTTATCCAAATTGATCTCTGTTTTTTCCTACTTCTAGCCCTTTGTATTATCTTTACTTTGGTTCATAGAAATCAAAATTTGATGGGCTATATCTCCTGGAATCGTGGCCGCAATATCAGGTTTTTCTGCTTTTTGTGCAACCAAAAAATCCTGTAGATTAGGTTCTAGAGGCTTTTTCCAAGAGCCATAACTTCCACAATCTTCAACCAAAAAGAGTCCCGTTTGTTTCTACACCTTATCTTGACTATGATCTCGAGAATGATTCAAAGATCTCAAGAGTTGGTGGACTCTATCTTCTGGAATCGTGGGAGAAAGATGGGGGTTTCACCACTTTTTCTATATAAACCTGCCCAGATTTCCTGTGCGACGGGGGCGTGTTTTCAAGGCAACGGCGAAGCCATGCCGAATTTTCTTCATCCTCCTTTGACTCTAGCTTGAAGAGAGAAGTATAAGCTTCATTTTGGTTCCTTATTTGCTCGATTTCATCATCGTTTGCCATCCTAACTTCGCCCCTACTTTTGGCAAATCATCACAGTTTGCTGATTTTCTGCTACAACTTCGCGACGGGGGCCTGTTCATCAAGCCGGTGCGGAGTCATGCTTCATCCTTTTCGTCCTCCCTCAACTCCATCTTGAAGAGGGGAGCATTAGCTTCGTTTTCATTATATGTTTGCCTTATTTCTCATATCTTTTCTTCCTCTTCCAAGCCCCTACTTTTGAGGTTTCATCACACTGTTCTGCACTTTGTTGAAACTCAGATTTCTTGCGACGGGGGCATGTTTGCGTGTTTTCACAGCCTGGAGTTGAAAACAAGCCGGTGCGGCGTGTTTTCACGGCCGGTGCGAGGCCGTGGGACACTCTTTATCCTCCCTTTCAACTCCAGGCTCTAGAGGGAAGTATAATCTTTGTGTTCCTTAGTTTTGGGCTCATTACCTTGTCATCTTCATGCATATTTTGTCTATGATTTTTGCTTGATCATTCCATTTTTATACTTAGTCATTTTCCTCCCATGTTCTACAACGCTCTATTTTCTTGTGTTTTTCACCCCGTTTTTCACTGGTCTCTTCCCCGTTTTAAACTCTTCTTTCTACCCTAGTTTCACCACAACACTCTCACCTTTCCATAGCATCCACGCTTTCCTCTTTTGGTGTTCTATCTTGTGAGATATTCATCATTCTTTGAGTCCATTTTGTGCACTGTTCTGAATTTTCTGCACAGTCTATATTTTTTCCCAAATCTCCGGTGTCATAACTTTCTGTCCAGACCTCTTTTTTGAGTGATTCTTATTCCTACTTCTTTACAACACTCAAGTCTTTTGTCATCTCAAATGTCGTTTCATTTGGACATCGTTTGCCCTACTGTTTGCATCAGTCTTTGCACCCACTTTACATTGTTTGCACAGTTTTTCTTGTGGCATGCACTTTTGCATCTTGTTTATCTATGTTCATCATGGCATATTAAATCAATTTCTTCATTTTAATCTCATCATAATATACACACCTATTGTTTGCACCCTTCCATAGGGGTTAAAAACCCTCTCCCGGTAAGTTTACTCTCAATCTTTCATGCTACTTTATGCACTTGGGCAGATTTCTACACTTAGCATTTTCTAATGAGTTTTGCCTCTTGTTTTGTGTTTGTTTCACATGAAAGCATGGAAAGTGAGGCCCTTACCTTCTAGTCGGCTGGAAGGCAAGGAGAGGTAATCCACATAGTCCCCGCATCTTGATATTGAGCGCGATCATCCTCTTTTCCAAGGTACACAACGCACTTAGTATTTTATATTCTTTTGGCGTTGTCATTCCTTGGTGGCGATCACGGCATTCTTTTACATCTTTTATCACTTTTGTCTTGTTGTATGATCATGCTACCATGTTTACATAGTCACATGTTCATGATGTTCACTTGATATGCACATTATGTTATCACTTATGCACATATGCTTGCCTATGTGACTTGTGACACCACACTACATATTTTCCACATCTACACCCTTTTTTGGCGATCACGGTGGGACATCTAGTGCCCATCACTTGTCTCATGCTTTGCTGCGATTTTGGTGTGTATGTCCATGTTTAGATAGCGTTTCATGCTCATATTGTTCACTTTGTTTGCATCCATATTGTTATGTTCACATATGTTCATTATATCTTGATTTGTTAGATTTAGGCTAGAAATTGCATGCACTCCGGTGCACATAGGGTCATGCATATTACCATATTGTAGTTGCATTCCCTCTCGGTAAGTGATCATCTCGATCCCATATTCCTTGGGCTCGACTAGGTGATCTTATCCGGGACCTCCATAAGTCCCCGCGAGCCGTGGATTCCCACACGGACGCCGGGCCGGTTGTACCTTTCCACCCCATAGGCTTGCATTTACATAAGTTGTGAAGGAGTTAACCCTAGTCAACCTAAAGTTTGGACCTTATTCTCTATAGGATACCTATCTTGAGGGAATTAATCTTAATTTGAAAATATTTAAAGGCCCACTCAAAACTTTGACAATAAAATACTTCCCATCATATTAACTTGTTTGACTTGGGTGAAATCCTTCATATTGTTTGTGTTGTGTGGGCTTGTCCAAGCCCACTTGTGTTATTTTGTGTTGCATCCCGCATCATCCATATATGTTTTATTGTTAGGCCCATTTAGGGTAGTCCATTTGTCTAGTCTCATTGTCCTAGGTTTCTTTTTCTTTTTCTTTTCTTTTTCTTTGCATTATTGAGTCAGTCCCCCTCCTTTGAGCCCTTACTTCCCTCATTGTATTTCCCTGATTTTCCTGTATAAAGTCTCCATTTGCCCTCATGGAGTGCCATTTTTCTCCTGTATATTACCCTTCTTCTTCCCCATCTTCTTATTCCCATGTAGATTCCTCTTCCCACGCGGGCCCATCTCCTCGTGGCCCTTCCGACCCGCAAGTAAATCATGTGACCCACTTATCATTTGTCGCCTGCCAAACGGCCCTAGTCCAGGCCCAAAAGTTCATTGCTAACCTTAATGGGCCTTATTCTGATAACGGGCCTCTCTCTTCTACTCTTAGTGGGGCCCCTTCCTTTAACGGGCCCTCTTATTCTCTTAATGGGCCCCATGTTGCCGCTGGCCCAATCGGTACTTATTCTCATGTTCATGATTTTTCTAGGCCCGTGTATCATGCCACTCCTGGAATGGGCTTCCCCTCTTCTCAATCCAGATCCCTTTGTCCAGCCCAATACCATAATGTTGGTCCAAATTCACACTCTCTTGCTCAGGCTAGCTTGCATCCTTCTCAATCTCTCCCCATCGAGGAGATGATTGCTCAAACTCAGCGCAGGCTTGATGAACTTCAGCACCGAATTGATCCCCAAACTTCTTTGAGTGTCCCATTCGCATTCCAAGGTCTTCAACTTCCATCGCGTTCACAAATTCCTACTTATCGCTGCTATGGTGGAGCCGGTGACCCTTATGTGCACTTGAAGGAGTTTCTTTGTGAGTTGGCCCAATTCCGACATGACCAACTCTTGATGGCTTATTTGTTTGGTCTATCTCTAGAGGGCTCGGCTCGGGATTGGTTCTTTACATTGCCGCAAGATCAAGTGGTGAATTTTCAAGCCGTTCAACAGAAATTTGTTCAGCAGTATCAAGACCAGGTTGGGCCCAAGTATTCTATAGTTGATCTGGCCCATGAGAAGATGAAGCCTGACGAGGAGTTCTCTACCTTCGCCGACCGTTGGCATCACCTAGCTGCGCAAGTCCCGGGGCATATTCTGGAGGGAGAGCAAATCAAAATGATCATTTCTAATGCAACGCTCGAGTATCGATTCATCTTAGCCTAGAATTACATCACCTCCTGGCTACAACTTTATAGTCGAGCCCGCTTCATCCACCAACAACTTTTAGGTTCCCTTGACCCCGAGTCCTCTCCACCTTCTACGCCCACATACGCCTCCTATCCATCACCTTCCCTGAGTCAGCCCTCCACCACATATCCTTCCATGAGTCGGCCTTCCGCTCCCCCACACCCATATACCTCCACATATCAACCCTCCATGAGTCAGCCTTCTGCCTCTTCATACCCGCATGAACCCCCACCTCCGGTCAAGGAAACACCACACCCCGAGCAGGTGGATGCTATCTATATACCCCCTCATCCTACTCCACATATGCCTTCACCAAATCCTTCCCTTAGCCATGCGCCATTGCCTACGCAACCTCTGCTTCCATCCCCGCAACCTTCTCTATCACCTTCCCATATCCCTCGGAATCCCCCTAGCCCGAAGCAGGCTCCTCCTCGCTCTCCATTGCCAGAGTGTTTTACCAACATTTTCGGGGCTTTAATGGCCACTCACGCGTTGTCGCTCCCTCCGATTGTGCCTTGTCGACCAGCGGTTGGGAATATACTTTAGTTCTGTGAATTTCACCGCCAACAGGGGCATTTAGTTGAGGATTGCCCCGAGTTCCAGGATTATCTTTATGATCTAGAAGCGAAGAAGAGGATTGATTGGACTGCTATTCATGAGGTCATTCTATATCTCCACAGTAAGCAGCAACAACAGGAAGCGTCGCCTAAGCAGCCGTCTCCATCTCAAGGCCAGGGGCACCCCTGTGATTTTGCGTTTACCATAGCGCCCGCTCCGTTATCTACCCCCTTATCCACTTCCCTGCCTATGCCATCGCCTACCCCATTACCACCTCCATCTCCACCTACCTCATCACCTTCGCCATCTCCTACCCCATCTCCGCAACCTCTGCCTACCCAATCTCTTCCTCAGGCTGGTGCCTCCACTTCCACCGCCACTACTCCTACCCCCAACGCCGCTCGGCGTGTCGTATCAATACGCCGACGTTGGGTCCCACAACCTTCCATTTCCCCTTCATCTCCTTCCTCACCCTCTCCATTTCCACCACCTCCACTACCTCCATTGCCCGCATCGCCCTCTCCATCATCTCCACTACCCCTACAGCCATCACCACCGCCCTCACTACCTCCTCTCCTAGCGACCCCTATTCCATCACTTCCACCATCTTCACCGCTTTTGCCATCCCCTTCGCCATTGTTGCCCGAGCCTGAGCAAGCTATACCTACACCTCCACCTTCGCCTTTACCCCCTCCTACGCCTCCACCTTTGCCTTTACCCCAACTTACGCCTTCCGAGCCTTTACCCACACCTTCCAAGCCTATTACCTCCACTTCTCCATCCCCTTCCACCCCACGGAGCAGGTGTGCGTTATCTTTGGTGCCCCTTGGGTCTGGTCCCCAGGGAGATAATGAGCCGAGCCAGGTTTCGATTATGCTTTTCAAGATTCAAGATGTCATTTGCCGCATGCCAATCCGGGTCCTAGTCCCTGGCTATTTTGGGGATAAAGAGCCTGTATTTTCAGAAATATTTACAAAGAAGAGTTCCCTTGCACTAGTGCCAATTTCTTCACAAGCAAGGCGGGTGTCAATCTCACTGCTCGCCGGAGGATTCACTATCGATGTTGTTATTTCTCCTCGCTCCATGGCTATTCAGTTCACTGGCCAAGAGGGGTTCTCTACCCAGATGGTGCTCACTCATGCGGCCGCCAAGAGCCTGATGAGTTCTATATGCAAGGGGCAGTTGGCCGTGTTTTCTACATTCTCTAAGGATATTCTGCATCTGTTATGCAATCTCCCTCGGTTTATTAGTATGTCGGCCACATCAACGCCGCACATTACTCCCCCTCAGTTCTGTCCTGCTTTTCTGGTAAGGGAGTTATGCTTCGTGCCCAGTTGCCGAGTAAAGTTGTCGAATCTCCATGTTCTAGTGCCAAGAGATAAGACTCCATGGTTCCATGATACTCATCATCCTGAGGAGTCAGTTGCTCAAGAATGTCCACAGCATGTTAGCACCGTGAGTCTAGGGGCAACCCGCCCCGATGAAGCTGCATATTCATAACCGGGCTAGGCCGTCTGCCAAGTGGGCCCGTTATTTAAGAAAGTATTGTAAGACAAGAGGCCCGAAGGCCCGAGTCTGCGCCATGCGGAGTTATTTCAAGAAGATTTCTGCCAAGAAGAGGTGGCGACATAAGTATAAAGGCAGTCGGTTGTGCATTCGAGGGTCCACTTCCTCCTCTCCTTCCTCCGTCCATTCATCTTTTCTTTTGCTCAGTTCTTATCCTTGGGTGGTGTACCTTCCACCACCTGACTATATTTCTACCATCTTCTCCTATCCTCACCATTCTAGGTTTCGGCCTATGTCCTCCTCTTCCCCTGATCCGGGGGCATCTTCTAGTTTTTCTCCCCGGATACATCCGGATTCTGCTTCTCATCCTTTTCCCCGACCCTATTGGGGATTCCTTGCGCTCGTTCCCCGACCTTGTCGGGTGATTTTTCTGATCCTTCCTCAACTTTGTCAGGTGGTTTTCATTTCTTCTCCCCAACCTGGTCGGGTGTTTATGCTTCTTCTTCCCCGCCTTTGGCGGGTGATCGCTACTCTCCTTCTCCGACCATGTTGGATGATTCTTCTCCTCCTCTTTCTTCTCACTCATCTTCACCCTTTCAGGGTCACCACCCTTTTTCTTGCTATTTTCGAGGCTTTAGCCCGCCTTGATCTCAGTTAATCTCTGGTTCTTCTGTACTTGGTTCCTTGTTATCAGGGCCTCAGTGCCTTAACGAGGGAGTTCTAGCCCTCGTCTCTCTTCCTTTTTATCCTTTCTTCGTCCTGTATTATGTCTGCTACTCCTCTATGTCGAGGAATCCAATCCTTTGCTCTCCTTTCATCCTTTATCATGGCAAGCAAGGAATGCAAAGCTACTCGCGCTCCTCAAAGCTCGATGATCGAAATCGCTTCAGGATGCTGGTTTCCACGCCATGGATCTGCAAATGTATCTTTATTTTGTGCAAGAATGTGCTTTCATTTCCATTATTTCTGTGGTTTCTGCACATGATTCCTTAACATGATTGAGTGGCTTTAGGAGTCTTTGTTTAATTGGATCTTAACTTTGTGTCAAATAAAAAAGTTAGCTTCTGCAGCATCCTTAGGCTGGTGATGGCTCCGCGCTGGGTGTCTAGTTTCTTTCCTCGATTGTGGAGGGTGACCTTTAGGCATGGGTTTTTCACACACTTCACGACGAGCCATAGCCGACCCCTCTAGTGCAACAACGTTGCTGCTTTGGCCATACTTTGGGTATGCACGAAGGCCTTTTCTCTTCTCTACTCGGCCAAGTGCAGGGGTAAGAGATTGATGGATGAGATGACTAACCTAGGCGCTCCCTAATACGAGAGAAGTCTCAAATAGGGGCAGTCTTGACCCTCAAAAGTGAGCTTTCATGCTATATCTGGCTAATAAGGGCTGCCAAAATGAGAAAGTGAATCAATGCAAAATTATGAATCAAAGGCATGGCAAGAGTGGCAGTATAGTTCCCCGCGGGACGTCATGAGCCCGGTCGCATGCGTGCCTGATAAATATGGGTCTAAAAATCAAAGACACAAAGCCCCAGCGCAACAGACCTACTCTTTGAGGGGTAATGCCCTAGAAGGAAGTCAAGTCTAGATATCTCCCATCTTGCACGAAGCTTGTCTCCATTTTTCTTCTACTTTTCCCTCTTAGGCTAGGTTGTATCCCGGGTATGGCCTTAGTAGGGGCACCGTTCTTTAGAAGCGGTTGGTTGTGGCGAGCCACCCTCATATGCACGCCCTGCTTAAGGGAGGCCTTTAATGAGAGGGGTCGGAACGACGATCCCTGGCCAGTAGTTTGAGCCCATCTTTAGGTAGTGCGGATTGCTATGTCAAAATCAAAAAATCCAAAAAAATTAAATATTATCAAAAATCCAAAAAAATCAAATACCTCATAATTTCAAAAAAAAATTCAAATATTTCAAAAAACCTAAAAAATCAAATACTTCAAAAAAATCCAGAAAAATGAAATACTATTGAAAATTTCAAAAAAAAATGAAAAAGATTACAAAAATCCAAAAAATGTGTCTTTTTCATACATTTACATTTGTTTTAAGGACAGATATGTAATCTGTTTTCTAAGTGTGCATGTTGCAAGTACTCAGGCATTCCTTGCTATATCTTTGGGCTCTGCCACCTGTCCACATCTTTGATCTGTTCTCTCCTTCAATCTTATCTCTCGATCTGTTCCGAAGCTCATGTCCTTCTCAGCTATTGTTTGCAATGATCATATCTTTATGAGAGGGCTTTGCCTCACGATTATGAACTTGGCGGTTCTGCTTCATTCTGATCTTGGGTTTTGATTGAAGGGCGTATTTGTTTATGTCTTTTGTCCCGCCGTGTTCTTGTCACATGTTTATGTCCCACCGTGTTGTCCCACACATGTTATTTTATCTCTCACCGAGTGTTGTTAGTTGTCTTGCACATGTCGTTAGTCACCCCTTTATGTCCCATGTTCTTGTCCCAACCGTGTGTTGTCCCACCGCGTTGTTGTCTTGTCACACCGTGTTCATGCATGCATGTTGTTCGTTCATGTCATTGCATATGCGCTCGTGTGCCTTTGTTACGTTATGTTGCATTGTCTCCCATTTCATTTGACCGTTATGTTATGTCATGTTGTTTGTCATTCAGTTGATAGTTATGTTATTTTGTCTATGTTTACACTTGCTTGTTTATCATATTTGTCTTATATATGAAAAAATGAAAAAAAATCAGAAATTAAAAATAAAAAAAAATGCCATTTCGCCTGCACAGGTAAGTCAGGTATGGCCTTCTATCCCTACTCATTGTTGCATTACTATATGGTATATATATTGTTATATTATCTCGAGAACCGGCTGGTCATTCATGTGTTCCAGGATCTGATGTTCCCCTCTAACAAAAACGATGATGATCTAGGTGCACATGTTTAATCATCGGATAGGCCGTTAGGTTGGGAAAATTAGGGAATGATTGTTCTATCACGCACGCCGTGGTTGCGGATAGTGTCTTGACCCTGATCGTTTCAATCTAGCAATACTATTCTCGAGTACTTTCTATTTTATGATTTCTTTACATTCGTTTTGATGATTTCTTTATTTTAGCCCAGCATGCATCATGTCATATTTTGAGCATTAACGTCTCGTGATCCATTCAAGGTTTCTCCTCAATAATGGTTAGTTACACTTCATGTCTCTTGGATAAGAGATCTTTATTCCACTCTGAATTTGAACGATTTCTCTGATCTTTTCGCTTGGTCTGGTTGGCCAGTGTGATTCCTGTCTGGATTTTATCTCAGTTATATTTCTCTTACTTTTTACGTTGTGTTCCTTTCCGACCCCCTCATTGTCTGTGGATTGTGTCCCCGATGAGCCTGGTCGTGCTTCCTTTTTTTCCTATTAGTTTAGTTCTCCAGACATGTCTCATTCTTGTCATCCAGTCCTGGTGGTTAGTTCGGCGATTTCGGGAGAATTCCTGTCGCTTATTGGTTAAAACGGGTGTCTTTTGCCTTGATGCCCGCTTAGCAGTTCTCTCCGCTTCATCTCCGCTTCATCTCCATTTCACGTCGCTGTCACTTTCGCTCCATCTCCTTTCCATTTCACCTCCGCGTCACTTTCGCTTGCTCCCTTGCAAAGTGGACATCAAGGAGGGGCATCTGTTGACACCCGTTTTTAGCTTGCAAGTTGAGTCATTTCTCTTATTTCATCATTTTGATGCCCCGAATTATCCATTATTTTGGAGCCTTTCTTGGATGGATTTCGAGCCCATTTCATTATTCCATTCCTTTTGAACCTTGGAGATCATTGTTTCATAGAGCCTTGGAGCCTATCTTGTCACTTTCCGGCCTTCAAAGTCACCTTACGGCCCATTTAGGCCGGCTTCCCTTAAGCATTCAGCCCCCTTTCGTTGCGTAGTCTTGAAAATTATCCTTTTTAACCCATTTCTTTCTTCTTTTCAAAATGTGTCCTTCACCAAAGTTGTTCATCTTTTAAATCCGTACAATTCCTTCTTCTACGTCATTGGCCAGTTCTGCACCGATTTCAAGTTATTTACATTTTTTCGTCAGACTGCACTGTTCACCTATGTCCCGGTATTTTCTCTCTCTATTCTAGCCCCACTTTCTCTCTCTTCCGATCATTTTCTCATCTTACTTTCTTCATAAAAGTTGTTCATTTTTGAGTTATCTATAATTTTATCTTCTATCACTTTTGCTAATTCTGCACCGTTTGGGAGATATAATCCAATTTCAAAAGTCACGCAAAGTCTACCTTAAACGGTCATGTTAATGGCCGTTCATTGTTGTAAATGGTCGGTTGACGACCGTTTAACCCTTAACGATCAGTCGTCCGACCGTTTATCCAATAAGAGTCCAGCCTGCTCTGGACTGCTCCACGAACCTGCGCGATGTGGCTATCTTGCGGCGGCCATAACTTCTAGAATACTTATCCAAATTGATCCCCATTTTTTTCTACTTCTAGCCCTTTGTATTATCTTTACTTTGGTTCATAGAAATCAAAATTTGATGGACTATATCTCCTGGAATCGTGGCCGCAATATCAGGTTTTTCTGCTTTTCGTGCAACCAAAAAACCCTACAGATTAGGTTCTAGAGGCTTCTTCCATGAGCCATAACTTCCACAATCTTCAACCAAAAAGAGTCCCGTTTGTTTCTACACCTTATCTTGACTATTATCTCGAGAATGATCCAAAGATCTTGAGATTTGGTGGACTCTATCTTCTGGAATCGTGGGAGAAAGTTGGGGGTTTCACCACTTTTTCTATATAAACCTGCCCAGGTTTCCTGTGCGACGGGGGCGTGTTTTCAAGGCGACGGCGAAGCCATGCCGAATTTTCTTCATCCTCCTTTGACCCTAGCCTGAAGAGGGAAGTATAAGCTTCATTTTGGTTCCTTATTTACTCAATTTCATCATCGTTTGCCCTCCTAACTTCGCCCCTACTTTTGGCAAATCATCACAGTTTGCTGATTTTCTGCTACAACTTCACGACGGGGGCCTGTTCATCAAGCCGGTGCGGAGTCATGCTTCATCCTTTTCGTCCTCCCTCAACTCCATCTTAAAGAGGGGAGTATTAGCTTCGTTTTCATTATATGTTTGCCTTATTTCTCATATCTTTTCCCCCTCTTCCAAGCCCATACTTTTGAGGTTTCATCACACTGTTCTGCACTTTGCTGAAACTCAGATTTCTTGCGACGGGGGCATGTTTGCGTCGCCGGTGCGAGACCGTGGGACACTCTTTATCCTCCCTTTCAACTCCAGGCTCTAGAGGGAAGTATAATCTTTGTGTTCCTTGGTTTTGGGCTCATTACCTTGTCATCTTCATGCATATTTTGTCCATGAGTTTTGCTTGATCATTCTGTTTTTATACTTAGTCATTATCCTCCCATGTTCTGCAACGCTCTATTTTCTTGTGTTTTCCACCCCATTTTTCACTAGTCTCTTCCCCATTTTAAACTCTCTTTTCTACCCTAGTTTCACCACAACACTCCCACCTTTCCATAGCATCCACTCTTTCCTCTTTTGGTGTTCTATCTTGTGAGATATTCATCATTCTTTGAGTCCATTTTGTGCACTATTCTGAATTTTCTGCACAGTCTATATTTTTTCCCAAATCTCCGGTGTCATAACTTTCTGTCAAGACCTCCTTTTTGAGTGATTCTTGTTCCTACTTCTTTACAACACTCAAGTCTTCTGTCATCTCAAATTTCGTTTCATTTGGACATCGGTTGCCCTACTGTTTGCATCAGTCTTTGCACCCACTTTACACTGTTTGCACAGTTTTTCTTGTGGCATGCACTTTTGCATCTTATTTATCTATGTTCATCATGGCATATTAAATCAATTTCTTCATGTTAATCTCATCATAATATACACACCTATTGTTTGCACCCTTCCATAGGGGTTAAAAACCCTCTCCCGGTAAGTTTGCCCTCAATCTTTTATGCTACTTTATGCACTTGGGCAGATTTCTACACTTAGCATTTTCTAATGGGTTTTGCCTCTTGTTTTGTGTTTGTTTAGCAGGAAAACATGGAAAGTGAGGCCCTTACCTTCTAGCCGGCTGGAAGGCAAGGAGAGGTAATCCACATAGTCCCCGCATGATCATCCTCTTTTCCAAGGTACACAACGCACTTAGTATTTTATATTCTTTTGGCGTTGTCATTCCTTGGTGGCGATCACGTCATTCTTTTACATCTTTTATCGCTTTTGTCTTGTTGTATGATCATGCTTCCATGTTTACATAGTCACATGTTCATGATGCTCACTTGATATGCACATTATGTTATCACTTATGCACATATGCTTGCCTATGTGACTTGTGACACCACGCTACATATTTTCCACATCTACACACGCGACTGAGTCTTTGTAATGTCATTCCATGCACTAGCTAAGTCGGTGCAATCGTCTCGGCCGCAATCGATCACGTTCATGCAAGTTGATGTATAGACTTATTAAGTCGGTGCAAAGGTTGTCATTGCATGATGGTTACGTCGGTGCATTGATCTGTTCGCATGTTTGAATCTGTGCTCTTGTCGATGCTTGGTCGGTGCAAGATTGCTCTTAGCAATATTAAGTCGGTGCATTTTCTGTGCAAGTCATTGTGCACAGCTTTGAAGGTCGGTGCAATCTTATTCCTTGCATATGCAAGGCCCGTGGACATTAGGCTTATGGCATATAGGGTCAGTGCATTCTTTGCATCATGCACACACGAAGTCTATGCACCTTTCAGCTTTACAGCCATACTATGTCTGAGCATATCTAGGTCAATACACATGTGTTATCAATTCATAGTTACATTGTGTTTGACAAAATGCCTCTTATTCCCTTGACAGAGAACTCAAGTGTGCAGAGGGTCAAGTCAGGAAGTTTAAGACTCAACTTAATCAGGCACGTGATCCAAGGCTGATCATTATTCGAAGAAGCTACCACGTGGATAGCAAAACGTTGAGAGTCTGACTCATGGCTGAAAGCTTCCTGAAGCTTCTTGGCGGGAATGAGCCTTCCACACGTCGAGTACGTGAGCTCGTGGGTCCTAGACAAAACGAATATAAAAGACCTTCCTCCTGCGAACAAGATAGTGACTCCGAAGAAGAAAAGAGTTGAGTAGAAAAAAAAAGAGAGTTTGTGAGATCGAGGGAGAAAAGAGTGAGCAGCAGGGAAGGAAGAGAAGTAGAAGGAAGAGGAAGAGAAAGAAAGAGAGAGAGAGAGCCCGAGGAAAAGATTGAAGCCATTATTTAAGAACAATTTGTACTAGACCTTGGATCAAATCCAGGCCAGGGAGCTCCTGCGAGAGCCACGTTTGATTTGCAAAGTCTTTCAGCTTTTTGTTGCTGTGATTCTCGATCCTTTGTTTTCTTTTTATCTTTGTATCAAGCTGCCAGTCAGCAGAGCAAGCTGTGTTGCTCAGTAGTAGCAGAGGATCGGTTCCTCTGGACGGCCAAGCTGTATTGCCCAGCGGTTGCAGAGAAGGATTCCTCTGGTCGGCTAAGCTGTATTGCCCCGCGGGTCAAGTTGTTAGGAAGCGGATGGCTAAGCTGTATTACCCAGCGGAAGCAAGCTGTGACGCTCAGTTGGTGTAGGAAAGCTGTGAGGCCCAGCGGTTTAATTTGTGTATCAGCAGAAGCCACACTCGAGTTTGAGTGTGGGGTGGACGTAGGTCTGCAGACCGAACCACCTAAAAATTCCTCCGTGCTCTGTGGTTTGATTGCATTATCTGATTCCGCTAGATAAGTGCTTAGGGCCAATCAATCCTTCTCTGGCTGGTGAGGTATTTGGTTTCACCTTGTGTATTCGACATTGGTTTTAAGAGTTCTTCTGACACCATTCTTCACGTCATCTATCTGATATTTAGTAAGCATTTTAGATAACTAAGTGAACCTCTTCAATTCCACATCCGTTCGCTAGTTATAAGTCTTAATTGGGCAAAATTTGAAGAGGGGATTCATTCACCCCCCCTTTGAATCCGGGTTCGCACCATACCTTCTTGGACTCCTTCACCCTTCAATTGGTATCAGAGCGGGTTGCTGTGTTATCGAATCCAATGATCCGCAGTAAATCCTACAGCTTCCTTGGTGCTTTTTAGAGTGGGTCTCTAACCATTCCAGATCCAACGATCTGTAGAAGGTCTTGTCATTTAGTGTTCGGTGCTTTGCTCAGTTTTGGTGCCTTGCTTTGCAAAAGTCTAATCTCGGTGCATTTCTTACTCTATCCTTATATCTATATTTGGTCAGTTATTTTTCAATGGCTCATCCACCGATTCTTAGTGGTAATGAATTTGATCTATGGGTGAAAAACTTGCATCGATATGTAAGAGCCACTGATCCTGATCTATGGAAGGTAATTGTTCACGGTCCACATAAACTATCGAAAGATAAATCTAAATGGACTAATAAGGATAGATTGAAAGATTCTGTCAACTCTATGCATTAGATCTGATGAAAACGTCAATTGATAAAACTCTAATTTCGTGTGTTTCATCCTGTAGGTCTGCTAAAGAAAT
Organism: Amorphophallus konjac; assembly: GCA_022559845.1. Classification (NCBI taxonomy): domain Eukaryota; kingdom Viridiplantae; phylum Streptophyta; class Magnoliopsida; order Alismatales; family Araceae; genus Amorphophallus; species Amorphophallus konjac. The sequence continues at coordinate 237,492,964 of CM040128.1, read as the reverse complement.
CTTGGACAAATTGAAGATTACCAGGAACTGCAATACATGCCTGATAGTTGATAATGATGGACAGCAAGAAGAAAATGAAGAAGAAGATGAAGGTGAGGTACCTTCTAAATTTGATAATTATACTGTGGATGATTGGATTGGAGCATACAATGATTTGCTTGGTTCTTACGAATAGTTGAGAAAATGAAATAAATCTCTGAAAAAGAAGTTAAATAATTATGTGAATGCTAATTCTGGAGGTGAGGACATGGAACTCCTGAAAATAGAAAATGACATATTTAGAAGACAACTAAAAGATTTTGATTCTGTAACTTTAGATCTAGATCATTTGAAATCTGAAAAAGAAATGCTCATGAAACAAATTGGTTTACACAAAAAAGAAAATCAAGAGCTTGCATGTGAAAATTTTGAACTAAAGGAAAGACTTAGCTCGATTGATGATGATCAGACTCATAACAATAATGTAGTTCATAATGAAAAAATGGTAAAAGATTTAGAGTGTGTTAGCTCTGAATTGAATGTCTTAAAATCTGAGAATGAATATCTTAGGAAATAGTGCCTAAAAGCCAATGCTGAAACAACATGTTTTTGTTGAATCTACTTGCAAGGATTGCTCATGTCTGAAAGAAGTTAATGAGTGTCTTCATATTGATCTTGAATGGTATAAGGATCTAGTTGCCTCATTAAGAGATGAAAATAATGAATTGCTCAACAAAAGTCTGGAAGCTGAACAAAGAGAAGAAGTACTAATAGAACAACTAAGCTCCATGACTAATGACGAAAATTCTGCTGAACAAATCAAAAAATTAAAATCTGAAAATGAAAGACTGAAACTGATACAGAAAGGGAATGAAGAGTTGAAGCAGTTGAACACTGCTATGTCAGAGAGACTGCTTGCTATAGAAAAAGGAAAATGTGTTGTTGATAGAATTCAACTTGAAAATGAGCTCAAACTCAAACAGGAAATTGAAACATTGAAAAATCTGAATGCTGAGCTGCATCAACAAGTTATCTCTTGTGAAACCAAGATCATTGGCTATAAAGATAGCATAGCCTCCTTAAAATCTGAAATCTAGGGTCTTAAAAGCACAATGTCAAAATTTGTTGAAGGAAAGAGCAATTCTGATAAGATCCCTGGAACTAAGCTTAATGTTCAGAAGGAAGGTCAGGGTCACAATGTGGTCGACAAGAGGAAACTTGAAAATAAGCCATCTACCTCATTCATTAGCTGCTCTGTGCCTCCTAAAACACCTCCATCATCAATATTTCAATTCAAGGCTCAGAAAAATGAAAAACAAACAAAAATTGTGAAAAAGGGTAACAAACCAAAAAGGAATGATCATACTGATAAAGTCAAACTTGTCCCTGCATGTGCTGCAAAATCTGCTAGTTCTGTGGAATCTGATGGCTCAATGCATGCTGCTCATAAGTCTTTTACTCATTCGCATGCACATGAAAAGGATAGTTCATGTCATTACTGTGGTAAGCTTGGCCATGTAATGCATGATTGCAGGTTGATGTTAGAAGATGAGCATGCTGGTGAAACAATGCATTCTAGGAATTCTTATAGCAAAAATCATGTCACTAAGAAGACTAATAATTCTTGTCACTACTATAATAGGCATGGTCATTTCATGAATGAATGCTTCATCATGAAACAAGATGATAGAATGCATGTTAAATCTTCTATAAATCATCATGGTTTTAAAAGAAACAAATCTGTGTCAAATCAGCACATCATATGCTTTAATTGTAACAAGCCTGGTCACAAGGCAAATGAGTGCTGGTCAGGATCTCATTGGGGTAACACTGGATCTAGAGGTAAGCACATCAGGTGCTTTGAATGTGGAAAGCATGGCCATACAGTCAAGGATTGTTGACATGCTCAGGGAAACTCAGTTAAATCCAAATTTGCTAAATTCCCTGTAAAAAGACATGATTTTGATAGGAGCTTTATCAGAGTAAATTCATCATGTTTTAATTGTGAAAAATTAGGTCATAAAGCGACAAAGTGTTGGCTGCCTGATAAAAGGAGACATAATGTTCATGCAAACAACAGAAAATTCCATGCTCATGCACATAGATCTCATGCTTCTGTTGATGTGCATCATAAGATCAGAAAATCTATTGTTCCATGCAGATATTGTGGTAAATTCAGACATTCTATGGATAATTGTTTCTTGATGAAATTAGATGACAATGTAACTAAGAAATTATTCAGAACACCTGTTAGGGGCAATACAGGACCCAAGGCTACTTGGGTTCCTGCTTGGTCAAAATAATCCTGAAGGGGCGTGATCTCGCGCTGGTCCTGAGCTAGGAGGGTGATCACCAGATAGTGAACTGCAGAGAAAGGGAAACAAATCAGGAGGCCTAGGGATGGTTCCCTGGGGAAAATCCTCCGATGCTTAAGTCAGTAGAGCAATGGTGGAAGGTATTGAGGGAGATAAAAAGAGGTGCTTGAGATCCCCCAACACCAAGATGGTGAAGTGGTTTCTGCTTAGGGAGTTTTAGGCCTATATGTGCCTTCTCTGCCGCCGGAGGGAGTCCCTGGTTTATATAGAGAGCTCTCCTGATGAGTCCCATAAGCTGAGGAGTTTCAGGCGGGAGTTACGTCCTCATCATGGGATCGTTACGTCCTCATTGTGGGATCATTACGTCCTCGTCATGGACTCTTCATGGCCTTGAGGGATCATGGATCCCTTATCCCTCTAAACTCCTACTCATAAAGGGCTTTCAACGGCAGCATGGATAAACACTTGTCAGTCGATCCAAGCATAAGAGGTGCCAACCCTGTCCGGGCGATAGGCGTAGCTCGGATGTTGTCAGGTCGGAGTGGGCGCGGAGCGCTCGCCCTTATCCCGGTGGAGGGATAGCTCGGGCGTGGGTCTTCCTCCATTCTGACGTTCGGGCCTCCCGAGCCTAAGGGCCGCCGAGGAAGAATGGGATCCCGAGTGGTCTTTATTGGGCTTTTTTACCGAAGTGGACCCTAGAGGACTGTCACTTGGATGAGCTGAGCCTCGTTCGGTCCTGATGGGCCTAGTTTGGCTGCTCTTAGTTGGGCTACAGAAATCCCCCTCTCGACTTGTCCCCCTCCTGCTCCCGAGCTTTAGTGAGCTCAGACGAGTAGCTATTTGGGGTTTCGGACCAGCGTGGCTCAGGTGGGTGGAGATCTGGCGGTGTTAGGAAGCCACGTGTTGTGGTCACCTGGGCCTGTGTTAATGATGATCCTGACGGATTTGAATTGAAGGGCCCCCCTTTTCTCGGAGGTCGGAACGACGCGCCGCCTCCCGCGTGGGTTTATAGGCATTGGGCGCTTGTTGCCATTCCAGACTCCCTCCGTCTTTAGGGTTTTGGCTCTCCTTCGTTTTTGTTTTTGGGGCTCTTCGATGCACCGTGAGGACACGACGGAGGAGCAGAGGCTTGCAGCGGCGTTTGAGGAGTTGGGGGAGATAACCGCAGAGGCAGTCCGGCAGCTTCCTCCTCCCCCAGAATCTTCAAGGTCTCGGGACTGCCTTTCCTCAGAGTCTTCTCTTGACTCCATGGTGGGCCAGCGCCCAGAGGTTGAGGAGTGGGAGGACGAGCCAATGACGAGGGCGCCGGTCCCTAACTCCAGCGAACTGGGGGAGGCGGATGTGAGGAGGCTGGAGCACCAGTATCACCTGCCCCACAAGTTCAGTTTTACCGCTACTACTCCATACGAGATGAGCCTGGACTCTCATACAGGCCACATCTGTATGTTTCTTCTGTCGTGGAAGGGTGGATTCCGCCTTCCTTTCGAACCTTTCATCCTTCAGCTTCTTGATTTTTTTTTCGGTTGACGCCCATTCAGTTGGTAGCCAACTCTTATCTCCTCCTTTCCGCCTTCCGTATTCTCTGCCGCCAGTGCGGAGTTCCTCCTTCCATGGACCTCTTCCACTATTTCTTTGAGTTGAAAGCACATCCTTCGGCTGGGAAGGGCTTCTATTTCATCTAGGCGAGGCGGAACAGGAGTTGTATCTCTTTGGCGGCGAAGGATTCTTCGCATAAGGGGTGGAAGACCCAATTCTTCTGGGTGGGGATTTGCTCGGTGGAGGAGACCTGGAGGTGCCTGGTAATCCCTAATTTCCATCCGAATATCCCTCCCAGACAGGACGAGTTCCCTCCTCATGTGGAGAAGTATGCTGCCCTCTTGCTGAAGCACCGCCAGTCCACCGAGGAGCTGGTGACGCCGGAGAATATCGAACGGTGTCTTCTTACGCAGCTGCATCCGTCGGGCTTAGGTGCCACAAATTAGATTCTCCTTCAGATGTGGGGGTCATCTTTCTTTTCCTGAACACGTCTTCTTCTTCGTACAGACACCAGGCGGGAACCTCTGAAGGAGGCCGCAGAGGTGATCGAGCTTGGAGATGACTCGACTGCTGATGAACCGGCTGCTCCCGTGGGTCCCTCCCGAACCGAAGACAAGGGCAAGGGAGCGGCCCAGGGCGAATCCTCCAAACCGCGGGGACCTAAGCACAAGGACCCTGTGAAGGGTATGATCCGGGCCGCTGCGAGGGCCAGGAAACGGGCCAAGAAGGCCGGGGCCGTACCCTCAGTTGGAGGCAACCCTACCACGGCTCACCCCTCCGTTGAGCATGATGGGGCCGACCCTACCGGGCAGGCTCTCCCACCAGCCGAGCTAGAGGGGGCCGAGGAGGTCAGGGCTGCCCCTGCGGGCGGTGACGATGTTGGCTCGGTTCCTCCTTCGGCTGGGACCGAGGGGGCCGACGATGCTCCTGCAACCGGCAGCGGGGCAGACCCGGCTCTCCCCTCGGTCGGAGCCGAGGGGGCCATGGCCGGAGTTGGGGATGCTGTGGTCGCGGCCGAGGCTGGCGCTTCAGGTGGTGATGCAAGTGCCGAGCCGGTCCAGGTTTAGAGGCCGCAGGAAAATCCAGCCGGGGCGCGAGGGGCGACCGAGGCTGGGGCTCGATCCGGGCCACACGGTGGGGCGCCGGGCGGTGGGGGGTTCTCCATTCCGACGGCCTTGGAGAGGCTGGGTATCTCGGGCCCCTTGCACCAGGTATGCTGCGGTATATCCGCGAAGGTGAGGGGGGGAGGTAGGCAGTACTCCCCATCCACGGCTCTCGCCGGGGTTATGGAGGGCGGCCTGGCCCTGGCCCAGATGGGGGCTACTCTGGCGGAAGCGTACGCTCAGTCGGAATGGGAGCGAGCGAACCTGGCCTGGACCCTTGGTGGGTCGGACAGGAGGTTGGCTCGGCTCGCCGAGGAGCGTGACGGGCTTCGGCGGGAGCTCTCCTCAGTCAAAGGGCTGATGTGGTCGAGCCAGATGGAGACTTGGGCGCTAACCGAGTAGCTGGCGAAGGCTCACGGATCGCTCGAGAAGAAGAACAAGCTTCTCAAAGAGGAGCGTCTTACACGCGCTGAGCTGGATGGCCAGTGGGAGATCGAGCGTGCCGAGCTGGTAGACCGCGCGGAGGAAGCCAAGCGTCTTCGGCGGGAGGCCGAGGCCGATCGAGCTGAGGCGGAGAAGCAGGTGGCGGTGGCCGAAGGGCGGACCACTGAGGCCGAGCAGAAGGTAGCCGAGGCGGAGCAGAGGGAGGCCGAGCTCGCTGGTAGGGTGGGATCGGCCGGGGCGGAGGCTCTCGAGCAATACAAGAGCTCAGAGACTTACCGGGTTGACCTAAAGGAGGCTGCCCTCCCCTACTATGAGCTAAGACTTCGCCGGGGCATCCACATGGGGTTCCAGCAGGGCTACAACCGGGCCATCTCTTACGCCGATGAGTACGCATCCGGATTGGTTGACTTCCCGTCCGGTCAATGTTATGACTCGGACTTGTCATCCTCCAGTTCCTCTGCTTCGGCACAGGATGAAGAGGATCCCGAGGGCTCATCATCCGAGGGGTCACCAACTCCGGGTGCCTCGGGAGGGCACTCAACCGAGGCAGTTCCCATGCCGGTGGGGTCGGTGCCAGGGTCGGCCGTCACCGAGGCTGCCGGGGGCAGACCGCTCGAGCCCTCTACTTTCGGTCTTCAAGGTGGGCCAGAGGCCTGATGTATCTGTTTCGCTTCTTCTTTTTGTATACCTTTTTCCTTTTTGAAGAAAAAGACTTCCTTTTTTGTGTGGAAATAAATAAGGCAGTGGTGTTATGATGAAGACTTATCTGTACCATATCGCCATTGCCGTATTTTGTTCAACGTATCTGTAGTGGTTGGAAAGAGCCGATACTTTCTACGTGAATCTCGCATAATGGTTGGGTGATCCTTTGACAGGGTGTCCTTCCGTTTTCTCATGCTTTGAATGCCTGGCCGCTTCGTGTATCCCGCTGGGGCGGAAGGTGAGAAGTTTGAGGTGATCGTTCGTAGGGAGAAATCCCTTTGGCTTGTTTTCGAGGAGAGAATCCTTTAAGGCGAGTAGCCTCCCTTTGCCTATAAAAGGACTAAAGGGCGTCCCTTCCTCTCCACCGCTTAGGGTTTTCCCTGACAGTCTTTCCTCATTCCTTCTTCGCGTAGCGTTATGCCATCGTATTCGGAGCATGGAGGAAGTTCCGGAAGATGAGGCTGCCGACGACGGGGGGCAGAGAGTTCTTGCTGCTCCGGACTTGAAGAGGATTCGACGGCCGGCGGGCAGACTTGAAAAGGGTTCAACGTGCGGAGGCACAACGTTTTCCCTTTATCAGTTTCGGCGGTGCTTGCAGGGGGGCGAGATGGAGGACGAATGGGGGCATCAGACATCCCTGCCGCCCGTCCCTTCCGGTTCGCTTCACGGATGGGAGGAGGAAGCCAACTAAGCTCCATCCCTTCTGGGCCTTCCCCTGCCTCCTCATCCAGCTCTGCTGGTTTCTTTTTCTTTCTTGCAGCCTCTTTTTCCCTCTTCTGCTCTACTCCTCCTTTCTTTCACTCTTCGGAGGGTGCCTGCACTCTCTTTTTTCCAAAGAGTTGGTAGTTTTGCGGGGAAGATGCTTTCATATGCATTCTCTCTCCCCCTTCTCTTCCAAGTTCAAATTGGAAGGTAGCCTTCTCTTTCCTGATCCCTCTGTCACCTTTGTCTCGAGCTTCCCGAGCCAACGGGGTCAACTATCCTTTATCCGAGCCAGTTTCTACACAAGGCAGAGTCAGTGGCTGGATGCAGGAAGGTCATCCGAGTCAGCCGAGTGATGGGCTCATATGATGGCGGCAGATGGACTTTTTGCTTTTTTGACATGTATTTTCTTGGCTTCGGCCTTCCTGATGTACAAGCGGTTTGTTTGAATAAAAGAAAAGAGCCTTTTGCTTTATCTCATGTCGTTTGCACAATGCTCAGTGTTCAGAAGTAGAACTTGCGTAATGTAGTTGCGTTCCAGGTTCGAGGGATGAGCTCTCCTTCCATCATAGATAGATGGTATGCTCCTTTTCCGAGCGTCTCGACCACTCGGTAGGGGCCTTCCCAGTTAGGGGATAGCTTGCCCGCCTCAAGTGGTCGAGAGGCTTCGGCTTTCCTGAGGATGAAGTCTCCCGCCTGGAAGTGTCTGTATCGGACTTTGGCGTTGTAGTATCGAGTGAGGCGGCGTCGATATTTCGTTGCTCTGATGCTGGTGATCTCTCAGACTTCATCTGCTAAGTCGATATTTCTGAGCAATTTCTGGTTGTTTATCTCAGATGAGAAGCAGATGACTTGGAGGGAGGGGTTGCCAATCTCCAACGGGATCACGGCCTCGGTACCGTACTCCAGTTGAAAGGGGCTTTCACCGGTTGCCGTTCTGGGAGTCGTTCTGTGCGACCAAAGTACGTTCAACAATTCCTCGAGCCAGCTGCCCTTGGCTTTGCTGAGCCTAGTCTTGATGCCTTTTAAGATAGTCTTATTGGCATTTTCGACCAGCCCGTTAGCCTAAGGGTGGGCGATCGAAGTGAAGTGATTGCGAATGCTGAGGTCGGCGCATCTGTCTCGGAAATATCGAGAATCAAATTGCCGACCATTATCGCTCACTATCACCCGGGGGATGCCGTAGCGACAGATGATCGACTTCCAGATGAAATTCCAGACGACTGTGTCGGTGATCCTTGCAGTGGCTTCGGCCTCGATCCACTTAGTGAAGTAGTCGATGGCGACGATAATGAACTTCTTCGATCGCTCGGTTGGCTTCGTCGGTGCTGAGGCACTTCAAAAGAGGGCCGGAGAAGGATCTCCGGTAGAGTGCGCCATCCCGAGTGACGAATCACCGAGCTTGGTATTTCAATCTTCGGGCTTCCTGAGGTTCGGGAGGCTCCTGGGAGTCTTGAAGCCACGACAGGTAGGGGGTACGCCAATCCCTTGGGGGGGCCGAGTCAGCATCTAGGAGCTCCAAATCGATGCTCGGGTGCTCTAGCTCTTCGAGAAGGACCGATCGAGTACCTTCGGGGTCAAGAGAGGAGGCCAGCTGAGAGTGGGCATCCGCTCGGGAGTTTTCCTCCCTTGCTATTCGGACTACCTCAAAACTCTCAAACTGTTATGCCGCAGTCTTGACCAGTTGGAGGTATTTGATCATCGGTACTTCTCGAGCTTCATAATCACCGTTGACCTGGCTAGCGACCAGTTGGGAGTCAGTGTGAATCCTGAATCGCTCAGCCCCTAACCGCCGGGCCATGCGGGCTCCCGATATGAGGGCCTCATACTCGGAAGAGTTGTTGGATGCTTGGAAGTTGAACTTCAGGGCGTACTGTAGCTCTGCTCCTTCGGGGGACTTCAGGAGGATGTCGGTGCCGCTTCCAGTTGAGTTGGAAGATCCGTCGACGAACAGTTCCCAGGTCGGCCTGGGTACGGACGGAGATCTTTCTTCAGTGAGGATGGTGCTCTCGGTGATGAAGTCAGCGAGGGACTGGCCTTTGGTAGCCGAGCGAGGCCGGTACGATATATTGTAGGCCCCGAGCATGATGGCCCACTTGACGAGGCGTCCTGAGGCTTCAGGGTGAGCGAGGATCCTCTTTAATGGTTCGCCAATCAACACGGTGATGGAGTGCCCTTGGAAATAGGGTCGGAGGCGCTTGGCCGAGGCAACCAACGCTAGCACGAGTTTCTCGGTTTCGGGGTACCTTCTCTCAGCCTCATTAAGCACCTTGCTGGTGTAGTAGATCGGTCTTTCGATTCCTGAGTCATTTCTGACTAGGACCGAGCTAACCGTAGATGGAGTCACCGAGAGATAGAGATGCAAGGCTTCACCTGGTTGGGCTTGGAAAGCACTGGGGGTGAAGCCAGGAACTCTTTAAGCTCGGTGAACGCTCTTTGGCATTCCTCACCCCACACGAATGTAGCAGATGCCATTTTGCGCCCCCTCAACAGTTTGAAGAAGGGTAGGCATCATTCAACCGCGCGGGACAGGAATCTGCTGAGCGCAGCAATGCGCCCGGTAAGGCGTTGAATGTCTTTGATGCAGGTGGGCGGGCGCATGTCCAGGATGGCCTGGACCTTGTCGGGGTTGGCCTTGATCCCACGTTGGGTGACTAAGAAGCCCAAGAATTTCACGGACCTTACTCCGAAGGCGCACTTGGTAGGGTTGAGCTTCATGTTGTACTTCAGGAGGGTGTCGAAGGTTTCCGCCAGGTCGGCGAAGTGGTCTTCTGCCTTGGGGGTCTTCACGAGCATGTCGTCAATATAGGCCTCGATGTTCTGACCGAGCTGTCCCTCGAACATATGGTTGACCAACCTCTGGTACGTGGCTCCAGCGTTCTTCAACCCGAAAGGCATCCGGGTGTAGAAGTGCACGTCGAGGTCGGTGATAAAGGCGGTCTTCTCGATGTCTTCGGGGTGCATTCTGATCTGGTGGTAACCTGAATAGGCATCCAGGAAGCTGAGTATCTCATTGCCCAAGGTTGAATCAACCAGTTGATCGATGCTCGGTAAGGGATAGCAGTCCTTTGGAGTAGCTTTATTCAAGTCGGTGAAGTCCACGCACATCTGCCACTTTCCCGAAGCGTTTGGTACAAGGACGACGTTAGCCAGCCACGTTGGGTACAGGACCAGCCTAAAAAGGCCAGTCTTTTGCCCCTTGGTGACTTGCTCCTTGATAATCGCATGCTTCTCTGGCGCATGCTTCCTTATGCGTTGTTGCACGGGCTTCATGGTCGGGTCGAGGTTGAGCTTATGTACCACCGTCTCTTCCGGTATCCCGGGGAGTTGATCATCAGACCATGCAAAGACCCGGATATAGGCGAAAAGAAATTCTTTGTATTGCTGTTGAACTTCAAATGTTAGGTCGGCTCCGATCTTTACTCCTAGGGTCGGGTCGTCGTTTAGGAAAACCGCTAGCAATTCGCCTCCAGGCTCGGCGGTTGCGGATTTTTTCTCGACTTCCCGGGGGCCCTTGTTCTTCCCGTCCGGCCTTGTGGCTTCAACCGAGATATTATAGCACCTCCTGGCCATGGCCTGGTTGCCTCGGACTTCCCCCAACCCATTTTTGGTGGGAAACTTCATCTTTTGGTGATAGGTAGAAGGCACCGCTTTCGTCCGACTGAGGATTCCTCGGCCGAAGATTGCGTTGTATGCTATCATACCTTTGATCACTATGAAGTCCACCATGATCGTAATAGTTTTGGGTGGGGTGCCAAGAGTAACTGGCAGGCTTAGGGCTCCCTCGGGATAAGTGGCCTGGCCATTGAATCTGCATAGCGGGGTTCGGATCGGGCGGAGTTTAGACGGATCCTCCCCCATCTTAAGGAAACATTCATAGGATAATATATCAGGGGCACTTCCATTGTCAACTAGAATCATGTCTACGTTATAATGGTTTATTGTGGCCGTATCACCAGGGCGTTGTCATGCGGGGTACTCAGCCCCTCCAGGTCTTGGTCGGAGAAGACTATGACCTGGGGCTCACTCAGTGGGGCCCTGGGAGGCTCAATGGCTCGGCTCGCCCGCTCAGCATGATGCTTCCTTCCTCGGCCACTGTCTCCTCCTGATGCAGCTCCTCTGATGATGACGTTGATGTGGACCCCTCGGGGGGTGTTGTCAATCTCCTCTGGGGTGCCTCGATCTTCCTGGTGCCCGACTATGAACCGGGAGAGGTGCCCTTGATGAACGAGACGCTCGATCTCGTCCTGGAGCTGATGGCAATCACCGGTGTGATGCCCGTGGTCACTGTGGAACAGGCAATGCTTGCTGCGACTGCGGTTCTTCGACTTCATTGGCTCGGGTTGGCGGAGGAGGTCTGAGCCTTTGATGTCTTCATAAATCTCGTACACTGGAGCGGTTAGGGGAGTGTACCGCTCGTACTTCCGTGACGGTTCCTTGCGTTCCCCGTCTCGGTTCCGCCTCTTTCCTTGGCCCGATCTTGGCTCGGGTGCCCGCTTCTTGTCCCCCTCCCGACCCGAGCCGGTTGCGTCTCGGCATGCACTGAGCACTTCTTCGCACTCGGCGTGGTGCAATGCCAGAGTCACTAGCGCAGCAAGGGTCGAGGGAGGGTGGAGGACAAGCTCGCGGTGGAGGTTCTCGTCGCGGGTGCCCCCGGTCAGTGCGGTGATGTCCGAGGCGACGTCTAGGCGGGGGATCCTTTGGGCTTCCGATTTGAATCGGAGAATGTAGGCCCGAAGTTTCTCCCCTTGCGTCTGTTTGAGGGCAAAAAGCCCCGCTACCGACCTTGGTGGACCGCTGTCGGCGAAACTCTCCTTGAATACTCGCCCGAATTACTTGAAGTCTCGGATAGATCCTGTAGTACCCCAGAATTTATATATATAATTTTTGAATTATAAAATAGTTCTCTAGAAATTATAAAGGCCTAAATAAATTAATAAAAGATTATGGGATTAACAAGTCATTATAAGGCTCAATTAGGCTAATTAGTTAACCTAGCCTATCTAATTATTATCCAAAAGGGTAATGGACTAAGCCCATTAAGTTTGGCCCATATTCTAGAAGGGTAATTGGCTTATTCACGTATTTTTAGGATAAATACTAATTATATAAGATAATTATATGGATAAACGAATAAAAGAGTTTGATTAAATTGAAACTCTATATACGTCACATGTAACGGTCTATCGGGCGACTGCCACAGCCCTGTAACGCACCTAGACACGACCGTTACATTCTGCAGATTCCGTAAGGTGAGGAAATTGCAAAAAGATTAGAACTTTGAAATCCTATCTACAAGAGATCGACTTAGGGAAGCTTATAACATTACTAAGGACTATTAGGGATTAGGTTCTGGCAGATTAAGGACTCTAGAATCGATCTAATCTCCAAACCCTAGCCAAGACCCTATAAATAGGACCTAGTTCTGAACTGAGCGACCCTTACTTTTGACTCGTGAAGAATCAAGGTAAGGAGTCATAAATTCGGGTAAGTTATTTAGAAGCTTTTGTTTAGTATACTTTAGACTAATGGTTCTCCAAATTTCATGCTAGGAGATCAAGCAACCAAGGAGATACAAGCTTCCAAAGTTGCTGATTCAACCTTAGCAACCCAAGAATCTGAACGCAAGTCCCCTGAAGATCAGGACATTAGGATGTCTAAACGAGGTAATTAGAACTCAATCCTTTAGAACTTTTTGTTCCCAATAGTTTCATCTTCTTACCCTCAAAATTTCACATCCTTAGGTCAAGAGGCTGAGGAAATAGAGTAGATTGAAGTTGCTGATTTATCACAAGAAGTACAAGGCACTAAGGGTAGCACCTAGCATCAAATTCAAAGTTTTAAGGTTCTATAAGAGGTAGGTTATCTCATGATTGGTAAAAACAACTTGTTAGGATTAAAAGTCCTCTGATTGTGCTTGATTTCATGCATTATAGACTAAGAATTTTATGATTTCATAGTTTTATACATTCATGCATTTCTTAGCCCTAAATGGAAATAAAAAGGTATTATCTTGTCTATTCACTAAACCCTTGCATATAGTTGGCCTATGCATCGATTCATGATTAGAACAGTGGTAATATGTTGATTTCCAGGCATGTAATGTTTTCATAAACCTTTACTTTAGTTTACTGCCAGCAGGTTCTTTGACGCACTAACGTGAGACCGTCACATGCATGTAACGGCCTTACGATAGACTGTCACAACCTGTTATGCTTTTATTTGTTCTATTGTCTCTGACGCACCCTAGTAGGAGCGTTACACCACTGTAACGGCCCCTCGATAAACCGTCACACACTATAACGCGCCTATCCTAGACCGTCAGACACCTGTGTTCTATCAGCCCAAGGCAGAATAATAACCAGTTAAGTTTACTTATAAATAAGCTTAGATAGCTAAGTTTGGACCTATTATCATGACTTTGAGTTTAGTTTCTGATTCATAATCGAATTGCATGATTAAAGTGTCTTAGGTTATTTTAAGTTATGCTAATTTCATTGGCTAAAACTCTATAGTTTTGTATTCTAAATCATGATTTTCTAAAGTTGTATTGACGGAGTTTTATCTTGGTTTCATAATGATACACATTCTTTCCTATCTATAGAGTCATTTCTTTAAGTATATGGCACATATTCCGGTATGTTGTCCATTAGTTCACTTTACACTATAGGAACACTATTCTTGGACATGAGGACCTCTTTATTGGATATTCCTTCCAATGGACTAGAAAATCTTGTTTCAAGGCCTCCGTAATTCTCCGCAAGCTTGGGATTCCCACTAGGACGCCGAATTGGTTGTACCATTAAAGACCATTGATTAGATTACACTATCGATGGTTTTGGTTATCAGTAATGTAACGGCTCTATGTTGGACCGTCAGGCATAAGTAACGGCCCAATATACGACCGTCACATTCCACTGAGTCCGATTTCTTGGTTCTGGATTCAGACTAATGTAACGGCCCAATACTGGAGCGTCACATCATGTAACGGCCCAGTATATGACCGTCACACTACTTGAGTATTTTAACCCAAGGATTGACCAAGGGTTGATATTCCAAGGTTCTAGATAGACTCTTGATGATCTAGAACTTATCATATTGATCAATAAACCTAATATAATGAATGGAAGATAAAGAACGTATCGTTATGCTGCCGATTTATTTCCATCAGCATAACCTTGCTTAAGTCCTTCTTGGTTTCTCATGATTCTTATTGAAGCATTCATTCGTTGAATTATTGTTATCATGAGCTTATTGAACTTGTTACATTCTTGGCCATATTTATTGTTAACATGCGTGGAAGTAACTTGATTTATACTTGAAGATGCGATCGAGCACTGATTGTGTTCAAGGGCTCTATGCTAGTCCCCTCGGCTGATTGTCGGAAACATACTATTTTATAAACCATGGGGTATGATGCTACTGGCGTCGCATTGAGCTGGGAGTACTTTCTCTATAAATAAGTAAAAATCCACGACACGACATGACATTCTTGTACATGGCTTTCTTGCTTGATATTCCACAGAAATTCATGAAGTATTTGCTCATAAGCAAAAGATACTGGAGTGATGATTATGTGGCTTGCTAGTACATTCTTGATACATTCTTGTTCATGAAAGGACCATATCATGTTCTTGTTACATTCTTACTAGTTCGTACTTGCTCTCATTCTAACTTACTTGATCATCTTGTTACTTGGTTTAATTGCGTGATTGATCGCATTCGCATGATTCTACCTTATTCTTTAGAGCTAAATTGGTAATTACTTTAATAGTGCCTTCATGTTGATGCGAAGATACCTACTGGGCAAGTGTGCTCATTATCTATTTCCAATCTTTTCAGGAGATGGAAGTGATTCGAATTCAGATTCAGGTTATACAAGTAGCGGGTCCGAGAGCGAATGAAAGTATTGTCAAGATGAGAGTGAAGACTTATAAAAGTATATATTGTTTAGATTGAGTCTATGTAATTTTCCTATTTCTTGAGTTTAGTGCATAATGGAAATTGAATTAGTGGTTGTACTTGATTATCAATGAAATAAAGTTGAAGTTTGAATATATATTGTGCAATTACATTTATATGTGTGATTGTCTTGCGCTCTGATCGTTCTTGCTTGCAAGAGACTTACCATGCCGGCTATTCGCGCTCCCCGAGTTAGTCTTCCACTGTAATAAAGGCTCGGGGCGTGACAGATCTGGGGGTGAGGTTCCGGAACCATGCTTGGGTGCCTTGGACCAAGGTGGTCGCAAAGGCTCGGCACTTGATGGCGTCGGACGCTCCGTGAAGGGTCATCAGGGCATCGAAGCTGTCGAAGTGGTCGGCCGGGTCACCCTGGCCGTCGTAGGGCTTGAAGGTCAGGATGGAGGCTCTGGGAGATACCTCTGCCTTCAAGATAGGGTCGAAGAATGGGGATCTCTCCTCATCCTCTGGTGGAGAGGTCTTCTGCAGGGCTCACAGGGCGCACTCCTGCTCTGCGAAATGCCTCTCAAATTCTCACAGCCGAATGGATAGCTCCGTCTGCCGCTGCGCCGTGGGGCTGGGGGGGGGCACGAAGGCAGGCTGTCCTGGCGCTCCGTGGGGACTTCGATCTTCGGGATGGGATGGCGTGCCCCATGCCTGCCCCGCTTCGGTGAAGAGGAAGCCTCTTGCTCCGGAGGCGGGGCTTGCGAGGGTCCTCCTGCTTTGTTGCGGATGAGCTGCTGCCCTCGGAGGGTGAAGCGGCCTCCGGTGGTGTGCTGGGATACGTTTTCGCGGGGAGGGCTTTCCGGAGGGGCGCGTGACCTTCCATCCCTGGCCGCTTGGGTCCTCATGAGTTACACGAGGACATCCAGTTTCGCGTTGAGGGCTTGGAAGGCTTCGGCGCCGCCGTTGAGCGGTAGCCCTACCGCCGTGGGAGGAGGGGGTGGTCCGTCGGGGAGAGTGCTGGCACCGGAGTGGGGGTTTTGGGAGGCTTGTGAGGGGCCTTCCCCCGCCGCCACCATGGCCTTTCCCCTATCGTCGGCGGACCTCCTCCCTAAACTTCTTCTCACCATACTGGCTCTTTGGTCGTTTCCCACAGACGGCGTCAGATGAAGGGGCGTGATCTCGCGCTGGTCCTGAGCTGGGAGGGTGATCACCAGATAGTGAACTGCAGAGAAAGGGAAATAAATCAGGAGGCCCATGGATGGTTCCCTGGGGAAAACCCTCTGATGCTTAAGTCAGTAGAGCAATGGTGGAAGGTATTGAGGGAGATAAAAAGAGGTGCACGAGATCCCCCAACACCAAGATGGTTAAGTGGTTCCTGCTCAGGGAGTTTTAGGCCTGTATGTGCCTTCTCTGCCGCCGGAGAGAGTCCCTGGTTTATATAGCGAGCTCTCCTGATGAGTCCCATAAGCTGAGGAGTTTCAGGCGGGAGTTACATCCTCATCATGGGATCGTTACGTCCTCATCGTGGGATCGTTACATCCTCGTTGTGGGCTCTTCATGGCCTCGAGGGATCATGGCTCCCTTATCCCTCTAAACTCCTACTCATAAAGGGCTTTCAACGGCTGCATGGATAAACACTTGTCAGTCGATCCGAGCATAAGAGGTGCCAACCCTGTCCGGGCGATAGGCGTAGCTCGGATGCTGTCAGGTCGGAGTGGGCACGGAGTGCTCACCCTTATCCCGGTGGAGGGATGTGGACGCACTAAAATTTGGAGGGGGGATCTGTTCGTTTGTTGGTCGGGGTTAATTCATTTATTTAGTGTGAGGGCGTGCCAGTCACAAAGTGACGATTTATTCGGGCTTCATGGAAGCCCATGGTGCGCTCGATCTGACTAATCAGACAATTGTGTAGTTTGTGTCGGGACCGAAACCCGCCGCGCCATAAAGGTCACGGCGTTACTTACATCCCCCATACGGGGGAACACCCTTGATTGATTACCGGGAATAAGGGCCCTACGGCCTAGAGAGAATACTAATCATGCATGAGGATAGTGAAAGATGAACTATGCTAGAAACCCGTATTGGGACGTGAATGTTCAGACTATGTCGGCCACTCATGGGCCACTTCATGTTCGGACGAAGCTCCGTGCTTGTAGTATAAAAGACGGTGACAAAACCGCGTGAATGTCTGCCACGAACAAGGCAAGTTTAATGAGAATACGGGATTGGATCCCGGTAGAAACGGGTCAAGTTGATAGACTGTTGGCCGGAGATGATTTCGGACTATGGCCATGTCGGAAATTCCGTAAACCACGTCCGATACCATAAGGCGTCGTCGATTTTCTCTTTGCACCCAGTCCGAGGGAGTGAATTATTAAGTGCATAGCCCGAGCTCACTAACGTGCGCCCTCACACGCGGATCGACCTGCGCGGTCAGGTCGCGGGGTTCGACCTGCCCGGTCAGGTCGCGGGGGTCAAGGGGGCAGCGCCCCTTGCGGGGGTTTCCGGGGGCAGCGCCCCCGGAACAAAATTTAATTATGGGGGGGTATGCTATTGCCGTCGTTCCGATCATTGATTTAAGTGGTTTATTCCCATTCCATTCTTTCTATTTTGTTTACTGATTTAGTCCTTATTCTCTCGTTTATTCTTTAATTTCAATAGTTTTCTTTCTTCGTTTCATTCTTTTAGTTTTCTTTTGCCACGCCGTATTAGCCAGTTGTAAGGAGATGGGCACGCCGGTTAAGGGGCGCCGGGTTAAGATGGAGATGGGCGCGCCGTTTTAATGTTCAATGGGGAGATTGGGGGCGCGCCGGATATGGAGGGCAAGGGAGAGGGCGCGCCATTTTTGGAGGGCAAGGGAGAGATTGAGGGCGCGCCGGATACGGAGGACAAGGGAGAGGGCGCGCCGTTTTAGCATTTAGAGAAGAGATGGGGGGTTTTGTGAGGAGGGTTGAAGCGGCGCGGTGGGGTAATGGCCGCGCCGTTTCAACTCGCACCGGGATAGGTATATGGGGGTTGTTTTGAAGCTCTGTTTACTGCATTTTCTTTTCCTTTCACCCGTAGATTGATTCAAGGTTTGATTTGCTCGTTCTGTTGATAGATCAAGCTGGTAATGAGGAGGTTTTAAGAGCTTTAACCATTTTAATCATTTATTATGATGAAACAGTATGAACGTCTAAGTGTTTTTGCTCACAAAGTCCTCATTTTGTTCTTCATCAGTTCAACCTGTTCACTTGTTGTTGGGCGTTCTTAGTCTTGGCGAAAATTGGGCAGCACCTCCCCTGGACCGAGACTTGCCAGAGATAAAGGAGGGTCACCAATCGGATTGCTCCGGGGTAGACCCTCAAAAATCGGAGTAGCCTCACGGCGGTCCGAACCCAAATGTGAGTATGGAACGTTCGAGGGCCAGCCTACAAGAACGACCACAGCTCACGGGTGACGATTTCGTGGAACGGGACAGATGTAGGCCATAGGTGGCCATGAATGTTCACCCTTCGAACGGGTTCCCTCAGAGTTCATGCCACAGAAGGGCAAGCTTCTGAGGACCCCAGGTAATGTTGAAAACCGGGAGGAAGAAAACAGAAGAAAAGGGGAAGGGATCAGAGCAATAGAATACTGCGCATGCTTACAAAGTCACTCTTTTATTCATCCTCAAGGGAAAGGAAAGGAGGGAAGAGAGGTACAAGACGAGATCTACCCCCCCCAAAGCACAGGGAAGAATATAACGGAGAAGATAAAAGAAAAAAACTAGGTGTTGAGGTGGGGGAAGAAGATACATTGGTGGGGGAGAAGGAGGAACAGAGCACAAGCTCTTCCCCCTCTCTCCCCTCTCACTCTCTCACCCTCTCTCTCTCTCTTTTCTTCACCTTGCAGGTGGGAATGGATGGAGCTTCTTCTTCTCTTCGAACGCCGAAGACCCTAGCCGAACCAGCCAGCCTTCCCTTCAGCCTCTCTTCTCTCAACCCTTTCTTCTTCTACCTCCTTCTATCTATGAGCTCCTTCTGTTTGTTTGTTTCCTTCGGCTTCACAATGCTGCCCCTTTTATAGAACGACCATCCTGGGAGCGTCCCTACCAATTCCACCTCGTCCGCAATGAAGTCGGGAGTTGACTGGCTGTGCTGGACACCGTTGATTCGTCTCGTACACTGCTGCTCGTCCGAGGATGGGACGCTCAGAGATTTGTCGGAGCTTGCCTTGCTGCTGCTGCTTATGTGCTGTCGAACGGAGGTAGAAGAAGGGCCATGGGCATTGAATGTTCTCTGCATGCCATAATGATGCAAAAACAGAGCATCGGAGTGTAGATGGGATGGCTTGTTTGCGCGCCGGGGAAGCGCTTCAGAGAATAGAATGAGGGGTTAAAACGGCGCCACATTCAAAGGGGCGCCGTTTTAAGCATCAAATGGGGAGGCCCCTTCGATAGGAGCGCGCCGTGTAGCCAAATAAAAAGGGGGCGCGCCGTTTTAAGAGGGGGGCGCGCCGTTTTAAGGGCGCCGTTTTAGGGCCACTTCGTGCCGTTTTAAGCACCAAACGGATTCCTTTCGAAGTCGCGGCCATTTATATGAATGTCGGCATTCCCAGAACGTTCCGGTTGCGACGTATGGCCTCCATAATATTCCGTTTGTAGCCTCTGGGACTCGGTCCCAGATTCTGCGTGACTTTCGGTGCATGCCGAGACTGTGCGGAGTTCCTGACTTTTCTCTGATTCAGCTCTCGGCATGGCCGGTCGGAGCGTTGTAGCTGTATCTTCTGCTTAGGGGGCTTCCTTAGCGGGTAGCGGACCACCAAGCGAGTTCTCGTCCTGATCGGGCGAGGCATGAGGTTTATTCGGCCTTTTCGTCTCCGACTTGCTCTCGAGTGTTACGATGTGCATGCCGTACGATCGACGCCGTCATTTTTCGACGTCCACAAATGCCCCCCACTCGTGGGTGGCGCAAACGAGGGACGAGTGCGCGGGGCCTGCGAGTGTAGAGCTCTTCGACATGACGTCTATTCTTCTGAGCCACTGGGATGCTGGTCCGGTGCAAATTCACGGGAAAGCGCTCACTCCTTCAGCGAAGGGATGAGGGGATCGCTTCACCGCATATGCACGCGGACTGAGATGTCAGAGTGAGGGTTTAGTCATCGGCATGGAGTGAATACCGAAGCAAGAATGAAGGGTCTATGTGTCATCTTAGGCAAAAGGCTCAAAACAACTTAGACGAGGCCAAACCCAAGGGGGGGGGGGTTGTTGACTCGTGCTGGGTTTAGGAAAGTTGTTCATTCACCGACTCGGGTGAGAGGTCCAAGCCAGATGCTTTTGCAAGGGCTCCAACGGAGTGAGATGGATTTCATGCATTTGGGTGGAACGTTCGAAGCGAAGGGTTTATTTGCTGGTGCCGACAGGGTGTCGGGAGTTGACGTGGTCTATTCATTGGCACGGGGTGAGTGCCAAGGCAAAAGGGGTCTTTCATTCATTGACTTGGATAGAAGGTCCGAGCCAAGCAAGAAGGTTCTTTTGTTCATCGGCTTGGACGGAAGGTCCGAGCCAAGCAAGAAAGTTCTCTTTTTTTTTTATTCATTGACTTGGACGGAAGGTCCGAGCCAAGCAAGGAAGTTCCCTTCTTTTCTTTTTCTCTCTCTCTCTTTTTTTTAATATTGACTTGGACGAAAGGTCCGGGCCAAGTAAGAAGGCTCTATCTCTTTTTATTCATTAGCTTGGACGGAAGGTCCGAGCCAAGCAAAGAGGTTGTTTTTTGTTCATTGACTTGGACGGAAGGTCTGAGTCAAGCAAAGGAGGTTCTTTTGGTTCATCGACTTGGACGGTAGGTCCGAGCCAAGCAAGAAGGTTCTTTTTTTTTTTTGTTCATCGACTTGGACGAAAGGTCCGAGCCAAGCAAGGAGGTTCTTTTTGTTCATCGACTCAGATGAAAGATCCGAGCCAAGCAAAGGCGTTCTTTTTGTTCATCGGCTTAGACGGAAGGTCCAAGCCAAGGGTTTATTCGTCTGTGGGACTGGAGTTGTAATATTGAGGTGGTTTATTCATTGACACGGGGTTAGTGCCAAAGCAAGGGTATTTATATTCATGGCACCAGACGGAAGGTCCAGGCCACTGGTTCGTTCATCGATTCCGATAGGGAGTCAGAGACCGACGTGGTTTATTCATCGGCACGGGGTTAGTGCCAAAGCAAAGGTCTTTTTGTTCAAGGAACCAGACGAAAGGTCTGGGCCACTGGTTTATTCATTGACGCCGACAGAAAGTCGGAGACCGACATGGTTCATTCATTGACACGGGGTTGGTGCCAAAGCAAGGGTCTTTTCGTTCATGGAACCAGACGAAAGGTCCGGGCCACTGGCTTATTCGTCGATGCCGACAGGGTGTCGGAGACCGACGTGGTTCGTTTGTCTCTTGGTATTTTCGTTGGTGCGGGGGCTGGTGCCAACGCAAGGAGCAAGGGTTTATTCCCCAATCCTGGACGAAAGATTCAGGTGGGGTGTTCTTTGTCAGTGCCGACAGGATGTCAGAGGCTGACACGGTTGATTCGTCTATTGAAATATTCGTTGGTACGGGCTGGTGCCAACGCAAGGAGAAAAGGTCGATTCCCCGATCTCGAACGAAAGGTTCGGGTGGGGTGTTCTTCGTCAGTGCCGACAGGATGTCAGAGGCTGACACGGTTGATTCGTCTATTGAAATATTCGTTGGTACGGGCTGGTGCCAACGCAAGGAGAAAAGGTTGATTCCCCGATCTCGAACGAAAGGTTCGGGTGGGGTGTTCTTCGTCAGTGCCGACAGGATGTCAGAGGCTGACGTGGTTGATTCGTCTATTGAAATATTCTTGGAGATAAGAGTGAGTGTTAATAAAGGGAGACTGATTCCTCCCCCCTTTTTCCTTTCTTTTTTTTCTTTTCCCTTTTTTTCTCATTATTTTTTTCTTCTTATTTCTTCTCTTTTTTTTCTTTCTTCTTTCTTCCTTTTTTTCTCTTTTTTTTATTTTATTTTTCTTTCTTATTTCTTCTCCTTTTTTTTCTCTCTTTTTTTTGACATGCAAGATAAATAGTGCCCAATCCATCTGGACAATAGTAATGCAAATTCGCCCGGGGCAGGGCAGAGAAAAGCATTATTCCTCGAATGGGGGAATCGGAGCATGGTACAACCTCAGATGCCTACCATTGAGGGGCAGAAATTGAACCTCCCCCCGATGGTCGACGATTACATACGCTCCGCCCTCGTAGACTTTCTGGATCACATAGGGTCCAAGCCAATTCTCATTCAGCTTGCCCTTGGGGTTGGAAGCCATGACTTCTCTTCTCTTCACCATAACGAGGTCACCCTTCTTAAATTCGCGTTCCTTGACGAGCTTGTCAAAGGCGCGAGCTATCCGGGCCTGATAGACCTGGATGTTCTGCTGGGCTTGGAGCCGTTTCCCCTCCAAGTTGGAGAGCTCTTCGAGCCTTCGCTCGACATTTGTCTGCTCTTCCCGGACCAACCCGTGTTGGACTGCGACCCGGAGGGAGGGTATTTCCAGCTCGATAGGGACAATTGCCTCTGAGCCATATACCAGGGAAAAGGGTGAACAACCCGTCGGAGTTTTGTACACAGTTCGATACGCCCACAGGGCCTCGTACATTTTCTCTTCCCAGTCTCTCTTGTTAGAACTAACAATTTTGGACAGGAGAGTGCAAAGAGTCTTATTGAAAGCTTCAGCCAAGCCATTGGCCTGTGGGTTGTAGGGGGTCGACATCCTCCAGTCGATCTTGTACTTTTCTGCCAGCCGGTAGACCTTCTGGTTGCGGAAGTGACTTCCATTGTCTGAGATAATTCGGTTCGGAGTGCCAAACCGGAATATGATGTTGCGACGGACAAATATGGTGACGATCTCCCCAGTCACTTCTTTCAAAGCAATAGCCTCCGCCCAGCGGGAGAAGTAATCAGTTGCGGCCAAGATGTACTTGCACCCAGCTGATGATGCGGGTAGTGGACCCACAACGTCTGTTCCCCATTGGGCAAAGGGCCAGCTGGGCAGTGTTGGATGCAGGGGCACGGGCGGTCTCCTGGGCACCGTCGCGTGCTCCTGGCATTTTTGACAAGATTTGGCATACTTGCAGCAGTCGTCGAACATTGTCGGCCAATAGTAGCCGAGCTTCTTTATTTCAATCTTCATTTTCGGTCCTGCCTGATGTGCACCAGCTGCTCCAGCGTGAACCTCCTTCATGACCTTCCAAGCTTCTTCAATGGATAAACATCGGAGGAGCACCTTCCGTTTGGCGTCTGCCATAATTCGGAATAGGATCCCGTTCCGGACCTCATAAGAGTCCTTTGTTCTGATTAACTTGATCTTTTCTTCCCTTTGCCTGGGCAGCTGCTGATATTTAAACCACTGCAAAAGGGGGTCTCTCCAGTCGGGCGGGCTAATGGCTTCCGCTGTGATGACCTCAAGTTCTTCTTCTTCTGGCCCTCAATCATGCTAGGCACTTGGCGCTGATTCACCACCCGGATGCTGAGGGATCCATCTGGCGGGACTGCTAATGAACTTGCCAGTTTCGCCAGTGCATCGGCTTGTGCATTTTCCCCCCTGGCAACATGGCCTATCTCAATGAGGTAGAACTGCTGCATGAGCCGTTTTGCCTTAGTGTGGTAAGGGAGTAACTCGGGTTTTTGGATGTCAAACTGTCCCTGGACCTGCTTGACGACCAGCAATGAATCGCCAAACACATGTAATATTTTAATCTCCATCTATAAAGCGACTTGGAGACCAATAATCAGAGCTTCATATTCTGCCTCATTATTTATGCAGGGCTTGTTAATGGAGCAGGATGTGTGCAATACTTCTCCCTCAGGCGATTTAAGGACGATGCCGGCCCCGGCCCGTACTTTTGTGTGACCAGACAGGGTTGTTTCTGTTCTTGAAGCTCCGTCAAAGTGCAGCTGCCAGGCGATCTGTCGGGCTTGGTCCACTTCCAGTGTTTCATCTTCAGGCAACTCTGTGGCCAGTGGGGAATTTTCAGGCACAGGGTGTGCTGCAAAGAAATCGGCCATGGCTTGACCCTTAACGGCCTTCTGCGGCACATAGGTGATGTCGAATTCCATTAACAGTACTGCCCACTTGCCGAGACGCCCCTTCAGAACTGGCTGGGAGAGAATATGCTTGACTGGGTCGGCCTTAGAAATCAGGCTCACTTCATGCGAGAGCATGTAATGCCTCAGCTTCTTGACTGCGAAGACCAAGGCGAGACAAACCTTCTCAATCGGGGTGTATTTTGCTTCTGCCCCCATTAGTCTTCGGCTAAGGTAATAAAGAGCTTGCTCCTTCCCCTCATCATTGTTCTGGGCGAGCATTGCCCCCAGTGAACATTCGGTGGCAGCTATATATAGAATAAGCGGCCTCCCCTTGACAGGTGCCCCCAGCACAGGCGGGGTCTTTAAGTAATCCTTCAGCCGATCAAAGGCCTTCTGACATTCATGGTTCCAGTTGAAAGGTGCATTCTTCATCATTAATTTGTGGAATGGTTGACAGCGCCCCGACAAATTGGAGATAAATCTTCGGATGTAGGCTAGCCGACCTTGCAGGGACCTTAACTCTCCCAAATTCTCCGGAGGAGGTAGCTCCTGAATGGCTTTTATTTTAAAGGGGTCGATCTCGATCCCCCTATATCGGACAATGAAGCCGAGAAACTTTCCACTAGAGACGCCGAAGGCACACTTCATTGGGTTCATTTTCAGCTCGTACTGCCGGAGTCTCTCAAAGATGACTCTAAGGTCATTCAGGTGATCCCCCCTTTTCTTTGTCTTGACGACCAGATCATCGATGTAGCATTCAACTTTGCTATATAGCAGTTCGTCGAATATCTTGGTCATCGCCCGCTGGTAAGTGGCGCCAGCGTTCTTGAGGCCGAAGGGCATCCTTTTGTAGTGGAATATCCCTTTAGGTGACCGGAAGGCCGTATGAATTCGGTCATGTTCAGCTATCCATATCTGATTATAGCCGGACGATCCGTCCATGAAAGACAAGGCCTCATGGCCGGTAGTTGCATCAATCATCACTTCAGTGACGGGCACCGGAAAGTCATCTTTTGGGCAAGCTTTATTCAGGTCGCGGAAGTCCACGCAGATCCTGATCTGTCCATTCTTCTTCTTCACCGGCACAATGTTGGCCAACCAAGTAGTGTATTGTTTTCAGCTACAAAATCGACATCTATGAGCTTGTCGACTTCTTTACAAATCAGTTTTATCAGCTCCGGCCTCATACGCCTGGGGGGCTGCTTCACCGGCTCCACCTTGGATCAATAGCCAGAATATGTTGAGTCACGCCGGGGCTCAGACCGGGCATCTCTTTGTAGTTCCAGGCGAAACAGTCCCGAATTCTTGCAGCAACTTGACATATTGTCCCCTCTCCTGTGGAGGAAGAAGGGCACTCAGAAAGGTCGGCCTGGGGTCGCTTTCTGTGCCTAGATTAATTTCAATGAGCTCATCCACTGTGGCCTGGCCGCCATCTTCAAATTCTGGAGGCGCTGGTAGTAGGTCAATGAAATCCTTGTCTTTACCATCTTCTGCTTCAAGGACACCATAGGTGTTTTCTTGCTCTGCCTCATTAGGTAACGAGGCTTTGCTTGTTTCCCCCTCTATTAGGCTTGCTGTGTGCGGCTCTGGGGGCTCTCTTGTGCGGAGAAGTAAAGGACTTCTTTGGGATCTTCTTTGTAATTGTCATAGATGGCTCTTGCAGGGGCTAAGGTGATTGATTGCCATACTGGGGGCTGTTGCTCTACTGGTGGCTGGGGTTGCCCATTCTCAGCTGCATCTTCAAAAATCTGGTGCTGAACTGACACCATGTAAACACTTCTTTCATGGCCGCCTGCCACATGGGGGCGTGGCGGAGCGACCACATAATCTCCCATTCTGAGCTCATCTCTCTCAATCAGGTCTTGAGCAATGTCCTTGAAGACGTAGCAGTCTTCGATGGAGTGGCCCAGTATTTGGTGATAGGGGCAGAACGAGGGGTCACCGCTTTTGCGAGCATCTTGCGGCCTCTTTGACCTTGGGAGGGAGACCTTGCCATAGTAGCAGGCCCATTCAAAAATTCCTCGGGTTTTATTCCTTGGGAAAGAGTAGGGCCTTTGCATCTTCTCCCGCAGCGTGGGGCTTCGCTCGACTGATCGCCTGACCAGGGAAGCAGCTACATCCCTAGCCTCCCTTTTCAGGTGCCCGGAGGCGTTTGGGACGGTGTTCGGGGACCGGTGCGCGCCGATGCTTTGTCGACAGAGGATGCCTCTAATGAGTACAGTCATTTCGGCCAAGCGAACCTTCAGCATTTCGATCTCTCGCTGTTGCCTACAGTATAGGGCGAGTAGGGTAGAGTCGCACCGAGTGAGGTTCGGGGCTCGGCCCGCTTCCCCATCCTTTGGGTCAGTGTCAGACGAGGGCGATGGCACCCCGCTGCTGTGGTCATTCGGGATTGGTCCCCCGGAGGAGGACGGGGTCTTCCCCTTATTCCTGCAGGGAGGTGGATTCCATAGGAATATTTCTTCATCTTGTTCTTCGTTGGCCAAAGGCATAAGATGCTGACGGCCTTCAACCTGCCATGGGCCTGCAGTGCCTGCGTGGCTATTGCCGCCTAGAGCCGAGACTGATATCACATCAGCTTCATAGGAATCTTCTAGTGAAAAGCCCAATCCTGGATGCCGGGTGATTTGCAACAACCGCCGGTCCAGGTTTGGCGGGTTCCACATTTTCTTGAACATTTCTTTCCGACTGGAGAGCTGGCAGAAGGGGATCCCTTGCTTTCTGGCCATCTTGACCACAGGACCGGCTGTGTCAGGAAGTCCCATTATTGGGACGAGTGGGTCGTGCAGCTCATCGGGGAGTCTACAATCATCATCCCCCTTGACCGGGTGCTCCTTGGCCACATAAAAGATGGTAGGCAGACCCTCGGGGTTGGGCACCTCGAAGGTCCTTAACGGTTCAGCCACCTGGCAGTCAGCTTCTGCAAGAGGCTTGATGATCCTGGGAGGGACCCTGATGTCTTCCAGCAAGTCTTCAAGGTATGGTGTTCCCGGTGTAGGGTAGATGGGAAGGTAGGTGGCCCGGAATACCCCTTCTGCTTCAGAAACGAATGACACCTGAGGGGGAGCCACATAGCCAGGCGGTGGTGGAGGGAACCAGCTGTCAAGCTCTGCCTTTTTCTTTCCTTTGTCTTGAGTAGCTTGGGAGGCTTGCTTCGGCTTTTCCAAATAAAGATTAGCATCCGACAAGTGACATTCGAACACTTCGAAAGGATGGAGGTCGGCGAAGATTCTCTCCTCTTTCCCGTTGCCGGGGTACTTGATGCATTGGTGCAGAGTGGATGGTACCACCCTATTTTGATGTAGCCAAGGTCGGCCGAGCAACGCCTTGTAAGAGGTGTTGGAGTTGATCACATGGAATTGGACCTTGGTGGTGAAGTCACCGAGGGAGAGGTTGAACTCTGCGACCCCCATAGGGACTTCGCACTTCTGGTTGAAGCCGACAATCTTGACGTTCCTGACCTCGACCAGGTGTACGTCAAAGTAATGCTTCTGATACACCCGATAGGGGAGTATGTTCACTGCTGCCCCAGGGTCGATCAAGACTCTGTTGATGGGATGCCCATTCAGCTGCCCCTTCATGTAGAGTGGCCTGTTGTGACTGCAGGTTGGTAAAAGCATGTCCTCTTCAGTGAAGGCCACAGGTACCTCAGGTGACATTTCTGCAAGGCAGGCTTCAACATATGCTGGTGTCTGGAGTGCGGCGATGACAGCTTGCCGTGTTTCTTCATCTAAGGATAGGATTTCCCAGACGGTAAACCTGGCTGGGATCTTCTTCAGGTGTTTGACTATTCTGTTGCTAGCTCGGACTTCGAGCAACTTCATTTCTTCGGCTCTACTGTGCCTGCCCCCAGTCTGGGCCTGGGGAGTCGGCTCAACGGGTGCCTCCTCCACTGGGTCGGATGCCGCTTGAGCTTGTGGGGCCTGCTGGGTCACTTCCTTTTCTTGCAAGAACTCGACAAGATTTGGGATGTTGTCGGGCTCTTCCCTTGGCCGAGGAGGGATTGCTACAGACGGCGCCGAGGGGCTGCCTGCCCCTTGGGTCTGCCCGGACTCGCGGGGGCATGATTGTTCTCCCCTTTGAGTTGTAAGAAATTCAATGAATGACGGGGCACTCTGGCCACTTGGTTCTCCGGGGTAGAGGCCCGATGGAGGGGGGATCTCCATGCCTTGGACCCTAGGCTCGGGGATGTGATATGGTTGTTCTCCCCTAAGCAGGATGTTGTGGTTGGCCTGAGGAGGGCGTCCCCACTTCCTTCCCGACCTGGTGGCATGTTGGGAGGTGGATGCTTCAGCCTGATTCACCTCTGACGGCTCGACAGGCACTTCTTGCTCTTCCTCTCTCAGGGAGAGGGCTGTGTCAAATAATGCTGAGAGGGTGTTGCAAGAAAGGACCACCCCACTCTTCTTCTTGTTTCTAGGTCTTCTCTTCTTCTTTTTCTTTTTCTCTTCAGTGGCTGGCAACTGCTCTTGGGGAAGCTCACCCCATAAGAGAGGCTCTTCTTTCGTCTCGGCTTCCCCTTCTGGAGCTAGTTCGAGTGACTCGAACTCCTCCCAGGGGACATACTCCTTCAACTCCACAGGCTGGATCTCGGGCTGCTCATAGTCTTCAAGCCCATCAATGATAGCCTGGAGTCTTTCAACCGCAGGGCTGGTTTCCTTGTGCACCCGCATCGGGATGTGTTTCTTCTTGTTGTGAGTGGGCCATCTCATAACGAGCCGGGGGGCTGTGTCATGCAAAACAGGTGTCACCGGTGGCGGTGCTGGTCGGGGTGTAACACCCCTTATGCGAACCTCTGGAGTGGGCCGAGGAGCTTGTCTTCTTCTTCTGTTCTTCGTTGGCGCGGCTTGCCAACCTCCTTGATCATGAGCTGGCGCCATGACGAAGGCTTGATAAGTGGCCTGCGTACTGGACTCCGCCCATTCTTCAGGCAGCTGTTGGTATAAAGATACCATGTTGACAGTGGTGCCAAGGCTCGGCATCTCGTGCGGCTGCGGAGGATCCACTCTGAGCTCCCCCATGTCCAGCTCTCCCTTCTTGATCAAGGACTCAATGACATCCTTGAAGATGTAGCAATCCTCAATGGTATGCCCAAGCATCTGATGGTATGGGCAAAAATGAGGATCATCCTTCTTCTTCAAGTCACCAGGCCTCTTTGGATCTAGTAATGTGATCTTGTTGTACCTGGTGGCCCATTCAAATAGGACCCGGGCTTTGTCTCGAGGAAAGGAATACAATTTGTTCCTCATCTTCTCCCGCAGGGAGGGACCTTCCCGCCGTTCAGTGGAGGTGTTGGCCATCTCTTTGGCTTTCTCTTTCTGTTTCTCGAAAGCTTCGAAGTCCAGTGTATGAACTTCTGGCGGTGTTGGCCTCCTCTCAGCCTGCCTGACCCTCTGACTCGATGCAGCTGGAGCAGAAGAGTATCGAGCAAGGAATGCTTCGATCTCTGCCACTATGTTGTTCAGACGGTCGAATGACCTTACCTCAACACCGATCATCCTCTCAAGGATCTCCTTCTTCAGATTCTGTTTACAGATCTGCACTGCGTCCTCCTGATGCGGGGGACGTTTGCACCTCATGCTGAGGTTCCTCCATCTCTTTATGTAGTCGAGTGCCGACTCATCATTTCTCTGTCTCGTGGCGTAAAGCTCTGCCACGGTCACCTCCCGCTCAGCTATGTAGAATCTTTCCTTGAATTTCTTCTGCATATCAGGCCAGTCTGCAATGGACCCGGCGAGCAAGCTCGAATACCACTCGAAAGCGAGCCCGGTAAGTGTCGAGCCAAAGAACTTGAGGAGATAAGCTTCATCCGCCGCTAGATCCCCCATAACATTCACATAATAGGCAATGTGCTCCCTGGGAGACCCTTGCCCATTAAATTTCTCAAACTTTGGAGGCTTGGTGATGCCGACCGGTAGCCTCTTGGCAGCATAGTGTGCCGGGTAAGGTACCCGGTATACGTCGAATGGCGTGTGATCACCATCGCTCCTCTCTGCCAACTTCATATCTATCATTTGTTCAAGCATTAGTCTGCTTACTGTTGCCGGGTCAACCGGGTTTGGATAGAAGTGGGCCGGTTGTGCCAGCGGCGTTGTTAACACTGTCGCCTGAGGTGCAATAGTGGACCCCTGGAATGGCAAGTTCGGTGGCAGGGCCGGTGTGATATGCTGTGGCTGATGCAGGGGTACGCCTCCAGTGTAGGTAGGTATTGGGGGAGACACCGTCGCCTGTGGAGAAGCTTCCGAGGCCTGTCCGTTGCCCCCAGGGGTCTCTGGTAATGCTTCAGTCTGCCGGGATGTTGAGGGCTGAGCGGCTCTTTCAGTCAGTTGTTTCTTCAACAATTCGATCTCCCGTTGATATTGTTGCATCATGTGCAATACCGCGGGGTCGTTCATGGGAAGGCTAGGGGTGCCCCCCCTTTCTTCGATCGGCACCTCTTCGGATGAAGTGGATGGTCCTCCCACCGTGCCTTCTGTAATAACATTGGCAGCCAAGGATGTTGAAGGTTCCTCATAGTTAGCTCCTCCAGTGTGGACTTGTGTCTTTTCAGCTGCCGCTTTCCCTCTTCTGGTAAGAGGTCCTGGCCTTGTGGCAAGCCTGGCTACTTCTTCGGGCTCGGTTGGTAGAGCCCCGTACCGGCCAGATACCCCTGCCATATTGTAGGTATAAACTCTTAGGTCTCTGCCTCTTCTTGTTGTTCTTCTCGATGGCCTACCTGGAAAGACCAATCTGTCAAAGACTGCTCTCCGCGGCTTCACTTCTTCCCTCGGCGGGGACTGATAATGCTTCTCAGAGTAGTTTCTTGACTCGGCACTGGGCACTGGCCGGGTCTCTTCTTCTTCAAAGGCAGAGGCTACTACCCCCAGTAATCTCTGGCGACCCAGGGGAGTGCACCCCGGGCCCCGCAAGTAGTTCTTCATGGCTTGCTCCACTCCTTCCCAGTCCTGGTCAGGAGGAGAAGCTGATGATGTCGCCCTGTTGGCAGCAACGGTCATGTGGGTTACAGGCTCCACACGGGCAGCCTGATAGTGACATCGGTAGTGTCGACAGTGGATGTTCTCCGGTGGGGCCGGTGTAGTTAATGTCGTATGGTAGATGGGGGCCATTTCTTGACCCGATCTCCTTGTTGTGCCCTTGCTGGGCGGAAGGTGCTGGGCCTCGCCTGGGCTGGTAAGGTGAACCGGGCCCCCTTGGGAGCCCAAACTTGCTTAGCTTTGGTGGGCCTGGAGGCTGACTGATGTTGCGGCGTTGGGGCCTGAATGGCGGGCGTCATCCTGCCCTTCATCTTCTCCAGTGCCTGAAAAGAGCTGCGCACTGGTACGACGGGTACGATGCGATCCGGGATCACCTCGGAACGCTGTCCGTTAAGATGCACCCGGAAAGTCTCGATGACAGCCGACTTGCCGGTGCTGGAGAACCGGCCTCGGTATGAGGTTGTGGCATGGCTCCTTCGGAGCCTCCTTTGGTGAGAGGCCGACCCTGGGTGAGAAGGGCCGGCAGTTTGGTGCACATGGTGCACATTGCAGCTCAGCGTCCCAGTCGGGACGGTCTTGGAAGTCTCGGCCATTGATCGGCTGACAGTAGCTTTGGCGGCCCCCTGGATGGGAGCGTTGCTTTCAGTCCTGTCAGACGCTTCTACGTCCAGCAGGTTCGTGAAGGCTACCCCAAGGAAGTTGGGGAAGCCTACCGCGGGAGGGAAGCTCCCGAAGCTGAGGGGGACAGCCAAGTAGCCGTTCCGAACATGGCTCTCGACGGCCTGTTGGCCGAACGTGGGGGCCATCCTGGTGTCCGAAATGCAACCTGTATTTGCAAATCAAACAATTAGCATTACATGAAAGGGGCCATAGGGCCCTTAGTCCCGGCAAAGAGATGAAGGGTGATTTCGGTCCCACCGGGCGTGCCAGACTTGTGGACGCACTAAAATTCGAGGGGGATCTGTTCGTTTGTTGGTCGGGGTTAATTCATTTATTTAGTGCGAGGGCGTGCCAGTCACAAAGTGACGATTTATTCGGGCTTCATGGAAGCCCATGGTGCGCTCGATCTGACTAATCAGACAATTATGTAGTTCGTGTCGGGACCGAAACCCGCCGCGCCATAAAGGTCACGGCGTTACTTACATCCCCCATACGGGGGAACACCCTTGATTGATTACCGGGAATAAGGGCCCTACGGCCTAGAGAGAATACTAATCATGCAGGAGGATAGTGAAAGATGAACTATGCTAGAAACCCGTATTGGGACGTGAATGTTCAGACTATGTCGGCCACTCATGGGCCACTTCATGTTCGGACGAAGCTCCGTGCTTGTAGTATAAAAGACGGTGACAAAACCACGTGAATGTCTACCATGAACAAGGCAAGTTTAATGAGAATACGGGATTGGATCCCGGTAGAAATGGGTCAAGTTGATAGACTGTTGGCCGGAGATGATTTCGAACTATGGCCATGTCGGAAATTCCGTAAACCACGTCCGATACCATAAGGCGTCGTCGATTTTCTCTTTGCACCCAGTCCGAGGGAGTGAATTATTAAGTGCATAGCCCGAGCTCACTAACGTGCGCCCTCACATGCGGATCGCCCTGCTTGGTCAGGTCGCGGGGTTCGACCTGCCCGGTCAGGTCGCGGGGGTCAAGGGGGCAGCGCCCCTTGCGGGGGTTTCCGGGGGTAGCACCCCCGGAACAAAATTTAATTATGGGGGGGGGTATGCTATTGCCGTCGTTCCGATCATTGATTTAAGTGGTTTATTCCCATTCCATTCTTTCTATTTTATTTACTGATTTAGTCCTTATTCTCTCGTTTATTCTTTAATTTCAATAGTTTTCTTTCTTCTTTTCATTCTTTTAGTTTTCTTTTGCCACGCCGTATTAGCCAGTTGCAAGGAGATGGGCGCGCCGGTTAAGGGGCGCCGGGTTAAGATGGAGATGGGCGCGCCATTTTAATGTTCAATGTGGAGATTGGGGGCGCGCCGGATATGGAGGGCAAGGGAGAGGGCGCGCCATTTTTGGAGGGCAAGGGAGAGATTGAGGGCGCGCCGGATACGGAGGACAAGGGAGAGGGCGCGTCGTTTTAGCATTTAGAGAAGAGATGGGGGGTTTTTTGAGGAGGGTTGAAGCGGCGCGGTGGGGTAATGGCCGCGCCGTTTCAACTCACACCGGGATAGGTATATGGGGGTTGTTTTGAAGCTCTGTTTACTGCATTTTCTTTTCCTTTCACCCGTAGATTGATTCAAGGTTTGATTTGCTCGTTCTGTTGATAGATCAAGCTGGTAATGAGGAGATTTTAAGAGCTTTAACCATTTTAATCGTTTATTATGAAGAAACAGTATGAACGTCTAAGTGTTTTACTCCAGCAGTTTGCTCACAAAGTCCTCATTTTGTTCTTCATCAGTTCAACCCGTTCACTTGTTGTTGGGCGTTCTTAGTCTTGGCGAAAATTGGGCAGCACCTCCCCTGGACCGAGACTTGCCAGAGATAAAGGAGGGTCACCAATCGGATTGCTCCGGGGTAGACCGTCAAAAATCGGAGTAGCCTCACGGCGGTCCGAACCCAAATGTGAGTACGGAACGTTCGAGGGCCAGCCGACAAGAACAACCACAGCTCACGGGTGACGATTTCGTGGAACAGGACAGATGTAGGCCATAGGTGGCCATGAATGTTCACCCTTCGAACGGGTTCCCTCAGAGTTCATGCCACAGAAGGGCAAGCTTCTGAGGACCCCAGGTAATGTTGAAAACCGGGAGGAAGAAAATAGAAGAAAAGGGGAAGGGATCAGAGCAATAGAATACTGCGCATGCTTACAAGGTCACTCTTTTATTCATCCTCAAGGGAAAGGAAAGGAGGGAAGAGAGGTACAAGACGAGATCTACCCCCCCCAAAGCACAAGGAAGAATATAACAGAGAAGATAAAAGAAAAAAAAACTAGGTGTTGAGGTGGGGGAAGAAGATACATTGGTGGGGGAGAAGGAGGAACAGAGCACAAGCTTTTCCCCCTCTCTCCCCTCTCACTCTCTCACCCTCTCTCTCTCTTTTTCTTCACCTTGCAGGTGGGAATGGATGGAGCTTCTTCTTCTCTTCGGACGCTGGAGACCCTAGCCGAACCAGCCAGCCTTCCCTTCAGCCTCTCTTCTCTCAACCCTTTCTTCTTCTAGCTCCTTCTATCTGTGAGCTCCTTCTGTCTGTGAGCTCCTTCTGTCTCTCTCTCTTCGGCTTCACAATGCTGCCCCTTTTATAGAACGACCATCTTGGGAGCGTCCCTGCCAATTCCACCTCGTCCGCAACGAAGTCGGGAGTTGACTGGCTGTGCTGGACACCATTGATTCGTCTCGTACACTGCTGCTCGTCCGAGGATGGGACACTCAGAGATTTGTCGGAGCTTGCCTTGCTGCTGCTGCTTATGTGCTGTCGAACGGAGGTAGAGGAAGGGCCATGGGCATTGAATGTTCTCTGCATGCCATAATGATGCAAAACAGAGCATCGGAGTGCAGATGGGATGGCTTGTTTGCGCGCCAGGGAAGCGCTTCAGAGAATAGAATGAGGGGTTAAAACGGCGCCACATTCAAAGGGGCGCCGTTTTAAGCATCAAATGGGGAGGCCCCTTCGATAGGAGCGCGCCGTGTAGCCAAATAAAAAGGGGGCGTGCCGGTTTAAGAGGGGGGCGCGCCGTTTTAAGGCGCGCCATTTTAGGGCCACTTCGTGCCGTTTTAAGCACCAAACGGATTCCTTTCGAAGTCGCGGCCATTTATATGAATGTCGGCATTCCCAGAACGTTCCGGTTGCGACGTATGTCCTCCATAATATTCCGTTTGTAGCCTCTGGGACTCGGTCCCAGATTCTGCGTGACTTTCGGTGCATGCTGAGACTGTGCTGGAGTTCCCGACTTTTCTCTGATTCAGCTCTCGGCATGGCCGGTCGGAGCGTTGTAGCTGTATCTTCTGCTTAGGGGGCTTCCTTAGCGGGTAGCGGAGCACCAAGCGAGTTCTCGTCCTGATCGGGCGAGGCATGAGGTTTATTCGGCCTTTTCATCTCCGGCTTGCTCTCGAGTGTTACGATGTGCATGCCGTACGATCGACGCCGTCATTTCTCGATGTCCACAAGGGATAGCTCGGGCGTGGGTCTTCCTCCGTTCTGACGATCGGGCCTCCCGAGCCTAAGGGCCGCCGAGGAGGGATGGGATCCCGAGTGGTCTTTATTGGGCTTTTTTACCGAAGTGGGCTCTAGCGGGCTGTCACTTGGATGAGCTGAGCCTCGTTCGGTCCTGATGGGCCTAGTTTGGCTGCTCTTATTTGGGCTACAGAAATCCCCCTCTCCAAATCCAATTGTCGCAGGTATGCCTTGGAATGGAATAAAGGGGGTTCAATAAACCAAGGCACTCAAAAATGAGAACCCCAGGATTGCACTCTTCAGGTCAGTTCTGAAAAATTATTTTAAATTCTGTTAGCTGAAATGGTTTGTCTTAAATGTGTGCATATCATGTTAATCCTTGTCATGATGTATGTTTTGTCAAATTCCCTACACTTTGAGTATTGTACATTGCATTTAGTCAGGGGGAGTTTCATTACTTTTGCATGAAGTTCATGTTGCTCATGATTAGTTTCGTTGCATATTGCATACATGGAGAGAACTGCATAGCTCAGCTTTAAATCTGAAAATCCAAAAAGAAATGACTCATTGCATCTAGACAGGGGGAGCATTTTAGACTCATTAGTGCCTATTGAACCCCTTCTGTCTAGTTATGATTCACTCTCCTAATCTAGTGTATTGATTGACCTCTGAATCATTCATTGCCTGATATCATATCTGCACTTGAAGCTGAAATACTGGAATTCCATTCCTTAAGCTGATAAAGGTCGTCTCTTGCTTGATGTGACTTCTTCTGTCAACTTGTTCCTCATTCATTATCTCTGTTGAGAATCTCATGGAATTCTTCTCATTTGATCAACTCTCTGCTACTCTTCGTTGAAAACCTTTACAAATTCCTTCAAGTCAGAAACTCTTGTTTTCATCGTGACTGATCAGTGTCATGCTTATGATTAGTTGTTTGGTTTCATCGTTTGAACTGATCTGAGAGAGATTTAAATTTGTGTACCTTGTTTATAAATCTGAAAAATTTAAAAGAAATTCCTATCATACAGGTTAAGAATGTCCACTGATTTAGACTGGTATAAATCTAATGTATTCTCAGATTTGAATTTGAATGATTTAAAAGTATCTGAATCAAAGTTTTAATAAATTTTAACCAACCATGTCATGAAATTTCTAGACACCGTTATCTGAAATCTGAAAATTTGAAATCAAGGCTACTTTGGTTGAGATAGATGCTGTTAGTATTGGTCTTAAACACTAATCTGAATGAAGTGGACCGAAAAGAAAAATACTAATCAGAGCAATGACTTTGGTCACTGAGAAACTGGGTCCTCTATCAAAGAAATAGAGTAAACCTAAGTCATGAAGTGCCATAGTTATATCTGGTATAAAAAATGACTCATAAGTCTGACAGAGCAATGGCATAATTGTGTTAAGCAACTGGGGATTCTGGCCTCTGATCAAGGTGTCTCCTCATGTAAAAAGACACTTCAATTGCTAACTCTGTTTTCATAATTGAGAGGTAATGGCAGTTATCACACTGAGTAACTGGGTCACTTCACCTAAGACATGTTGTGCCTCATGTAAAAAGGTGTTGATCAACCAAAATTGCCCAGGAAAAATTAAGGTGCTGATCAAAAGTATATTTTGAAATTTACTGTAAAAATAGTCAACTTCACATACCATTAAAGGTGTTTAATCTCAATACTACACTGTGTAAGTCTCAAAGGAGTCATTGAAATTATTTGAGTAAGTTGGAAGGTGATTGTACTGGAGTATTGCATGATTAATTGGTTCACTTCTATTAAAATATAGTTTCAGATATGAGTATTGTATTCAATTGACAAATTTGGTATACATCATGCTTAAACCAGTTTTGTTATACAGGTTAATTCATAACCCTTTATGATAGGAGAGTCTATATTTATGTGGATTTATAACAGTGGTACCTAATATAAAATTTCTTCTGATCAGTTTCACATCTGACAACTTAATCATTCCTTGCACTGTGTTTGTCAGATCTTGCTTAATTTTTGCTAACTCATCTTTGATAGGTCCTGTCCCCTGCATGTTGCCTTGACATTCTTCTTCCATCTAATGCTTGTTGCTTTGACACACTCCTCACATATCCTCTTGAAACCATTGCCTTATTCTGATTGCATTTATTGATTCTTAAAGGGGGAGGATTGATGCTTGATTGTCTAACATACCCTGTGCTTACTGATTTTATTCCATCATTCAGGGGGAGCTTCATGTATAGTTGTTCTTACTTTTTATCCAGGGAGGGTATGTCATGTCTTATTGCACTTTGCGGGGAGAATAGCTATTATGTGCTTTCATGCTGTTAAAGGGGGAGATTTCATTTCAATCTGTTCATACCTGCTTATTCACTTTCTCTCAAACTATTTCCATTTTGATGAAGTCAAAGGGGGAGAATAGTTTGAGTCAGTGTGACTCATGGTGTTGCCATCATCAAAAAGGGGGAGATTGTTGTGCCCCTATGGTTGTGGTGATGATGATGATTTTGTTTTGATGATGGTTTTGATGATAGCAACACTATAAGTCACACTGAGTGTGATATATTGTTTGATAGCTTCGCATCTGGTACTTGCATGTTCTGATAGATTGCACTTCAGGTTCGCTCACTTCACGGTTCTTGTGCACTTAGGTCTGTCCAGGCTAAGTCCATGCACTTCATGGCATAAGTAAGTGCAGGGTCATTTGTCTATGGCCAAAGTTCATGCACATCTTAGTTAGACTGCACAGCAAAGTCAGTGCATGTCACTATTCATGAGCATTTAGGTCTGTGCATTCAAGTCCGTGCACACTACCTTGGCAGATGTAAGTCGGTGCAATCCGTGTATCAGGCTGGCATCATGTTGGTGAAATCCTTGTCTTGCACGCGACTGAGTCTTTGTAATGTCATTCCATGCACTAGCTAAGTCGGTGCAATCGTCTTGGCCGCATTCTATCACGTTCGTGCAAGCTGATGTATAGACTTATTAAGTCGGTGCAAAGGTTGTCATTGCATGATGGTTACGTCGGTGCATTGATCTGTTCGCATGTTTGAGTCTGTGCTCTTGTCGATGCTAGGTCGGTGCAAGATTGCTCTTAGCAATATTAAGTCGGTGCATTTTCTGTGCAAGTCATTGTGCACAGCTTTGAAGGTCGGTGCAATCTTATTCCTTGCACATGCAAGGTCCATGGACATTAGGCTTATGGCATATAGGGTCAGTGCATTCTTTGCATCATGCACACACGAAGTCTGTGCACCTTTCAGCCCTACAGCCATACAAGGTCTGAGCATATCTAGGTCAATACACATGTGTTATCAATTCATAGTTACAATGTATTTGACAAAATGCCTCTTATTCCCTTGACAGAGAACTCAAGTGTGCAGAGGGTCAAGTCACGAAGTTCAAGACTCAACTTAATCAGGCACGTGATCCATGGTTGATCATTATTCGAAGAAGCTGCCATGTGGATAGCAAAACGTTGAGACTCTGACTCGTGGCTGAAAGCTTCCTAAAGCTTCTTGGCGGGAACGAGCCTTCCACACGCCGAGTACGTGAGCTTGTGGGTCCCAGACAAAACGAATATAAATAACCTTCCTCCTATGAACAAGATAGTGACTCCGAAGAAGAAAATAGTTGAGTAGAAGAAAAAGAGAGTTTGTGAGATCGAGGGAGAAAAGAGTGAGCAGCAGAGAAGGAAGAGAAGTAGAAGGAAGAAGAAGAGAAAGAAAGAGAGAGAGATAGCCCGAGGAAAATATTGAAGCCATTATTGAAGAACAGTTTGTACTGGACCTTGGATCAAATCCAGGCCAGGGAGCTCCTGCGAGAGCCACGTTTGATTTGCAAAGTCTTTCAGCTTTTTGTTGCTGTGATTCTTGATCCTTTGTTTTCTTTTTATCTTTGTATCAAGCTGTCAGTCAGCAGAGCAAGCTGTGTTGCTCAGCAGTAGCAGAGGATCGGTTCCTCTGGACGGCCAAGCTGTATTGCCCAGCGGTTGCAGAGGAGGATTCCTCTGGTCGGCTAAGTTGTATTGCCCAGTGGGTCAAGCTGTTAGGCAGCGGATGGCTAAGCTGTATTGCCCAGCGAAAGCAAGCCGTGATGCTCAGCTGGTGTAGGCAAGCTGTGAGGCCCAGCGGTTTAAGCTGTGTATCAGCGGAAGCCACACTCGGGTTTGAGTGTGGGGTGGACGTAGGTCTGCGGACCGAACCACCTAAAAATTCCTCCGTGCTCTGTGGTTTGATTGCATTATCTGCTTCCGCTAGATGAGTGCTTAGGGCCGATCAGTCCTTCTCTGGTCGGTGAGGTATTTGGTTGCACCTTGTGTGTTTGACATTGGTTTTAAGAGTTCTTCTGACACCGTTCTTCACGTCATCTATCTGATATTTAGTAAGCATTTTAGATAACTAAGTGAACCTCTTCAATTCCGCATACGTTCGCTAGTTATGAGTCTTAATTGGGCAATATTTGAAGAGGGGATTCATTTACCCCCCCTCTGAATCCGGGTTCGCACCATACCTTCTTGTACTCCTTCACCCTTCATCTTTCTTATCCCATTCCCTTCTTAAATTAGTAAGGGGGAGATATGCTTGCATGTATATATATACATATCTGTCTGGTTGCATTGTGTGGACTTCATGTGTCATCAGTTATATATATATCGCTTCATGCATATTCATAAGAAAATCAAAAATTTGAAATTCACTGAAAATCCCAAAAATTTGGACTTCAACTTCTTTACACCTGCCATATGGAGTTTTTGCCCTCAATTGGTATCATAAAAATCAACATTTT
The DNA here is from genome assembly GCA_022559845.1 of Amorphophallus konjac. Taxonomy (NCBI): domain Eukaryota; kingdom Viridiplantae; phylum Streptophyta; class Magnoliopsida; order Alismatales; family Araceae; genus Amorphophallus; species Amorphophallus konjac. Next base: position 237,453,359 of record CM040128.1, on the reverse strand, counting down.
GTGACCCTCACATAGAAATAATCAACATGGCTTTTGAGCTCAAAAATTGGCCTAGTTGGTTTTCATTGCATCATATGCTTGCATTCATAGTGCCATCATGGTTGCATTCAGTTTTTATGCATTTCCAGAAAATATAAAAATCAAAAAATTTGAAAAACAAAGAAAATCATTTTGATGTGCCACCCTGCTCTTGCATGTTGTGAAAATCTAAAATGGGTTCTAACCTTTCAATGCTATCATGCTGAACACCTCATCTTGTGAACATCTTCCACCACTGGCTCATATCCTTGAGGCCAATCATTAATTTCAATTGGTATCGATACGTGCTTGAATGTATTTGCCTTGAATGATATCATATTGAATTGTGAATCCGGGTCTGCCTATTAAGTCTACACACCTTTCTGAACCCAATAATCAACAATTGGCATCACAAAGGCTCAACACGGTTTGATCACCGTATCCTTGCCTTGCTATTTCCTCACTCACACTTCTGATGTGGCTCCTCATTGCTTTATGGATCTTCTTGCTGACGTCTGAACTTCATTGTCTTCCTCCCACTTTTTGATCATGTCAAAGGGGGAGAAGAATATGGTCTGAATATGTCAGTCATAAAGTTTGTCATCATCAAAAAGGGGAAGATTGTTGTATATGACTTGCATATATTTTTGATGATAACTAAACTTTATAGTATGATGAGTTTGATGAGAACTAAACTTTATTGTATGAGGATTCATGATTGCTTGAGTTGGTTTTGCAAGAGGCAAGATGTTTCATAATCTCTTGAATGAGTTGGTTTTACAAGAGGCAAGAGGTTTCATAACCTCTTGAATGTGAACAAGCATGGTATTAGATCCTGTCTATCTTGATTGCAGGATCAAACATCATGACGATCGCTTGGTAGGTAAAACAAATGTGTGGATAAGCACCTTGCTTTTCTACAATCCAAAACATGTGGTATATGTCACTTACTGTCAAGCACCATTGGTGAGACTCTTATCTTGTCTTAGCATCGATCTCACCATGTGTATCTCATATACCTCTCCTTAATCCACCTCATTCATGCACCTTAAACATGAAACCTTTTAGCTTGAATGTGGCTTGCAAATGAAGGTTCTATAAGTATTTTGCATTGTTCACAAATGCATCTCATGTATAATCTTCAAAAGTGAGCATTGAACTTGTTTAAGGACATTTCATGTAATGACAAGTGCTCAAATACTTTGAACCTTCCAAATGTACCAACTAAGTTAAACCGAACCCAAAATACATGGAATTGATGAGGACATGAAGCTCTTGACTTATAGATATGTTTCTTTGGGCTAACACTTCATTTTTGCAGGTATGGGTCATTTCGGTCGACCAACACACCATGGCCGATCGACCAGAATTGACAGAACCGAAAAAATGGAACTTTACAGATTTTCGGTTGACTGCCACCATAGGGTCGGTCGATCGATTTTGCCAGAACTGAAAATGTTCTGTTCTGCAGATTTCCGGTCGACCGACCCAGTGTCGCCGGTCGACCGACAGCCCCGAAGCCCCCAATTTTGACTTTATGTTTTAAGCGCGTGGATAGCTCTTTCTTCCCATTTGTTTAATCCTAATGACCTCAATTAAGCCATGATTCGTGGATCTGGTCTGGAGCATGTCTCTTGACCATCCAAGAGGTATAAAACCAACCTAAAGGGTCATAAACCCTAATGAACTAAGAGATCCAAAGGGGAGGCTGTCCAAGGGAAGAAGGAAGAGTACTGTAGCCATGAACAATACTTCGTGTAGTAAGATCTTCATCTATCTACAAGTCATTCAAGGTACATCTGAAGCCAACAACCTCCTATGAAGTGAAGAAGCAAGCAAGGCCTTCAAGGAAGATCAAAGGAGCTATCCAAGGGAGAAGAAAGAACAAGTTTAGCTCTGTGAACAGTAAACTCGTGGAAGATCTCTTCATCCCTTCTCAAGCCTTTCAAGTTTCATCAAAAGCCATTCAAGTGAAGCAGGAAGCATCGTTCCAAGTTCTACATCATACACTCAGTGGAGACCAAATCAGGAGATTTCTAAATTCTATCTTATTCATCTTGGTGTTTTGAGCTTCAAGTCATTTTCATTGTAATCTGGAAACTTGTGTGTGTGTGTGGATCAATTCAAATCCGTGGTCGTGTGTGGTCGTCGTGTTTCATTCGTGTGTGTGCGTAGATCTTCTTAGATCTGCGTGTGTGTGTGTGTGGATCTATTTAGATCCGGTCGTTTCAGTGTGTGGAGTGCTGCATCTGTCGCATCGTGTGTATGTATTGTTGATCCAGTTGTTGGATCGTGTTGGAGACCTCGTCTTCGTGTGTGTATGTGTGTTGGGGCGCGTCCCCGTGTGTGTGTGCAGGCATCGTCCTGCATGTGTGTTTGGAGCGTCGTTTCCATTTGGGGATTTATCCTCGACTGTAGCCTCACCGGGGTTGGTGAGGGATGGATGTAGGATTACCGTCGTTGCATCCGAACTACTTGAAAAATCGCTGTGCAGTGTGGTTTGAATTGTGTGGTTTGGTCCATTTCCTCTACCTCCATTCTACGTGAGTGTTAGTGTACATTGTCATTCATGATATATCCACGTATATCTTGCATAATCTATAACATCTTCAAATATAGTTTGATAAATCTAACTTGTGAACAAATGATTTTGAACCTCTTGATTAGCATTGTATCACATTCTTTAAAAAGGCCAAAAGTTTTCTTAATATTTGAAAACACCCAATTCACCCCCCCTCTTGGGTGTCATTGATCGCGGGACTTCAGTAATGAAATGATGAATTGAATGCAACTGGTGTTTGATCTCAATTGGTTGGCTCTTGTATCTCATTTCCTTTCTAATTGGCAAATAAAGTGTTGAATGGTTTGCGTTCGCTGACTTGATGGGATGTGAGTGAAATTCTTTGAATTCTAACTTTGATCTCAAATTTCAAACATTGCTCAAAGGCACATTCATGTATTTCAAAACCCCTTCAGTTTTGTCTGTTGGATACGGACTGAATAGATCTAGAGGGGGGGTGAATAGATCTTTCCCCCTTTTCTTTGATTTACTAACTATCGACCAAATGAGCTACTGGTAATTAATGAATTATAGAACTAATGCGGATAGTAAAGATGCAAGCATACGTATAGAAAATCAAACACACACAAGCACACCACAAGAGAGGATTTTTAAGGTGGTTCAGTCTCTTCCTGAGACTTACATCCACCCCTTGCTTAACTCAAGCAAGGCTTCACTATGAGAATCTCTGATCTCAATCAAAACACAGCTGACACACAGCTTGTACCTGCTGACACACAGCTTGACTCTGCTGCCTCACAGCTTGACAATAATTGTAATCACAAATGGAAAGATGATAAGAACAGGTGATGAAAGACAGGACTGAATATTGGCGTGTGTAGAAGAATAGATGTTCAGCCTGGGACTTGATCACTCTTATGAAGAAGCCTAGACTCCCTGTTGATCTTCCAGTCAGTTGCCTTCGATTGTTCTGCTGCTGGAGATCGCACAGTCTTGAGCTAAGTCTTCCTTCTGCAGCAACGAGATTGCCTTTAACCTTTCTGCAGATCTTTGATTGGTGGAGAGCTCCTTCTTCCTCTTCTGTGTATATCTTCCTTGGCTTCTATTTCGTGCTGTCTCACTGCTTCTTTGTTCGTGATTAGTTGCATTATATTCTTCATACCGCCTTTGAAGTTCTTCCCGCGCAATTTTCAGATCGAGCGCCAATCTGCTAGAAAACAGGGATCGGTTTAAATCCAATCGTTAGAACGAGTTTGACCACTTCTAAGCAAGATTGTTTCCTTGATTCCCGTGCGGAATCTTATCTCCTGAGCAGCCCAACAACCTGCAACAACCATCTGCAGGTTTTAAGGAACCTCAACAGAATTCGGTTAGAGTTCGGTTCTGGACGCTATAAAGCCCGTGGTCGACCATGACCCTGTCGCTGGTCGACAATGGGCATTCCCCAGACGGCCGGTTCTTCTGGCTGAAACTCACTTCGCCCGTTGGTCGACCACAGCCTGGTCGCTGGTCGACAAGGGACGAATTACAGATGGCCGTCAGTTCTGTCTGATGTTCTGGCTGTTCTGTGGTCGACCAGAGGTGGGGCTTTGGTCGACAGCCAAGGTGCTTCCAGAAGACAGATGATCTGATGCTTTTCTGGTTGAGTTCGTTGGTCGACCATAACCACTTCCCTGGTCGACAAGCGGCCTTTGACACTTCTTTTGATTTGTTGATTCCACTTGGATTTCAGTGGACCTGAAATTACTTAACTTATCAGAAGTAAATTGAACTATCAGATTTATATTGAGTTGATCAGAAACATTGTTTGTCATCATCAAATGGGCATTAATTCAATGCACTATCTTTACACACATAACTAAACCATTTGCTTTAAGAGACAAGATAGAACTTAGATTAGTCAAACATATCCTATTGTCATCATCAAAACCAAGGGATGCACAACATTCTCCCCCTTTTTGATGATGACAACCATGAGTCATTGTGTCAAACAAAACCATTTGATATAGCATTCAAGGCTTTCATAGCACAAATTTCATTCAACAAAGTATTTGATGTGCCTTTCAAAAAGCTTTCAAAAAGCAGTATAGCACTACTTACATGAGTGACAAAACTAAAGACAAAACTAAAGACACTAAGGACTAGTTGGACACATCTAGACACACAATGACACATAAGCTTCTCTCTCCCCCTTTGTCAACAGCAAAAAGTGAATCATTTAAACAGTCCTTCCGAGGAGGATGAGGAAGTCTCTGGCTTCACGTTCTCTTCCATGCGATCCAGCTTGTCAACAATGTGGGCATAGGAGAGCCTGAGTTTCTGGATCTCTGAGATAGTATCCTTGTGATACTTCTCATTCTGTTGGGTTGTGATCTCGATACGGATTCCCATCTGATCGGACACTTCACCGAGGGTCCTTACAAGTCTGTTGAACCGAGAACTAGCCTGGTCAGAGTGTTCCTTCTGCTTGATGAACCTGGCCTCCATCTGTTGTTCCAGCCGTTGGACTTTCTGCTCCAAGCGTCCAGTGGCAGCATTGACATTCTCTTGAAATGATTGGAGTTGGGTGGTGAGAGAAGATAACTGAGATGCCATCTGGAGGAGCACTCCATGAGATTCAGGGTGGGAGGTAAATGCTGGTGGTGGAGCAGAAGTAGAGGGAATGGAGGTAGGTGGTACTTGTGTGGGTTGAGCAGAATGTGATGGAGCTTGGGAAGTTGGAGCTTGGGTAGGCGGAGCAGATGGGGATTGAGCTGGAGGGGCAGCAGTGCCTAGCTGCCAGAGCACTATTGAAAGGGACGATGGTGAATGGGCAGCAGTGGGGGTAGTAGGTGTAGCTTGAGGCACCACTGGTGACGGTGTGACAGCAGGGCTAACCTGTATAGGTGAATGAGGTGGAGAAGAGGGTGGCACTGGATCCTTTGCTTTGCCCTTGGAAGGGAGAGTGCGCTGAACATGGTCTCCGACCTTCTTAAATCCCAAGAATGTGGTCACGAAGTGAAAATTGTAGACGTGCCATTTGGGAATGACAATGCTTGGGCTGTGAGGAGAAGGTATGTTGGCTGCTTTCAGAATGGAAGTGATATGGGCAGCAAAAGGAAGAGAATTCAGGGGATAATGTAGGATGCTTCGGAGGGAATTCAAAAGGAGTGTGGTTAGGCGAATAGGCTGGCGAGTGATGAGGCCATGGAGTATAAATAGATGGAGGCGACTTACTTGATCTCTGGCGCCTCCTCGAGGTTGTATGATGGTGGTGATGATGTGGTGAAGCAAACGATGAAGAGGAGGGAAGGTATTAGCATTGAGGTACTTGGGAAGGACCTCAGGGGCTGGCTTGCCAGTGACCACTGCATGTGCTTCTCGGAGGTCGAAGTCCTCATGATTGAAAACAGCTCCAATTCTGGGAGTCTTCAGCATCATGTGGAGAAGCTTGACGTCGAGTCTGATGACTTTCCCTTGAACTACGGTGTATAGCTGACTGTCCACGACTTGCAGGTTGTGATAGAATTCTTGCACAAGCTGGGGCGAGTACGAATTGTGCACTGAAACGAACGTAGTCCACTCTTGAGCTTCAAAAATTGGCAGTAGATCTGGGAACATCTCCATCAGCTTGTCATCGGAGAAATCGACGATCCTGGGTTGCAAAACTGTCCGTGGCTTGAGAGCTCCAGAAACGGGATGCACTGCGGGTTCCTCTGAATCTGCTGATTGTCTGCCTGGACCAGGTGCATCAGCCGTGGTCGACCGGTGAGGGGCCGATGGCGAACCCTGCGCGGCCCGCGACTTGGATCGCTTGGACGACATCGAAGCTGCGGCAGGGGCCTGATCTCTTCTACGCTTAGAGGAAAGTAGAGCGCGCTTGGGAGACATTGTGAAGGGAAGCGAGATAGAGGCGAGAGAGAGGCGAGAAAAGAAATCTGGAGAAGATGAAGTTGAGAGAGGGCTAGAGCTGCGGATGGGAGAATTTCAGGGACCCAGCCGAGACAATTTATAGGGTAGGGCATTAGGGCTGGCTCTTAATTTTTAGGGCAGTGAACCATCGCGATGCAAAGAACGAGCGGTCAGGATTTAATCAGCATAACTCATATTTTGGGAAATTGTTGAAGTGTACCCCCTTTCTTTAATAAGACATTTAAGTAACCGTTCCCCCCTTTCTTAAAGACCACCTTGTGACCAAATCGAGTGGGTCTTGTGGTTCAAAGAATTTGAAAGTATTGCCCCAATAAATTGACTCCCCATATCCACTGTCTTACTCACGGCTCCTTAAACTTATAATATGATTCATGAGATAATTTTACTAGCTGAACAAGCTGAACAGTGTTTTATGCCTCTATTTGCATATAGTGCATTAGGTCAACCATTTTTGTTGCCTTTTCGTTTTGGAATATTTAAAAGCTGTGGTCAGGTTTATCACATGCTTTTCCACACGAAGAGACACGCTTTTTACACGCCAGAAACCCCGGCTACTTAGCATGCCTAACCATTCCACTTTTAACTGGGACACACTTTTTATCCGTGAGGATATACGTTTATCAGACGCCAATATCCCCAGTTACTCAGGATACCCAATTAATAATTTTGAGAGTGGCAGAGGTAGATTGAGTCTTCATGACATACATGTCTCCCACTTAATTTTTCAGCCAATGTTGCTTTGTGATGGAGAACAGTAGTTTCTCAGAACTCAGTCCATTGCTCTACCAAGTAGGCAGAATTATGGCGTATTCCATATACACTCAAGCTATAGCAGCGTTTATTTTCACTGTCCAACACAGACACAGGTAGAGAAACAGTCTCAGTACTAAAAACATAAGTTCTCAATAGTCTTGAGTCAGAGTCATAGTTATGGTTTGAATTTATTGCAGTAGTACAGGTCAAATTCTCATTACTACACTTAACATTTACTCTCATTGATGACTTTGGTGATTTTCTTGTAAGAGGTGGTTAGGTTGTTCAATGGTTTATTAAGGAATGAGTTTACACTTTTTACTCCCCCTCAATTTGTGAGTCCTTGCTGAAGATAGAGAACAATAAGCTGACCACAAAGAGATATTGAGACACAAGGAATGGGAAGTGAATGAGGATGAGTGAGTGAAGCCAAAACTGAGCTCAGAGTCCAAAAAGTTCAGAAGATTTCCCACCAAAGCCAGCAGCTTGATTAGATCCAATTTCCCTTTTTCAGGTCCTTTGTCGACCATGGAGTGGCCTGTGGTCGACCTTTGTGCTGACACAGAACCTGCCTGTTGAGAAGACTGCGTTCTCACAAACCTGTTGTCGACCATTGGATCGCCTGTGGTCGACAGCTGCGAATTCCCAGAGCTAACTATTTCCTGTCCTGATGCCTTGGTCGACCAGCGCCTTGTCTGTGGTCGACCACAAGAGATGAGCCGTAGAGAATCAGTATTCTGTAGAACTTGCTGAAGTTGCACCCGACACAAGACTTTCCAAACTCAAAAACTTGACCAGTACTAGAGACCTATAACTTAGACAGAAATGACAGAATCTATGTAGAGTACACATGAATATGATTATTTCAAGAATTTTCAGGAGAAATTCTACAAATTCCTAACTCCCTTCTTAGAGTTGAAAATCTGTCATTGTTAAGGGGTTTTGTGAAAATGTCTGCCAGTTGTTTTTCAGTTTCTACAAAATGAAGCATGAGATTTCCTTTGGAGACCTCATCTCTTAGAAAGTGATGACGGATCTCAATGTGTTTTGTCCTAGAGTGTTGAATGGGGTTTTTAGACAAATTAATAGCACTAGTGTTGTCACAGAAAATAGGTGCACATCCAAGATCTACATTGTAGTCTTGAAGTTGATGTTTTATCCACAAAACCTGTGTACCACAGCTCCCTACTGCGACATACTCAGCCTCAGCAGTGGAGAGTGCCACAGAATGCTGTTTTTTAGAGGCCCATGATATTAAACATCCACCTAATATTTGACAATAACCACTAGTACTCTTCCTATCAATTTTGCAACCAGCATAATCAGCATCTGAATATGAAATCAAGTCTAGTTTGCAGTAAGTAGGATACCATAAACCCAATTCTTGGGTACCGGCAAGGTAACGAAAGATACGCTTGACAGCCCCTAAATGTGAATCTCTAGGGCTAGATTGATATCTAGCACACATGCATACACTGAACTGAATGTCTGGCCTAGAGGCAGTTAAATATAGTAAGGATCCGATCATACCTCTGTATTTCTTGGCATCTACCATGTTACCTTTTACATCAGCCTCCAATGTTGCATTTGTCCCCATGGGTGACTCTATTGGTTTGCAGCTCTTCATGCCAAACTTTTTCAGCATCTCCTTTATGTACTTGGATTGATTTATGAAGTAGCCTTCTCTACATTGTAGAATCTGCAATCCAAGAAAGAACTGTAAATCACCCATTAAACTCATTTCAAACTCATTGGTCATTAGATTTGCAAATTCAGTACATAATGAAGCTTCAGTGGATCCAAACACAATATCATCCACATAGATTTGCACAATTAGTATATTCTTACCTTGGGTCTTGGAGAATAATGTTTGATCAATTTTACCTCGTGTAGCCCTTTTTGGTGAGGAATGAACTCAGTCTGTCGTACCATGCCCTAGGAGCCTGCTTTAAACCATACAAAGCCTTATGCAGTTTAAAGACATGATTAGGAAAATCATCATTTTCAAAACCAGGGGGTTGTTCCACAAAGACTTCTTCCTTTACAAAGCCATTTAGAAAGGCACTTTTTACATCCATTTGCTGCAATTTAATTCCATGGGACGCCGCAAATGCTAACAGTATTCTAATGGCTTCTAACCTTGCAACTGGAGCATATGATTCTTCAAAATCAACTCCAAATTCTTGGTTATACCCCTTAGCTACCAACCGAGCCTTGTTCTTCATAACAACTCCTTCTTCATTAAGCTTATTTTTATAAACCCATTTGGTTCCAATAACAGGATGAGATGAGGGTCTGGGAACAAGTTTCCAAACCTGATTTCTTTCAAATTGATTTAATTCTTCATGCATGGCATTTATCCAAGATTCATCTCTTAAAGCTTCCTCTACATTTTTAGGCTCAACTTGAGATACAAGGGCTAGCTGATCTAATTCATCAACTGTTTTAAGCTGAGATCTAGTTTTCCTCGGTTCATTAATTCCTCCAATGATGTTATCTAGAGGATGATCTCTGAGAAATCTCAGATTTTCAGAATTGTTACCTGGGATGATCTCTCCTTCGGGTTGATCATTGGAATCACCTTGCTTTGGTTCTGCTTCAGTCTCCATTGGTTCCTCTTTGCCTTCCAGAAATTCCCCATCTTCATCTTTGCCTACCTGTCCAGTTTTGTCAAAGTCATTATTTTCATCAAATGTGATATGTGGGGATTCTTCAACTAGCTGATCTTTGGTGTTGTAGACTCTATAGGCTCTTGATCGGTCAGAGTATCCCAAGAAGATTCCTGGGTCACTCTTTGGTTCAAATTTGTCCAATGATCTCTTGTCATTGTTATGAATAAAACACCTTACACCGAAGATCCTAAAATGAGCTAGAGATGGCTTCTTACCTTTGAACACCTCATATGGAGTTTTCGTACTAGATGGTCTTACCATTGCCCTGTTTACAATATAACATGCTGTATTGACCGCCTCAGCCCAAAATCTTCTTGGAAGATTGGCTTCAACCAACAAGGTTCTGGCCATTTCAACAAGTGTGCGATTCCTTCTCTCTACCACTCCATTTTGCTCTGGCGTCCTTGGTGATGAGAACCTGTGATTTATTCCTTTGTTCCTGCAGAATTCATCAAACTCTGAATTTTCAAATTCTCCCCCATGATCAGATATTATTGAACACACTTTGGACTTTCCATCCTGCTTCATCCTTTTGTAAAATTCCTGAAACTCAGAAAAGGCCTCACTTTTATGAGATAAGAACATGACCCATGTAAATCTAGAGAAATCATCAACAAGTACATAACCGTACCTCTTACCACTAAGGCTAGCAGTTCTTGTTGGGCCAAAAAGGTCCATGTGCACAAGTTCTAGTGGTCTAGAGGATTGACTTTCAGTTCTACCTTTGAATGATTTTCTTGTTTGCTTACCTTGGGTACATGATTCACATACTTTGACATTTTGAGCAAACGAAATTTCAGGTAAACCAGATACCATTTTATTCTTAACCAATTTGTGCAGCACCCTGTAGCTAACATGCCCTAGCCTTCGGTGCCACAACCAAGTCAGGTCCTCCTTCTTGGCGGTGAGGCACAAGTTGGAGTGGGCTGGATCATCCAAGTCTATCATGTAGACATTATTTACTCTCTTGCCCATAAACTTAACTTTAGCCGAATTTGGTTCAAGAATTTTACAGATTTTAGAATCAAAGACTACTTGATGGCCTTTGTCGCATAGCTGACTGATGCTAAGAAGATTATATTCAAGGCCATCCACTAGCAGTACATCTTCAATGTTATTTGTAGATGTCTTACCTACCTTACCTTTCCCAATGATCTTGCCTTTGTTATTTCCTCCAAATGTCACATGTCCTCCATCTTTTGAGTTTAGCTCGGAGAATTTTGCCTTGTCCCCTGTCATATGTCTTGAGCAGCCACTATCTAAGTACCACTTGTTGTGTATAGCTGCCAAACACACCTGCATCACAAGTTACACAGAAACTTTTGGACCCCAATGGTACCCGGGTCCAAGATGACTTGTAAAGTTATAAAATTGCTGCAGTAATCCTTTGGGAACCCAGATTCTGTTAGAGCAGTGTACATTTTTATTTTTGAACTTGTTCAGATTGGGTTGCTTTTGTTCTAAAGTTTCTTTAATCTGAGTCCACCTTTGTGTATTCAAGTTTTCATTTTGTTTTACCCGAGAAAACCTGTGATTTCTGTTTGCTTGTCTGGCCATGGTCGACTTTTGGTATGTCTGTGGTCGACCATCGCGTCCCCAGAACTCAGCGTCTGTTCTGGCACCACCTCTGGTCGACATCTGGTGTACCTGTGGTCGACCACTGCTTCTCCAGTAACCAGCGCCTGTTCTGGCAGATCCTCTGGTCGACAGATGAAGGGTCTGTTGTCGACCAGCCTGTCTCCAGACATCTTGTTTTCCAGATTTATGTCCTTTAACTTGGTTTATTTGGTGATTTCTGTGAATTTGGGTTTCTTGTTTATTATTTTGAATCTTATATTGATTGACTGTTTTCTCTTTAAAGTTTCTCTCTTCCTTGGTGACATTGTTCCTTTTGGAGGAGCATTCAGCTACATCCTCTTGTTTATCTTGGTATAGATTAATCAGGGGCCTTTTTCCTTTTGAGTCAGCAATCCCATTTACAGTTTTTATTTGGAATTCCTTTTTAGCCGTAGGATTGTATCCTAACCCTTCTTTTTGAAAGTTTACTTTTATTCCCAAGACAGCATTTAAGTTTTCTTGACCCTTGGTCATTTTTTTCAAGGCTTCCTGTTTATCTTCCAATTCACCTTGGATTCTTTCTATCTCTTTTAGAAGTTTACTGTTTTCTTCCTTGAGTGAATTATTTCTTTCTTGACTTAACTTAGTTTCCTGTTCATATTCTTGATTTTTTAGTTTTAGCTCATCAATGTCGTTTTTTAGCATTTCATTCTCTTCGGACATTCTCTTGTGGTTTTCTTCATCTAAGTCCATTTGATTCAGCTTGTTTTTCAGAGACTTGATTTCCATTTCTAGTTCAGTTTTGTTTTCCATTGAATTGCTGTCTTTATTCAGTTGACTGATCTTCTTCTTCAAATGTTTATTTTCCTTTCTTATTCTTTCATAAGTATCAAGCAATTCTGAATATACTTCTTCCCAATCCGAACTAGAGAAGTCTTGAAATGGGGAACTTACCTCAAGATCACTGTTGTCTCCCTTGGCCATCAGACAGAGCTTTCCTTCTTCTTCCTCGGAAGTTGTTTCCTCTTCACTGCTCTCTTCCTCCTCACTCCAAGTGCTAATCATCGCCTTGGGTTTCTTGCCTTTCCACTTGAAGCTTGATTTCTTAGGAGCTTCTGGACATTCAGCCTTCATATGTCCAGGCTGCCTGCAATTGTAGCAAATGAGTTTATTAGAAGAAGTCTTATGTTTATCAGATTTAAATTGGGATGACTTCCTTACCATGCCCTTTGGATTTCTGAATCCTTTACCTTCCTTTCGCAGGAATTTCTTAAATTTTCTTGTAAGCATGGCTAGCTCACCAGATTCTTCACCTGAGCTAGATGAGTCTTCATTGTCAGACACCTCAGAGGTGCTTGTCTTAGTCTTTAGGGCAAGTTGCTTCTTTTTCTTCCCCTCATCTTCCTTTCTCTTCAGATTGACCTCATAGGCCATCAGGGATCCTACTAACTCATCCACTGTCATTGTTGTGAGATCCTTTGAGTCCTCAATGACTGTGGCCTTGGTATGCCACATCGATGTGAGAGACCTTAAAATCTTCCTCACTAATTCCTGCTCTTTGTATGTCTTCCCTAAGCTCTTCAAGCCATTAGTCAATTGTACTAATCTGGCATACATCTCAGAAATACTTTCATCATTTTTCATCCTAAACATCTCATATTCTGAGACTAGCATATTTGCTTTTGTCTCTCTTACCTCGGAAGTACCTTCGTAGATTACCTTTAGACGATCCCACATTTCTTTGGCTGTTGCGCATTGGGATACTCTTGAGAATTTTGTGGGGTGTAGTGAGCACTGCATTACGTTCATGGCTCCCCAGTTGACAGTTGATTTCCTGACCTGTTCTCTGGTCCAGGTTTCTTCATCTTCCGGTAGCTCAAAAGGTCCGCGGCTCACTACCCTCCACATCTCGTGGTCTTGCGCACGTAAGAACACCTGCATACGATTTTTCCAATAAGAATAATCAGTTCCATCAAAATATGGAGGTCTAGTTACAGAGTGCCCCTCAGCTATGAGGCTTTTAGAGTTCAGTCCGCCCGGTCTCTCCTGGTTGTTAGACCACATTTTTGGAGAACTTGGCTCTGATACCACGTGTTGGATACGGACTGAATAGATCTAGAGGGGGGGTGAATAGATCTTTCCCCCTTTTCTTTGATTTACTAACTATCGACCAAATGAGCTACTGGTAATTAATGAATTATAGAACTAATGCGGATAGTAAAGATGCAAGCATACGTATAGAAAATCAAACACACACAAGCACACCACAAGAGAGGATTTTTAAGGTGGTTCAGTCTCTTCCTGAGACTTACATCCACCCCTTGCTTAACTCAAGCAAGGCTTCACTATGAGAATCTCTGATCTCAATCAAAACACAGCTGACACACAGCTTGTACCTGCTGACACACAGCTTGACTCTGCTGCCTCACAGCTTGACAATAATTGTAATCACAAATGGAAAGATGATAAGAACAGGTGATGAAAGACAGGACTGAATATTGGCGTGTGTAGAAGAATAGATGTTCAGCCTGGGACTTGATCACTCTTATGAAGAAGCCTAGACTCCCTGTTGATCTTCCAGTCAGTTGCCTTCGATTGTTCTGCTGCTGGAGATCGCATAGTCTTGAGCTAAGTCTTCCTTCTGCAGCAACGAGATTGCCTTTAACCTTTCTGCAGATCTTTGATTGGTGGAGAGCTCCTTCTTCCTCTTCTGTGTATATCTTCCTTGGCTTCTATTTCGTGCTGTCTCACTGCTTCTTTGTTCGTGATTAGTTGCATTATATTCTTCATACCGCCTTTGAAGTTCTTCCCGCGCAATTTTCAGATCGAGCGCCAATCTGCTAGAAAACAGGGATCGGTTTAAATCCAATCGTTAGAACGAGTTTGACCACTTCTAAGCAAGATTGTTTCCTTGATTCCCGTGCGGAATCTTATCTCCTGAGCAGCCCAACAACCTGCAACAACCATCTGCAGGTTTTAAGGAACCTCAACAGAATTCGGTTAGAGTTCGGTTCTGGACGCTATAAAGCCCGTGGTCGACCATGACCCTGTCGCTGGTCGACAATGGGCATTCCCCAGACGGCCGGTTCTTCTGGCTGAAACTCACTTCGCCCGTTGGTCGACCACAGCCTGGTCGCTGGTCGACAAGGGACGAATTACAGATGGCCGTCAGTTCTGTCTGATGTTCTGGCTGTTCTGTGGTCGACCAGAGGTGGGGCTTTGGTCGACAGCCAAGGTGCTTCCAGAAGACAGATGATCTGATGCTTTTCTGGTTGAGTTCGTTGGTCGACCATAACCACTTCCCTGGTCGACAAGCGGCCTTTGACACTTCTTCTGATTTGTTGATTCCACTTGGATTTCAGTGGACCTGAAATTACTTAACTTATCAGAAGTAAATTGAACTATCAGATTTATATTGAGTTGATCAGAAACATTGTTTGTCATCATCAAATGGGCATTAATTCAATGCACTATCTTTACACACATAACTAAACCATTTGCTTTAAGAGACAAGATAGAACTTAGATTAGTCAAACATATCCTATTGTCATCATCAAAACCAAGGGATGCACAACATTGTCATCATCAAAAAGGGGGAGATTGTTGAGTATATCCAGGTGACTTTGATGATAACAAAACCCAGGTTATATGTTTTCTCACGCGCTATGTTTCAACAATCAAGTTCGAATTTAATACGCATTCAAAGCCTACTTCACCATGTACTATGCTTAATTGTTTGAACCCTTCCAAATGCATAAATCCATCTTGATCCATAAACCACCTAGGCTAAGCTAAACCCACTCACCTTGATTGAAATAAGGTAGCCATAAACTGATTCGTTCATGTATTATATTGCATTGGTTAACATTCTTATTTTTTGTTGGAATCCCAGCCAACGGTCGACCGGTTTTCTCAGTAACGAACAGGCATTTCCCGTAAAATTTCGGTCGATCGCCAGCTCCTACCGGTCGACTGCCAGCTTCGAAAAGCCCCTATTTTTGACCTTTTGTTCTCAACGTGGGAAGTCTATCTTCTAGGAGTTGTTTAATCCCAAAGCCACCAATCTTCACATGATTTGTAGATCTGGTTCCTGGCTTGTCTCTTGACCATTCAAGAGTTATAAAAACATCTCCTTGAGGCTTGTAACCCTAATCAATCTAAGGAGGCTAAGGGAGGCTATCAAGGGGATATTCAAGTGCTGGTACTGTAGCCATGAATAGTGCTCCGAAAAGGAAGATCTTCATCCATTTTCATCCATCTTCAAGCCACATCTGGAGTAGATCAACCCCAAGCCAAGTGGAGATCAAGCTGCATCCAAAACCTTCTTCATCAACTAAGGGGGAGCTTGAATCTGAAGTTTTCTTTTTGTGTCTTCCATTCGATTTTTATTTCAAATTCAAGTGTGTATTCTTGTAACATCTGAATACTTGTGTGTGTGTGGATCTACGCAGATCCGTGTGTGTGTGTGTGTGAGTGTTTACTTCTTCACATCTCTTTGTGTTTCGGTGTTTGTTCACCTTCGTGAGAATTCTGAACTTCTCACATGTGTGTGTGTGTGTTTTGATCTTGTAACCTTCTACAAGATAGTGTGTGAATCCTCACAGTTGGTGAGGGGTGGACGTAGGTTGCAGTTGTTGTATCCGAACCACCTAAAAATCGTGGTCTTCTGTGTGGTTTGCTCCTTATCTTCTACCTCTAATTCTGCTCTAGCTTTTTTACTTATTGCATCATTATCTAGTTTCTTTGTTTAGATCTAGCTATTTTAACCTTTCTACAGGAGATCCTTGGTATATCAAAAGGTAGCTTCTGATCGACACGGTCAGTCTTGTCGGGAGGAAAATACCTTGTGTGAGAGAATCTTTAGATTCCCGGACTCCGCTTGGTACCAAAGAACTGCTGTAAGGGTTGATTTAGCCAGATTCATTTTGTAATCCATTAGATCTATTCTTGTTTGTTGCTTGCTCTTAATACATATTTTAAATTGGGTAAAAGTTGTTTAAAATCTGTAATCACCCAATTCACCCCCCCTCTTGGGTGTCATTGATCACGGGACTTCAGAGAGTGCACGGAGCTCCAGTGACAGGCTGGACTTATGCCGACTACCGAGAGCTGGCAGGAGCTACTCGGACTGGAGCTGCTAAGACCGGGGCGCCACTCGTCGATGCTAAGATGGGCGACCCTGCAGGAGAGCCTGGGGCTGAGGGGAGGGGCGATAGCCGTAGGAGAGCTACCAGAGGAGCATCTCGGGAGGCTGACAGATAGGGCTTGAGGGAGGGTGGCCGCTGGATCGGGACCAGAGGGAGACGTTGTCCTGCGCTGCTTCCTGATTCTACTGTTCGGGAAGCTACTATTCGCGATGAGGGCGGACGGAGTGAGCGTCAGACTCCTCCCAATGCTGCGAGACTTGGATGGAGCTGGAGGTTCTGCATGGGGCGCCGCAGTGCTGGTGTTCCTGTTTGACTCCTTGAGCACCACCGACCGACAGACGATGCTGGGTGGCTTCTCACCCCTACTTCAGGTAAAAATGCTTGACTCTAAATGCTTATGATTATACTTATGATTATGATCATGATATGCTGACATTTGACTAATGCAGGTATGGAGCTATCTATACCTCCTCGGCCTAGGGCGGGGAAGAGAGGTACAACCGGATCGGGTACCCATCGCGAGACGATGGATGGCGGTTCGAGACACAGGCTCGCTACGGCGTCTAGCGTGTGCGATCCAGGACGACATTGACACGTTCCCCTATGCATCGATAAGCTTCTAGACTTAAACTTCTAAATGCACTTAATTGCTCTTATAAATGTTGACACTGACCTAAATGCATGCCTTTCCAGGTGCGTTGGACACCGTACTGTGACGAGGGTCACGAGGGACAGCCCTGAGTGGAGGCAACCCAGGCATATGCTGGACGAGAGATATGGCTGCACTGCATGAACATCATCAAGCCCCTCCACCACCGACTGATCATGAGGACCAGAGGCATGCACCAGCCTGATGTGGAGTTCCCGACGCGCGACGACGAGCAAGTCAGATGGTTCTTGAAGGGCTTGAGTGGGGAGATCGACTCGGTGACCCGAGCGATCGACCAGGTACGAGACTGGACCAGGAGAGGCCGGGTGGTGAAAGCCCGAGCCATCATCGCTGAGGCCTACCTGAAGGCCTACGCCAGGAGATACGGAGATCAGGTTTTCCGAGGCGCTCGACGACCGGTACGACTTCTAAACTCAAAACTTCTAAATTACTTCTAAATGCGTTGACACCTATAAATGATGCACTGACTAGCTGATTATCTATATGCAGATGGACCCGCAGGGTCGGATAGCAGAGCTCCAGGGACTCCTCCATTCCATCGTTCAGCAGTGGGACGAGCTCCAGCGCTCTCTGGACCTTCTGGTAAGTTTTAATCCTTAGACTTAAATGCTAGTACTTATGCATGATTGACTAACTTGATTTCTAAAATGCAGCGAGCCGAGGGAGCAGGACGACAGGGACCCGACGCTCTGTCCTCGTCTTCCCAGCCAGTGGGTCGAGTAGAGCGAGACGCCAACTTCGCTCAGGCAGTGGCTCGAGCCGAGGAGGCCAAGGCCACTCTCGCGGAGAGGGTAAGCAACTGATCGACTTCTCTTTGATGCTATATGAAAATGCACTTTAACTAACATGATGAATGCTCATGTGGACGAGGGAGCTGACTGCAGCACTGGGCGAGGCAGAGCATGCCCGAGTTGAGGCGGGGCGTCTCCGGGCCGAGGTGGCTGAGGTAGCCCATCTCCGTGTAGAGGTGGAGCGATTGAGCGCGGGAGCGGTAGATTTTGAGCGCTATCGGACTGAGGCGAGGGAGGCTCGGCGCCAGGCGTAAGATCTGAGGATCAAGCTACGGGCCGTGGAGAGGACGGTCCGGATGATGGCCCGAGGGCCTACAACGAATGCATCGCAGAGCGGCGCATGGAGCAGCGCCTTCCCAGACTTCCTTACCAATTCCCTCGGCCTTCGGAGGAATGAGGACGCAGAGAGGAGACGACGACAGCGAGAGGAGGGGAGTACCTCCATGGCCCCGTCGGCGAAGAGGCACGAGGGCACTGGGGACAACGAGGGTCCAGGAGAGGGACCCGCCGGGGCATGACTTGTACCTTTTTTCTTTTTGGACACATGTACATGACTCTATGTTAATGAAATGTATGATCTTTTTGTCTTTTTAAATGTAAAATGTGTGAATGCAAATGCTGACTCACTAAGAATGACCTCTAGGACTGACAAAGAGAGCAAGAGAGTGAGAGAGAGAGGGAGGAAATCGAGGATTAAAGCGAAGAAAGAGTGATCAAAACAGAGGAGAACAGGGGAAAATGGTCTTCTGGAAGACTGCTAGAAGGAAGAAAAATGGTCAAGGCATGACCGTTAGGCGAGCGGGAGAGAAAGTGTAACGACTCGAGAATCCGATTACCGAGAAGACCCGATAACCCGAGACTCGCACCGCCACCCACGAGTCCGATGACTCGGAAGGGTTAGAAGGATGGTGTGGAAACTACACAAGTATCACAAATAATTAGAGAATTAAACAGATATATAAATAAGTAGGA
This sequence comes from Amorphophallus konjac, assembly GCA_022559845.1. Taxonomy (NCBI): domain Eukaryota; kingdom Viridiplantae; phylum Streptophyta; class Magnoliopsida; order Alismatales; family Araceae; genus Amorphophallus; species Amorphophallus konjac. The sequence goes on along the minus strand of CM040128.1, from coordinate 237,434,346 downwards.
AATAAAATAACATTTTACATGGTCCACAAGATAACAATAAAATAACAACAGTAGTCCACAACTAGTACAGAGACAAGAAAAGAAAGTATAGCTACACGGGGCATACCACGGCTCTGACCTCTGGCACTAACGCTGGGCACCTGAACCGCACTGAGCCTCAGATGAACTCCCCTGAAGCCTCACCTTGCCTGAAACACGGTGAAAATACGCAGGGAATGAGTCTCGGAACAAGACTCAGTAGGGATCACTCGAACCCTACCTCGCAAACGGAGAAACCGCTACACAAGCAGTAAGCGAGTACCTCGAAAAGGAAGCCCTGCCATCTATAAAGCACCGGTCTCACGGCACGAAAACTGACACACGTGCCACGGCGAAACAACGGGAATACAACGGCCAACACGGCGGAAACCCGAAGGTCGAAGCCGTAACGACTAACAGTCTGACACTCCCGACTCGACAGGAGTACCTCCCACTAGAAGCACAGTCGGTAGCGTCCCCTGACGACTTACACTGCACCGCAGGTGAACTGCCTGACATGGTAGTGCCTACCCGAGGCACGGACACCGAACAAGTACCATAAACAAGTGACTAGCTGGGGTCACGCTTGTCAGCGTGTGTCTAACTGCCCCCAACAACATGTGCACACACAGACCTCGCGTCCCTGGTCTGGCCCTCTGACTGGTTTTCCCCTTAGCCGGACTCTGGCTACAGACGTAGGGCCCGACAGAAACCAGTCTAAAAATCGTATCTAAGGGTAGACCCGTACACCACTCCCTGGTGAGACCAACACCACGTACCAGTGGGCTACGACTAGTGGAGGGTCACTGAAGGAGTAGACTCTCAAGTCAACGGAAAACCATGTCCGCATCCGACAACGTACAAGGACCACCGCACGTACCGGCACCGTCGCACGGCGACCACGGTCGGAAAAGAAACGGGGTTGCAAACCACCCGGGGCAACCTAGTGCCTCACAGTCTACCCTAGACACGTCACAGGACTCTGACGGTCTAGGCGGGACCATCACAGATGCCTGACGGTCTAGGCTGGACCGTCACTGGACCCTGACGATCCAACGCAGGCCGTCACACTCCTCGTGTAAAACTGAACGTAACACGGAGTGTAACGCACATGCCCTGGTGCGTTACAGATTGTGACGCGCCTATGCAGGTGTGTCACAGCGGAAAACAAGGGCAAGCCGTGACGCGTGCCACTCGGTGCGTCATAGCATGTGACGGTCCAATTCTGGAGAGTCACACGCATGTAACGGTCCAGCTCTGGAGCGTCACATGGACTGGGGGTAAAACAACTTCTGACGCACCCACGCTGGGCCGTCACAAGGCTGTGACGCGCTAGTGCTGGTGCGTCACACGCCTTGACCCCCACGGTCAAACCAATGGTCGGATGCCAACGGTCGGGACGCTCTGACGGCCCAACCCAGGCGCGTCACACGCCTGCGGCGGTCTATCGTGGGACCGTCACACTCCCAGACCCCAGTTGGCTAAACAAGGGCTGTGACGCACCCGCCCAGGCGCGTCACATGGTGTGACGGTCACTGGAAGGACCGCCACACCCACCCGACAGTGAAACGGCGGGGGAAGCCCAAAAAAACCAACCACGCCCCCATGCCTCCACCGGAGAGGGGGAAATCAAAGGGGAAGACCCCTGGGGACCCCTAGCACGATACTAGGCCACCAAAACGTGAAATTGCGGGCTAAATCCATAAATCGGGCGAGCTCTCCCCAAATCATGGAAAACCCCAAATCCGCTTAATCAAGCCCCTCTCGGCCTCCCCTCGGCCTATAAACCATGGAAATGAACGGCGGGGAGCTAGGGAACGTCACCCTACCTCAATGGAGCAAATGCTCTGCCGAATCGTTACCGAGATCGCAAAGAACGCTTTGAAAACCCTCGTCCCTTCACAGTTCCCCACAAGCTTTACGCTGCCACGATCGCCTCGCCGTCGCCCACATCGTCACGCCGTCGCCCCGCACCGTTTGCAGCCGGAAGGGAACGTCATCGCGGCCGAACGAGAGAGAGAGAGGGAGGGGCGGTGGTCACGGTGGGGAGAAGAGAAGGAAGAAGAAGAAGAAGAAGAAGGTGAGGGGAGAGAGAGAAAAGTGAGATATTTATAGAAAATCCAAAAATTCCAGAAAATACCAAAAAATAGAAAATTACATTTCCGGGATCCTCGGAACGCACCGATCGCAACGGTACCACTCGTGCCCAGGTGAACGACCCGGTTCACCCGCAGCGAGGTTCCGAAGGAATTACCGAAACACACACCGGTAATCGGAAAACACGCGCGGAAAGGCCGCGGAACGCTTCCGGGCCTCCAAAACAACTCCGTATCGCGCCAATCCGAACACGAAAGATGCCCGAAATGAAATTTCAGACACAACGGAGCCAGACACTCCGAGAAACCAGATTCGGGACCCATGAAGAAGGATCCGAAAGGTCCGGGATATTACAGCCCTCCCCCCTTAAAGGAATTTCGTCCTCGAAATTGAGAACAACCCAAGGGGAAAGAAGAGGAAGACTCACTCAAACAAGTAAGGGAACTGCTGACGCATCTCATCGTCACGTTCCCAAGAAGCCTCACCACCAGAGTGTCGCTGCCACACCATCTTTACCAAGGGGATGACCTTGCTCCGCAGGCGCTGCTCTCGCCTATCCTCAACGCGGACAGGAAACTCTGGAAGAGAAAGATCTGCAGTCACCTCGGGCCACACAGAATCCTCAAGCACATGAGAGTCATCGGGCATATACTTCCGCAACATCGAGACGTGGAACACGTCATGCACCGACGCCAACTCAGGGGGTAACTGCAACCGATAAGCTACCTCACCGATGCGCTCCACAATCACAAAGGGACCAACATAGCGGGGACTCAGCTTCCCATGCCGTCCAAAGTGCATCACCCCCTTCATCGGAGAAACTCTCATGAATACCCGATCGCCCACGGAGAACGCGAGGGGTTGCCGCCTCCGGTCATCATAGCTCTTCTACCGACTCTAGGCCGCCAACATGTTCTGACAAACCACGTGCACAACATCCACACACTGCTGCACCAACTCCGGTCCCGTCAAAACACGCTCACCAACCTCAAACCAGTCAAGTGGAGTCCGACACGGACGCCCATACAACGCCTCATAAGGAGCCATGCCGATGCTTGAATGATAGCTGTTGTTGTAGGCAAACTCCACCAACGGTAGGTGGTGAATCCAACTCCCCTGCCACTCCAGACAGCAGGATCTCAGCATATCCTCTAAAGTCTGGATAGTCATCTCAGACTGTCCATCTGACTGAGGATGATACGCCGAGCTAAAAGCCAACTCCGTGCCAAGAGCTCGCTGGAAACTCCTCCAGAATCCAGAAGTGAAGCGCGGATCCCGATCCGACACGATGGAGATGGGAATCCCATGCAACGGAACGATCCGTTCCACATAAAGACGAGCTAACTTGGGCACACTCCAGCTGACCTTGACCGATAACAACCGAGTCACCTTCGTCAGTCGATCTACCAGCAGCCAAATACTATCCTGCCCACTCGGAGTCCTCGGCAAGCCCACCATAAAATCCGTGGTCACGTGGTCCCACTTCCACGCGAGAACATCCAAGGGCTAGAGAGTACCTCCTGGTAGCTGATGCTCCGCCTTCACCTGCTGACAGGTCAGGCACCTGGCCACAAATTCGGCAACATCTCTCTTCATGCCAGGCCACCAGAACTACCTCCGTAAGTTCCGATACATCTTCGTCACACCCGGGTGTACGGCGTACCTGCTCCCATGAGCCTCGCGTAACACCGCACGCCGAACCCGCTCCTCGGCTGGGACGTACAGCCTGCCACGAAACCTAGCAGCACCGTCCTTGCTGAGTTTTACGTCAGCCAAGGCCAAAATCTGGGGCAACTCAGGGTCCGCATGCTGAGCCTCTGTCACCTGACAGCGGATAGCTGGCGTGACAGTCAGACTCGCAAGCACAGCTAACCCTGGCTCTTGGGGAATTTTGAGCCTGAAAGATACTTCGGGCACTTGTTCCCAGAGCCTCCACTTCCTCAACATCAAGGCACTGATCGCGACCTTCCGACTCAAGGCATCGACGATGACATTCATCCTGCCCGGCTGATAAGACGGGGTGAAGTCATAATCCTTCATATACTCCATCCAACACCTCTGCCTGAAGTTAAGGTCCCTCTGCGTGAACACATACCTCAAACTCTGATGGTTATTGAACACCTCGAACTTCTCACCGTACAGATAATGCCTCCAGATCTTCAACGCGAAGATCACAGCCGCCAACTCAAGGTCATGGGTAGGGTAGTTCTCCTCGTGGGGCTTCAGCTACCGAGATGCATAAGTCACCACTCTTCCATGCTGCACAGCGCCCAATCCAACGCCGGAAGCATATGTACACACTACAAAACCTCCCGGTCCAGAAGGTAAAACCAACACCGGAGCCGAGGTAAGCAATCTCTTCAGCTCCCTGAAACTCTGCTCACACTCCTCAGGCCAGACGAAAGGCACATCCTTCCGTGTGAGTCTAGTCATCGGGATCGCAATGCGAGAAAAATCTTGGATAAATCGACGATAGTAACCCGCAAGCCCCAAGAAACTCCGGATCTCGGTCACAGACCTCGGCCTCGGCCACTGCATTACTGCCTCGACCTTGGCGGGGTCCACGAAAATGCCATCATCAGAAATCACATGCCCCAAAAAGTGCACCTCACGAAGCCAAAACTTGCACTTACTGAGCTTCGCATACAACTGGTGATCTCGTAACGTCTGCAGCACCACAACCAAATGGTACGCGTGCTCCTCAGTAGACCGCGAATAGAGAAGGATGTCGTCCATAAATATGACCACGAACTGGTCCAAATACGGACGAAACACCCTCTGCATCAAGTCCATGAAGGCTGCGGGGGCATTGGTGAGCCCAAACGGCATCACTAGGAACTCATAATGCCCGTACCTCGAACTGAATGCAGTCTTCTCCACATCGGACTCACGAATTCTCAGCTAATAGTAACCAGACTGCAAATCAATCCGTGAGAACACTCGAGCAGACTGAAGCTGGTCGAACAAATCATCAATCCGCGGCAACTGATTCTTGTTCTTAATGGTCACCTCATTCAGCTGCTGGTAGTCAATGCACAGCCGCAAACTACCGTCCTTCTTCTTCACGAACAACACTGGCGCACCCCAAGGGGAAAAGCTAGGATGAATATACCCCTTGGCCAGCAACTCTTGCAACTGTGCCCGCAACTCCCTCAACTCAGCGAGAGCCATATGGTAGGGAGCCTTCGCCAAGGCTCCCGTACCCGGCACAACCTCGATCACAAAATCGATCTCCCACTGGGGAGGCAATCCAGGTAAGTCCTCCGAGAAAATATCGGGAAACTCGCACACCACCGGAATGTCCTCGACACCGGACGCGGCTGGTCTACCAAGACCACAGAAGCGAGAAAACCCTGACAACCCGCATCAAGCAAACGACGAGCTCGAATTGCCGAAATAAGGAATCGGGAAGAGGAAGACCTGATACCTTCGAAATAGAAGGTGGGTCCACGAAGTCGCTGAAAGTAAACTCTCTTCGAACCACAATCCACCAACGCATGATGTGCCTCGAGCCAATCCATGCCCAAAATCACATCAAAGTCCTGAAGCGGCAACGCAGAGAGCCTAGCCGGCAAACTCCTCCCTTCCACCCACATGGGAACCTCATCGAAGCAATACGGGGTAATCATAAAATCACCCAAAGACAACTCCACTGCCAAATCGCAGGACAACTGGGTCACCGGCTCCTCGATGCTCAGCGCGAAATCCTCCGAGATAAACGAATGAGACGCGCCAGAATCAAATAAAACCCGAGCCGCACAACCCAAAATCTGAACGGCACCTTCCATGAGCTGCGACGCCACTACCTCTACCCTGGTCATGTGTGTAATCTGGCCTCGAGCTCTCTGCCTGCCTCCCACACTAGCTGACCTGGGTAGCGGCGGGTACTGTCCCTACTGCTGCTACTGCTGCGGCCTCTGCTGTTGGGGAACCTGTTACTGCTGAGGAAACTGCTGCTGCTGCTGCCTCTGAGGACAGTCACGCGCCATGTGCCCTGGCTGGTCACACCGAAAATAGATAATCGGCTCCGTGCACTGCCTGCCCGGATGGAACTCGCTACACCGTGGACACGGCCCTCGCGATCCACCCACTAATCCCTGACGCTGAAATGGAACCGGCTGCTGTACACTGCCCGATGAAGCCTACCCCTGACCCTTGGACTTCTTCTTAGAGAAACCCTTCTTGAGAAACTTCTTGACCTTCGAGCCGAAAGACACGGATCCTGTCACTGACGCTGCCGATGCCGACGCTCCTAGACCACCCGACGCATGCTGGAAGGAACCCTGCTATTGGGTAGCCGACTGCTGGCTGCGACCTGACAAAGACTGCCCTGGCTAATCGGTCCTCGAGTCCTCTGCATATCCATCTCCAAAGAAGCCGCAACGCGAGACGCTGTCTCCAAATCGGTGGCAGCATTCGCGATCAAATGGTGCCTCAGCTCCTACCTCACACCCTGAACGAACTGTGCGGTCTTCACCCTCTCATTCTCCATGATATGAGGTCCATATCGACCTAGCTTGACAAACCGGGCCTTGTACTGCAACACGGACATGTTGCCCTGAACCAGCTCCAAAAACTGACGCATCCACTGCGTAGCAATAAACTCTGGACAATAGGTATGCTCGAAAGCACTGACAAAGTCACCCCACACAATCTGCTCAAGTGGACGAAGCTGGAAAGACGTCTTCCACTCGGAAGACCACTACTCCCGAGCAGTACCCTGCAACTGGTTGGAGGCCAACATCACTCTATCCTCCGCAGTACTCGGTGCAAAACTGAACACCCGCTCCATCTCGTCGAGCCAACTCCGAGCCAAATCAGGGTCTGGCTGACCACCGTGGTAAGGTGGATGAAACTGCATGAAATCCCTCATTGCTCGGCCTGGCCCACCCCTGATCGACGAGCCCTCACCAGCCTCTCCGCCGAACTGCTGTGACATAAGCTGGTACATGCCACGGAAGAAATCATCGGCCCCCAGAAACCTCGCAGTATCCACTGCCTCGGTGGCCATAGGTGGCACTCTACTCTGCTCCTCCTGCTCCTGCTGAACCTCCTGCTGGATCTCCTGACCTCCAGCCGACTGCCCCTGCTGAGAGCGAGTCGCCCGCCTCGGCGCCATACCCGCACCTGGAGCCAAGACAAAAAGCACGGAACAGCAAGGTTAAGAAAAATGCACGATGCCCAATGCCAGTGTCAACTGTACTTCATCACTGTGGACTAGTGGACCACTACAATCACTTATGATTCTCGTAAAATTCCACAACCGCGCTCTGATACCAGCTGTAACGACCCGAGAATCCAATTACCGGGAAGACCCGATAACCCGAGACTCGCACCGCCACCCACGAGTCCGAAGACTCAGAAGGGTTAGAAGGATGTTGTGGAAACTACACAAGTATCACAAATAATTATAGAATTAAACATATATATAAATAAGCAGAAAATAAATTAACATTTTACATGGTCCACAAGATAACAATAAAATAACAACAGTAGTCCACAACTAGTACAAATACAAGAAAAGAAAGTACAGCTACACAAGGCATACCCCAGATCTGACCTATGGCACTAACACTGGGCACCTGAATCGCGCTGAGCCTCAGACGAACTCCCCTGAAGCCTCGCCTCGCCTGAAACACAGTGAAAACACGCAGGGAATGAGTCTCGGAACAAGACTCAGTAGGGATCACTTGAACCCTACCTCGCAAACGGAGAAACCACTACGCTAGCAGTAAGTGAGTACCTCGAAAAGGAAGCGCTACCATCTACAAAGCACCGGTCTCATGGCATGAAAACTGACACACATGCCACGGCGAAACAACCGGAACACAACGGCGAACACGGCAGAAACCCGAAGGTCGAAGCCGTAACGACCGACAGTCTGACACTCCCGACTCGACAGGATACCTCCCACTAGAAGCACAGTCGGTAGCAACCCCTGACGACTTACACCGCACCGCAGGTGAACTGCCTGACATGGTAGTGCCTACCCGAGGCACGGACACCGAACAAGTACCACCAACAAGTGACTAGCTGGGGTCACGCTCGGCAGCGTGTGTCCAACTGCCCCCAACCACGTGTGCACACACAGACCTCGCGTCGCTGGTCTGGCCCTCTGACTGGTTTTCCCCTTAGCCGGACTCTAGCTATAGACATGGGGCCCGATAAAAACCAGTCTAAAAACCATCTCTAAGGGTTGGCCCGTACACCACTCCCTGGTGAGACCAGCACCGCGTACTGGTGGGCTACGACTAGTGGAGGGTCACTGAAGGAGTAGACTCTCAAGTCAACGGAAAATCACGTCCGCATCCGACAACGTACGAGGACCACCGCACGTACCGGCACCGTCGCACGGCGACCACGGTCGGAAAAGAAACGGGGTTGCAAACCACCCGGGGCAACCTAGTGCCTCACAGTCTACCCTAGACACGTCACAGGACTCTGACGGTCTAGGCGGGACCATCACAGATGCCTGACGGTCTAGGCTGGACCGTCACAGGACCCTGACGATCCAACGCAGGCCGTCACACTCCTCGTGTAAAACTGAACGTAACACGGAGTGTAACGCACCTGCCCTGGTGCGTTACAGACTGTGACGCGCCTATGCAGGTGCGTCACAGTGAAAAACAAGGGCAAGCTGTGACGCGTGCCACTCGGTGCGTCACAGCATGTGACGGTCCATTTCTGGAGCGTCACACACATGTAACGGTCCAGCCCTGGAGCGTCACATGGCCGGGGGTAAAACAACTTCTGACACACCCACGCTGGGCTGTCACAAGGCTATGACGGGCCGGTGCCGGTGCATCACACGCCTTGACCCCCACGGTCAAACCAACGGTCGGGACGCTCTGACGGCCCAACCCAGGCGCGTCACACGCCTGTGGCGGTCTATCGTGGGACCGTCACACTCCCAGACCCCAGTTGGCTAAACAAGGGCTGTGACGCACCCGCCCAGGCGCGTCACACGGTGTGACGGTCACTGGAAGGACCGCCACACCCACCCGACGGTGAAACGGCGGGGGAAGCCCAAAAAAACCAACCAGGCCCCCATGCCTCCACCGGAGAGGGGGAAATCAAAGGGGAAGACCCCTGGGGACCCCTAGCACGATACTAGGCCACCAAAATATGAAATCGCTGGCTAAATCCATAGATCGGGCGAGCTCTCCCCAAATCATGGAAAACCCCAAACCCGCTTAATCAAGCCCCACTCGGCCTCCCCTCGGCCTATAAACCACGGAAATGAACGGCGGGGAGCTAGGGAACGTCACCCTACCTCAATGGAGCAAATGCTCTGCCGAATCATTACCGAGATCGCAAAGAACGCTTTGAAAACCCTCGTCCCTTCACGGTTCCCCACAAGCATTACACCGCCAAGATCGCCTCGCCGTCGCCCACGTCGTCACGCCGTCGCCCCGCACCGTCTATAGCCGGAAGGGGACATCGCCGAGGCCGAACGAGAGAGAGAGTGAGGGAGGGGCGGTGGTCACGGTGGGGAGAAGAGAGGGAAGAAGAAGAAGAAGAAGGTGAGGGGAGAGAGAGAAAAGTGAGATATTTATAGAAAATCCAGAAATTCCAGAAAATATCAAAAAATAGAAAATTACATTTCCGGGATCCTCGGAACGCACCGATCGCAACGGTACCACTCGTTCCTAGGTGAACGACCCGGTTCACCCGCAGCGAGGTTATGAAGGAATTACCGAAACACACACCGGTAATCGGAAAACATGCGGGGAAAGGCCGCGGAACGCTTCCGGGCCTCCGAAATAACTCCGGATCACGCCGATCCGAACACGAAAGATGCCCGAAACAAAATTTTGGACACAATGGAGTTGAACACTCCGAGAAACCAGATCTAGGACCCATGAAGAAGGATCTGGAAGGTCTGGGATATTACAGAAAGCGGTGAAGGAAGGGAAGAAACGGTCGCCTGACGACCGTTTGAGGGTGCTTAGCGGTCGCTCGATAGACTGCAAGGGAAGAAAGATAGTCAAAATCTGAGCGGGGCTCTCCGTGAGAGTCCGAACCTGGGGCTAGAAGCACCTAATCAGTGTTAAAACTTATCCTAACTTAATCTGAAGCTATCTAGCCTCAATCCTAATGCCTTAGGACTAGAATTAAGGCCCTATAACTAGGAATACACCCAAAATTCGTAGCTCATAGGAATCTCTGCTAAAAACCTTGAAATCTCCCTAAAAATCACCCAAAAATCACCATGAAGAGGAGCTTTGAAGCTAGCACCATGGGGGAGGCGGCCTATACCGAGCCAAAGCTGGCTAGAAGGAAGCATGGGGAGCTATAGCGGCTGACTTCAATCCCCAAGCACCTAAGCACAAGCTCCTCAAGAGAGGTGAGTTCAAATCAACTTCAATAATTATGACTTTCCTCAAGTTTCTACTCATGGCGTTTCTTCTCTCCTTTTTCTATTCTTTTTTCTTTCCTTTTCTAGCTTCTTCCTGGCCCAAGATGCTATTCTAGCTTGAAGTGGGTGGCTCCCATGATAAAAGAACTCCCTTTAGAGGTTACCTCAATCCTAAGAGCATGGCACCTTCACCCTTTATTAGTTCTAGCCAAGAATTTCCAGAAAATTTCCTATGATTGGCCTAGCATTTCAGCCCTAGTGGAGTTATGGCACTCTCAAACACACACTTTCATATTCCCATCCTTTGAAGCCACTGTCTATATAGAAGAGGTAGAGACCTACCTAGCCCTTCCTAAGACTAAGGTGGGGGATGAAGATTTGGTGTGTCATACGGTTGAACCTATAGACCCATCACTCATCTTGGGGGACTTCCTATCCAATCCAAAAGATGTGAAAACCATGATTAGCCCTCGCCATATCCATTTGATACCCTTGGCCCAATGGATCATTTCGCATTGTAAAAACAAGTGTGGGAAATATGAAGCCATAGCAAAAGCCATCTCCATTTGTTTGTGCGGGGTTTTACTCTTTTCCACCATCGACCACCTCTTAGATATCCAAAATCTCAGCATTATTAGTGGGTTGTAGCGAGGTTTATCTATCTCCCAAGCTGTCCTTTCCTACCTTTATGAAGGCCTTAGTTTAGCTTCACTAGGGGGTCCCCTCTTTGGGTCAATGATCATCCTTGAGTGTTGGATGTGAATTAGACTCAAATTTCTACCCAAGGAGGACTTGCCTTCAGTTAGCCGCATATTTGGGAGTCACCCACTCTTCTTCAGAGGGGGTGCATTTGGGTTCTCTTCACAGGTTGAATGCCAGACAGTGGAAAAGAAGACAAGGGATGATTGGCGCCCCTTCCTCAATACTTTGCCAATTGACAAGTTCGTGATGCGACCTCGGGCTCTTCAAGGTATTACCCTCAGATTACCCCAGCGACTAGACCTAGACCAGCAGCTAGTGGGGAACACAAAGATGGGCTGTCAAGAACATAGAGGAGGTAGGATGGGCAGTTGGTGAGATCTAGTATGGATCGTACATGGACGATAGTTGGAGTCCGCGGCTCTCCGCAAGTTCCCTCATCTGGGATCCCTAGGGAAGAGGATCAAGTTGGCACTTGCGAACAACTTGATGCACTATCTCCCTTCAACTCAAATTTATATAATAAATTTGGACCATGGACCGACCCCATCGTCTCCACCCCGTAGGAACTACGAGATCACCCCAAGGACGCCTTCGGCATCCGAAGGGTTTGTTCTTTCTTTGTCGTCGCCTTGCCTGCTTGCCCGTCTTCCTTTTCTCTAGCTTACCTGTCCGTCCGTTGCCGCTACGCGCCTCCAGTCTTGCCTTTTGGAGTCTGATTTTTTGCCCTTTCGTCGCTCCTGCTCCAACGCATCACTAACGCTTAGGGCTGACTTCGACTACTGACCCTAGTATCTCGCTACTCAAGATCACCTGTTCACCTCGTTATGCTCCTCTAGGGCTACTTAAACACTACCTTGGCGATCTACAACCCGCACCGGTGCTACCTACAAGTCGGACTTCCCCGTGCTACGGTTCAAGCACTATCTCACTACCCTCCCCTTCAAGCTAGGAAGATCGGGATCGAGGAGGACGAACAGGCAATTCAGAGCGCTCTGACCATGTGGGAGATCAGCCAAGTCCGTACTTTGCCAGCAGAAGTGATAGAGAAAAAAGAGGAGTACCAAGCTTATGTGAAGAAATTGCGCAAGATCCGGCCACATGCAGATAGGAAATTGAATGTAATTTGAGATTCCTTGATCATGTTTTGAATTTCATTGAAAGAATGATGTATTATGAGTTTGAATGAATAAATAAGAGGTTTGGTTTAAAAGATGCGCATTGAAATCATACCCATAGCTTGATGGATAAAAAGGGACAGATTTCTTTATTTTAAAAATGGTCCAGCTAAGGACCGCTAGGTGAGCCTAACGGTCTAGCGATAGACCGCAAGGGGAAAGACTCAAAAAAACTCTACGACGAAGGGATACGGTCGTATACTGGACCGCCAGAATGACTCTCAGGTGAGGCATACGGTCGTATACTGGACCGCCAGAATGACGCTAACTGTCTAGAGATAGACCGCTACGACGAAGGGATAGACAAACCTGAGTTTTGATTCTCGGGTGGAGAAAATGGTCGCTGAGTGACCGCTAGGGTAGATTAAGCGGTCTATCAGTAGACCGCAAGGGATGGGAGATAGAGAAACTTGCAAGCTTCGAATCTTGGGCAATGGGACCTGTGTCTGGACACACTTAAAATAAGAAACAAGTTAGATCCATTCTTAGACTCAGCCCCTTGCCTTTAGCAAGTTAGAGAATGACCAATTCTTGATATTTGGTCAAGGGGTGAAGCCTTATTAAATATGCGAAATAGAATGAAAATGTATTGATGCAATGCATGCTATGCGAGAATGAGGGTATTTTGGTTTTCTGATGTTTTTGGTTTTTGAGATATCTGATTTTTTTAGATTTTGAAATATTTGATTTTTTTTTTATTTTTGAGATGTCTGATTTTTTTATTTTTTTTTAAATATCTGACTTTTTTATTTTTGAGATATCTGATTTTTTTTTGAAATATCTGACTTTTTTGGTTTTTTGAAATATTTGATTTTTTTGGTTTTTTGAAATATTTGACTTTCTTTTTTTTGATTTTTTTTGAAATATTTGTATTTTTTTTAAAATATCTAACTTTTTTTGATTTTAAAAGCTAATTCCATCCCAGCAACAAGAGCCCTACCTGTCACACTAGGAATCTTCTGAGGTAAGGGTGCTTTTAAGACGACAAACCCTGGCCAGGGCCAATCCGTATAACGGTGCTTCTACCGAGGTCATACCCAGGGTATGGTTTAGTCCTAAAAAGGGAAAATGAATTTGGGAAGTAAGCTTAGACGAGGTATAGAGGTTTTAGGGCTTGAGTTTCTCTCATTGACAACTCTTTCAGAGATTTAGTCTGTTGAGCTGGGGCTTTGTGTCCGTCATCGAACCTTCATCCACCCTAGGCACGCGTACGTCCGGGCTCATGACGTCCCGCGGGGAAACTGTACTGCCACTCTTGCCATGCCTAGTTTCATACTTTTGGAGCTTTCTGGATTTTGAGCTTTGAGCTTTTGAGATTAGCTTTTGGCTTCACTTTTTCTTTTGCTTTGGTGTCATTATTACCTTTTTTCTTGTGGAATTATGTCATAACAGACCGCCCCTATTTGAGTCCTCCACTCGTCAGGGTGTCTAGATCAGTCATCGCCCCCTTTTCATTAGGCTCTTGCCCCTAGATTCAGCCGAAGAGAGAAACGGACAGGGACTTCCACTTCCCCTAAGCATGGCCAAGGGAAAAATGGTGTTTAAACAAAATTGGGAAACCCGACCAGGGATGCCGTGAAGTGTGTGATTTGCCGAACTCGGAATCCTCCCTTCGTGGTCAAGGAAAGGACACCTCGCTGCCGAGCCTTCATTAGCCTATCTCTAAGGGAAAAAGCGCTTAAGATACAACCCATTTCAGGCATGAGACAGCTCCTCACCTTCTGCGTTGACCAAGCGATACGCGTTCCCTGGATAAACCTCTCTAACAACGAACGGCCCTTCCCAGTTAGGTTACAATTTGGACCTAGGACCCCCAGACCTAATGAATTTACACTTCAAAACTATATCAACTATTTAAAATTTACGTTCGATTACCTTCTTTTGAAAATAACGTGAAACTCTTTTTTGATACACGGACACGTGATCAGCCGCATTCATCCTCTTCTCATCCAAGAGTTCCAACTGGACGAGCAACGCCTACCGACGTTCATCGAGATTAAGTCCCTTATCGAGTTGTACCCTTAGGGAAGGAATTAAGATCTCATATGGGAGTACTGCCTCCTCCCGTAGGTGAGAGCATATGGGGTTTGCCCCGTAGGAGTACGGACAGAGGTACGGTAAGCGCATAGAGCTTCCACTAATCGTTCGGGCCAATAGGAGAATTTGTGAGATTCACATGTTTTCTTTATGATTTTAAGAAGAATTTTATTGGTAGCTTCAGCTTGACCGTTACCTTGCGGATAATATGGAGATGAATGATACAATGTAATATTGAACTTCTTAGAAAGGTCCTGGAGCTCTTGAGAGATGAACTGGGGTCCATTGTCGGTGACGATGCTTCTTGGCACTCCGAACCACGCGATGATATTCTTCATGATGAAGCGACACACTGTAGTAGCTTTGATTTTCGCGTATGCTTCCACTTCAGCCCACTTGGTGAAGTACTCAGTGGCGGTAAGGATAAAGGATTTCTGATTGATGTGAGAGTTGGGATCTCCGAGCGGACCAATAATGTCAAAAGCCCACATGGAGAATGGCCAAGGAGCAGAGAGAGGATGAAGAGATGAAGCAGGAGCGCGGATTTTATCAGCGTGGAGTTGGCATTTAAGACACCTCTGGACATAGAGGGAGCAATCTTCCTCTAGAGTGGGCCAATAGTAACCCTGCCTAAGGATCTTCTTTGCTAGAGCCTGGCCATTGACATGACCTTCACACTCACTTGAATGGGATGCTTCAGCCACCTTCCAAGCTTCATCATCATCGAGACACCTCATGAGCATCCCATTGAGAGCGCGCCTGTACAATTCTCCAGCAATAATAGTGTACTTTGAGGCAGCTCTTCTAATAACCTTACGCTGCTCGGCACTTGCCCCTTCTGGGAATGATCCATCTCTGCAATATAGCTCGATTTCATGGTACCATGGCAACTCTTCTTCTTCCAGTTACTCTTCTAACTCAGTTAAAGACACTTCCTTCAACTCTTCCTTCTTAGCCCTAGCCTCTATAGTCTTCCTAAGGTTGTCATACCAAGGATCCTGAAGAGAAGGAGCATCCAGTCTCTGGACGACGATGGTCTCAGTGCTCTGACTGAGAGGAAAAGATAAAGAGGATGCGAGTGACGCCAGTGCATCAGTAAGGATATTCTGAGATCGAGGAGTGTGAGTATAGATCAGCTTGCGGAATTGCCTAGCCAAGAGAGTGACCAAATCCTGATTTGGCTTGAGTTTCGGGTCACGGGTGCGGTAAGTAGACAGAACTTGCCGCAGAACGAGCTGGGAGTCTCCTATGATGTTCAAATAGCGTGCTCCTAAGAGGTAGGCGTGCTTCAATCTAGCCAATAGAGCTTCATACTTGGCGATGTTGTTGGTAGCAGAAAAATGAAGCTGATAAGCAAAGGGAATCGTCACTCCTTCTGGAGTAAGCAGAACAGCACCTATCCCTCGGCCTTGGGAATTGAGTGCACCATCGAAGTGCAGAGACCAAAAGGGGTGATGAGTGAGAACAGAGAGATGCTCATCAGGGAAATCGTCCTGAATAGAGTCCATGCAGGGGATAGGAAGATGTGCGAGATGCTCAGCAATGGCATATCCTTTGATTGCCTTCTGAACGACGAATGTGATGTCAAACTGAGAGAGGAAGCTTTGCCAGCGACCTAACCTACTAGAAAGGACATGCTTTTCTAAGAGATAGCGAATTGGGTCCATTCTAGAGATTAACCTAACTAGGTAGGCTGGAAAGTAGTGTTTCAGCTTCTGAGCTACTCAAACTAAGACGGCACAAGTTTTCTCCATGGTAGTGTACTTGACCTCCGCGGGGTTAAATAACCTGGAGAGGTAATTAGCTGCCCGCTCTTTGCCTTCATCATCTACTTGTGCCAAAACAGCTCCTAGGGAGTCCTCAATGACAAAAATGTATAGGATCAGGGGTTTCCCAGGGACAGGAGGTTACAAAACCAGGGGATTAGACAAGTATACCTTTAAATCATCGTAGGCCTTTTGATAATCTTGGTTCCATTCAAATTTGACCCCCGTCTTTAGCGATTCGTAAAACGGGCGGCACCTCTAAGAATGCTTGGATATGAATCTTTTGATGAATTGTAATCATCCAATCAATCCTAGAAGTTTCGTGATATTCTTTGGCGGAGACATGTCCATGACGGCCTTTGCTTTATTAGTATCAATCTGAATCTCCCGTTTACTAACTATGAAGCCTAGCAATTTCCCTGAAGAGACTCCAAAAACAAACTTCTTTGGATTCATTTTCAATTGATATTCCCTAGCTCTCTGAAGCACCTTATCTAGAATGGCGGGGTGTTTCTCTTTAGTTCTTGAATTCACCAGGATATCATCCACGTAAGCTTCCATGTAAAGATGCATCATATCGTGGAATATAGTCATCATCACCCTTTGACAAGTGGCGCCAGCGTTCTTCAAACCAAAGGGTATAACCACATAATAATATGTGCCCCAGGGCGTGGTGAAGGAGGTTTTTTCTTGATCCTCGGGAGCGAGACGGATTTGGTTGTATCCTGAATAACCATCCATCAATGATGATGCCTCGTACCCGGCGATGTTGTCCACTAATACATCTATATGAGGTAGCGGGAAATCGTCTTTGGGACATGCTTTGTTAAGATCCCTGAAATCAATGCAAATGTGCACCTTTCCATCCTTCTTGATGATAGGGACTATGTTTGCCACCCACCGGGGATATAAGCCAACTCTAATGAATCTGGCCTTGTACAATTTATCGACCTCTTCTTTTATCCTTAAGGACATGTGGGGGTGAAATCTCCTTGATCTTTGCTTTACGGGTGTTGCCCCTGGCTTAAGCACTAATCAATGTTCCACCAAAGAGGGGTCAAGACTCGGCATGCCCTCGTAAGACCAGGCGAAAGAATCGCTATACTCCCTCAGGACTTTGACTAAATCTTCTTCAACTGCTGGAGGGAGATTAGAAGCAATAATAATGGGCCTGGGGTCCTTGTTAGTTCCCAGATTTATTTCCTTCGTAGGTTCATCCACTGCCGACGATGGCTCATCAAATCTCTTTAAGCCCCGCGCATACAAATCGGCAGTGTCGTCTACGTCGCTGTCCTCAAGATCCACCTAGTCCTTTTCATCCATGACTTCATAGACTCCCAATCCGTCGTCACTCGACACCCCGCCTTGCTCCTCGTCTTCTTCGATCACAATCGTCGTAGCTATGAACTCCGGACATCTAAGAAGAGCATGACATCACTGAGCTAGATCCTGCAAGAACCTATCAGGGATAGATTTAGGACGTCGCGCCGACGGGCGCCGCTCAAGCAAGGATAGGTTGGATGACCTAGAACAAGACCCTACTTCTCTAGACTTAACAGACTCTACTACCCTAGACTCGACAGACCCTACGTCTAACCTAGGAGAGAGAAAATCTAGTGGGAGGGAGGCAGCAGGCGCCTCATGCCCCTGGGAGTAAGATGGAGATAAGATAGCGTAATCTTCCACTGAAATCTCCGTTCCAAATTTGACGTTTTTTTTGGAGACCAGTGGAGATCATGTAGCAAGATGGGGAATAAGGCGGAGGAGGAAGCCTAAGGGGATATTTAGATGGACAGAAAATGTCAAGGAAGGGGTCGGAGGAGGAGAAGAAAGGAGTAGATAGATCGACATATGGACAACAATCACAAGTCCTGATGATAAGAAAATCAGTTGGCATTTCAAACATGAAAGGATCAATCACGATAGGAGGTGAGTGGGGTATAGATGCCATCTTTTGAAAGAATGAAAACAGGCGGGAAGGAGACCGAGTGAAGATGACGGGTGAGCTCCCCCTTTCTCGCGAGTGGTAAGCTGGCTCCTTCGGTTCATAACGCACAAGCTGTGCCTCCTGGTTTCTTTGGCAACTTCCTTCTTCATGGAACAATCTTGCAAATGCCTGGCTGAAATCAATCATATCATCAACGGGGCCCTTTGGGAACAATGGAGGTCTGCCAACTGCATAAGCTGTGTCTCTTTCCTTGGGCTGGCTTGGTGATGTTTTCAATGTGCCTGGCTGGAGGGGAGGACCCCTGACAAAATGCTGACGGTAGTCCCATGTTAATGGTCCAGAGTCACCTAAAAGGGAGAGTGACAATTCTCGAAAACCGAGACCCCTCCTATTCATCTTTCTGCCTTTGGGGACTAGTTTAGTCCACCCTTATAATTGTGCGCCGAGACCCCTCCCCGACTGATAGCCCAGCTTTAATATCATGTTCCACCCTTTGGATTCTTATATCTGGGGCTTCACCTTGACGTTTAATGGCGTAGTGGTGGGCTTGTGCGGCGCATAGGCCCACGAAAAGTTTAGATCCAGCACTGAGATGACAGGTCAAGTGCTGGGCCATAGTGTTGGCAAGATCTTCTCAGAGACGGCCTTGACAGACTGGATCGTGGACATGCTCTTCACCTTGACCACCCTCCCTTGAAAAGGAAATTTAAGGCACTGGTGAGCAGTGGATGGTACAACATTGAGATTATCAATCCACGGATGACCCAATATAGCCTTGAACATAGGGTCGATGTCTAGCACATAGAATTCGATTGGCATAGTAAGAGGCCCGAGCTCAGCTTGAATGGTGACTATCCCGTGACATGCTCTTCTGGAATTGTCATATGCTGCAATAGTGGTCGGGGTCGGCCTTAGCAGCTGATGCGCACCGACTAGTGTCATTAAGAAAGCCGTGCCACAATTTCAAAATGTTCACACTCACTCACTTTAAAAGATTGGAAAATTAAATTATATAGTGGTAAGCGGAGTCGATCCTACGAGGAGGAAAAATCCTTATTTTAACAAGTTGGAAAAACACCTTATGCTTTGAAAACTGAATTTTTTAGTGTGATTAATCTAAGGAAAGATGAATTACATAAAAATCTGTTTAAAGAATGCGAGAGGGTTTAAGTAGAGAAATTTGGAGGAGATAGAAAGATAAACACAATTTCACAAAGATCAGCTATATTGCTATGAGAGGTGGCAAGTACAATGTATATGAAAACTAAAATTACAACTTGCAAAATAAAAGAAGAGAAAAGAAATTGTAAGCCAATAGGATGAAGAACGCCGTCAACTTCTTGCCAAGCCTTGGATGAAGATCGTCTCGCCTTGGATACCGACGCCGTGAGAGGATCAATTGGAAGAGAATCCGCCAAAGAGATGTGTGGATGAAATATAGAAGATGGAGATGAAAAGGTGGAGGAAGAAGAATAAAATTAAAACCAAAGCATGTATGTTGTGAAAAGAGAGGAAGAGATGGCTATGATGGGTGATAAAACACAAAACAGTTTTGAAAATAGAGGGTTAAAAGAAGAAGAAATAGATTAAAATCTAGAGAGCATTAGACAAAGTGAAAGAAGAGAAAATTGTAGAGGACGAAGAGAGGAAGAAGATTGATGAAGAACACAAAGACAGAAAATAAGAGGAAGATGGAGAAAAATGTGATAGAATAGAGAGTGGTCGCGGATGAATAGTGCAGAACTAAACTTTGGAAAATTGATTGTAATTGGAAAACAGTTGAGAATTTGAAGAAGTGGTAGAAGAAGAAATTGCAGAACTTTTAAAAACCTACAACTTTCATGAATAACTCAGAAGCAACATAAGATCAGAAAGGGAAGAAAAATGAGAAATAGTAGAATATTTTAAAACCGGATGAACAGTAAAAACGCATAGATAGATCTTTGGAAAATTGAAAATAACTTTGAAAATTGGAAGAATTAGAGGAAGATGAAGAAGAAGAATTTGTAGAAGACTGAAAAATGAAGAACTTTGATGAAGAACTTAACTACAAAAGATGAAAGAAAAAGCTTCAAAATAAATCCCTATGGCAGACCTCCAACCTCTCTCCTCATGCATCATCGGCCATGGCATCTATTTATAGGGTACAAAACCCTTCCATGATCGTGGGTTCCCAGTTTGATCCAAAAACCAATTTCCAACAATGCAACTTGACCCATTAGACTCCTTTCCATCATTAAAGTCCTCCTTTTCATAAAATGTTACTTAGATAAGAGCAAACATGGAAGAACAGTTCGATCGGGAGCCTGCAGTTGCCTTTTCTGGTTCAACTTTGAATAGCGACTTATATTGGGACATCCTTTCTTTAAATGACGCCTTAATCTAGGGCGTCCTTTCCTGAAGTAGCGCCTCTTCACTCGGGCGTCAGTTTCCTTATTTTCTCATTTGCTATTTTCTTTATTTTTTATAAAATAGGAATTGACGACTATTCATATGGGCGTTCTTTCAATGATTAGCGATTGCATCTCGGGCGTTAATTCTTTTTTTTCTTTTTCCACTTTCTTTTTTTTCAAATGAATTGACGCCTTGTCTTGTGTCACGTCTTACTGAGTACGCGCCCTTGAAGATGTCGTTAATTAAATAGCACCCTGATCTAGGTCGTTGTTTCCTAAAAATTAAAATATCAATTTATTTAATTCCTAAATAATTGTGCAAATATTTAAATATTTCTCACATGGTCTTTTAATCTCAAAAAGATGATAAAATGCATGAAGACTCAAATAATGTGAGAATGTAATTAATACTCATGTTGCACAACTTTATCCATTTAATGCTCAAAGATGATGGATGTGATGTAAATTATGATGTAAAATATAGCACTTATCACACCCCCCAACTTACTCATTTCTAGTCCCTTAGCAATGTAATTAAATCAAAATTATGGACCAACAAGAGTTCACAAAGACCATACTCTTATATCCAGCTCTCCCTTCATAGAATTAACTGAAGATTAGGAATCCAGAATCATTAATGCTCATACTAGCCTTAGATTGGAAATTAAAACACATGACTTAAGAATACAAATCAAAGTTCAATAGCACTTGTGCATGTGTAATTCCAAATCTGCAGTTAAGACAATTGCATCCCCCATTTGTTATTCTAAGTAAGTACCTTTCAACCCTGCACCTCTTAGATCAGAGCATTTAAGCATACTAGCTTTTGTCTGCCTTTTTCTTTTGTCCCTTTGGAACTTTTTTTTCTTCATTTGCACAACCATAATGCTGCACTACCCTTCACCTTTTTGCGCGAACCTCAACACGTCTTAGGTGAAGCAGGCCCGGTTACTCAGATCAGGGGCATTTTTCATGGCGTGATCTTTCTATGCCTTTGCATTTTCTTTTCTTTTTTCTATAAAACTTGGCAGAAAGCTTTTTCTTGAAATAGATCTCCTCCTCAAGGAATGCAGAGTATCAGATACGGTTCCCAAAATAACAGAGGGCTTATCTTATTTTGCTTTATCAGAGTGCATAGTGAATATTTTTTCTAATAGTGCGCATGAACTTTTAAATAGATTCTTATATAAGTTTTCCATGGCTAGATCGAACTTAATTTTCCTTCAACCTTTTCCTGGTCTTTTCTAATTCAGAATTACTTTTAATTCAAACATGAATCAATAAAACTCTGTCGGGGATTTCATCTTTTCACTTTCATGTAAATTTGCAAAAAATGATATGCAAGAATTCATGCAAAACCCCTACCAAATTGTACTATATGCAATGATGAAAATTTTCTCTCCCCCCCAACTTAAATGACATTATCCTCAATGGCATGTAAAGTTGAAATGAAAGAACAATGTAACAATGAAGTTTGCTGAGTAGGAAAGAGACAACCTGGTGTGCGGGACAGAACCTCCTTTGTTGATAATGGTGACAACTTCGTCTCCTTGGCTTGAATCTAACAACTAAAACATACTGAAACAAAAGCATTAAATAACAAAAACCTTGGGTTACCTCCCAGAAGCGCTAAGTTTTTCGTCTTCAGTATGAAAGCTCAAAAGTGCAAGCTCTATAACCAACATGTGGATTTAAGAATGAGCCACCACGTTATCTCATCGTCATTGAAAAACCAAACATTGTACCACAAGAAGACGAGATTGAGCATGGTTGTATAGGGGGTAGAGTGATTGTTATCACAAATCGGTTGATCATGTAATGTATGAATTAACAACCTAACTCTTAATGGGGTGGCCTGAGGTAAAAGCCGTGATGAATCAGTTAGGCCAAAAGGATCCCCTTGATTAATAATTAGAAATTTTTCTTCAAACTTGTGGTCTTTATATGTGTTGAAAATATTAATGAAGACCTTATTATTAATCAAAATGTCATGCTCTTCCTCACTTTTAGAGATTTCATGATCATGAGTGAGGTGAGAAGGGATCAAAGGGAGAGGAGTTTCAAGCAACGGATCAGTGTCAAGGAGCTTAGAAGAATCAACAGTGAAAGACGCATACTCCTCAACATCATGAAGCTTGAAAGGTTTAATGGAATCAGATAAATCGGCCAACATGAAAGTGTCCAACACAAATTGAGAGTTGCCGATGTCAGGAATAGGTATCAAATCAATATCCTCCCCTTGATTTAGAGTTACCCAATCGAGATGAGAGTTATGAATGGCACCTGCCTCCTCCTTTACCCAAGATAATTGTTTTATAACTTTACTCAAATCATTTCTTGCAATCACCTCTTTGTCCTCTTCTACTTGGAATATGCTCTCCTCAAATATGGGTAGTGGTAGAATTTGATCACAAATTTGCATCTTACTATCTCCCCCCAACTTGAGAACATCGATTTCCTGAAAATTCTCCTCATAATCATAGGTAAGTGCAAGCTCCTCACTCTCAACTTTAGGAAGGGACATAAGTGAAATATGATCATCAAGTAATTTAGCACCTTCCTTCTCACATGTAATGTCATCAAATTCCTTGATCCCCTCAAATCTCTTAGGTTCCTCGTTTAAAGTCTCCCGACCAGACCTCTCCATAATCTCTTCATCTTCAAAATTAAGATTGATCTGAGTGTTAGACTCTTGAGGAATCATAGATTGATCATAGTCATCATAAGAAATTTGATCAGTAAAAGTGGAACCTGAGTAGTTAAGCACTTGTTCTTCCTCTATCCTCTTAATTTCCTCAGTCATCCTATCAGTTCGCACTTGGAGAGATTGATTTTGCAGCTTGATTGATTGATATAATTGATTGAATTTCTCCTCTGAATTCGGATTTGAGGATGAAGGAGATGAACATTAAGGCTGAGATTCATAGGAATAACAAAGGAAAGAGTGATCAATTGTAGAGGACATGGACCATCCATCTTGATGTTGAGCTTGATCATAATAATCATTAGAATATGGAGCCCAATTCTGAGAAGTCTGATGTAAAGGATGTTGGGCCAACCTTTACATAGAATTCCAAGAATATTCTGATTGCCCTCTCCCATTTGAGCTTGAAGATTGTAGAAAAAAATCATAGGAAGATAGGGAGGGATTTTGAGTCATACAAACTTACTTTTGGATTAGAGTGGAGTCATGCGGCCCAAGAAAAGACTGAGTATTTTGAATATGACTTTGAGTAGAAGAATGAAATTGGGGCCCCATGAACGGAATGTCATTATAAGAAAGGCTTCCATTATAGTCTCACCAAGAGGATTGGCTATCATAGTGGGCCAGACCATTGTGGGTGAATGAGAAAGATTGAGTTGGACCGTTGGCAACATAATGGGCCGGCTTGGCCCACATATGATTATGATCTTGATAATAAGGTGGCATGAAGGAGTTTGGATTCAGAGCCCAAAGAATAGATCAAGAAAGTAGGCCAAAAGGTATGCCTCATTGAATTTGTGAGCCCAACTCAAAAACATGAATTTCTCACCTATTTTTTTAAGGTTATTATTATTATTTTTAATGCAAGGTAAACAACAACTATATGAATAATGCATGCAACATGATGATTTTTTTTTGAATTTTTGAGATGCAATGAATTAATTCCTATATAAATGATTTATGCAACGAGAATGATGATGATTTTTTTTATTTTTTATTTTTTAGAAAAATCTTTTAAGGGCACTCTAACTCCAAGGTACTTCGTGGTACAACCTGCCCGGCGTCCGTGAGGGAATCCACAGGTGCGGGGACTTATGGAGGTCTTAGAAATAAAATTTTAAGTCCAAAGAGACGGAATGCTTAATGGAGTGTCCTTCCAAATCCAAGAAGGGTGTAAAGATCCTAATGCCCTTAAGAAAGGAAAAAAAAGATGAGAAGAAATTTTTTTTTTCAAATAATGCTAGGAATGAACAAATAGATCAACTAAATGCACACATGTATGAAAGTAATGCAACTAAAATATGCTAGCAAGATGATTTTTTTTGGATTTTTGAATCTTTTTTTTTTAAATTTTTCAGATTTTTTTTGGAATTTTTCAGAATTTCACAAAATGGAACCTTTTCCTACGTATACCGACCTTTAGCGACGCTTGAATTTATCAGAATTTCTGATTTTCAACTTTCTGCGACAGATTATTTCCTAGGAATATGCAGGTCCGAATTTCTGTAATTTTTTAATTTTCTGATTTTTCCTGTAAAATAAAAAAAATAGAAAAATAAGTAAAACTATATACAAATCAAACATAAGGAATTTTCCAACATAAAAATTAATTTCCTCCCCGACAACGGTGCCAAAAATTGATGCGTACTGACTAGTGTCGTTAAGAAAGCCGTGCCACAATTTCAAAATGTTCACACTCACTTACTTTAAAAGATTGGAAAATTAAATTATATAGTGGTAAGCGGAGTCGATCCCACGAGGAAGAAAAATCTTTATTTTAACAAGTTGGAAAAACACCTTATGCTTTGAAAACTGAATTTTTGAGTGTGATTAATCTAAAGAAAGATGAATTGCATAAAAATCTGTTTAAAGAATGTGAGAGGGTTTAAGTAGAGAAATTTGGAGGAGATAGAAAGATAAACACAATTTCACAAAGATCAGCTATATTGCTATGAGAGGTGGCAAGTACAATGTATATGAAAACTAAAATTATAACTTGCAAAATAAAAGAAGAGAAAAGAAATTGTAAGCCAATAGGATGAAGAACGCCGTCAACTCCTTGCCAAGCCTTGGATGAAGATCGTCTCGCCTTGGATACCGACGCCGTGAGAGGATCAATTGGAAGAGAATCCGCTAAAGGGATGTGTGGATGAAATATAGGAGATGGAGATGAAAAGGTGGAGGAAGAAGAATAAAATTAAAACCAAAGCATGTATGCTGTGAAAAGAGAGGAAGAGATGGCTATGATGGGTGATAAAACATAAAACAGTTTTGAAAATAGAGGGTTAAAAGAAGAAGAAATAGATTAAAATCTAGAGAGCATTAGATAAAGTGAAAGAAGAGAAAATTGTAGAGGACGAAGAGAGGAAGAAGATTGATGAAGAACACAAAGACAGAAAATAAGAGGAAGATGGAGAAAAACGTGATAGAACAGAGAGTGGTCACGGATGAATAGTGCAAAACTGAACTTTGGAAAATTGATTGTAATTTGAAAACATTTGAGAATTTGAAGAAGTGGTAGAAAAAGAAATTGAAGAACTTTTAAAAACCTACAACTTTCATGAATAACTCAGAAGCAACAGAAGATCAGAAAGGGAAGAAAAATGAGAAATATCAGAATATTTTAAAATTGGATGAACAGTAAAAATGCATAGACAGATCTTTGGAAAATTGAAAATAACTTTGAAAAATGGAAGAATTAGAGGAAGATGAAGAAGAAGAATTTGTAGAAGACTGGAAAATGAAGAACTTTAATGAAGAACTTAACTACAAAAGATGAACGAAAAAGCTTCAAAATAAATCCCTATGGCAGACCTCCAACCTCTCTCCTCATGCATCATCGGCCATGGCATCTATTTATAGGGTACAGAACCCTTCCATGATCGTGGGTTCCCAGTTTGATCCAAAAACCAATTTCCAACAATGCAACTTGATCCATTAGACTCCTTTCCATCATTAAAGTCCTCCTTTCCATAAAATGTTGCTCAGATAAGAGCAAACATGGAAGAACAGTTCGATCGGGAGCCTGCAGTTGCCTTTTCTGGTTCAACTTTGAATAGCGACTTATATTGGGGCGTCCTTTCTTTAAATGACGCCTTAATCTTGGGCGTCCTTTCCTGAAGTAGATCCTCTTCACTCGGGCGTCAGTTTCCTTATTTCCTCATTTGTTATTTTCTTTATTTTTCGTAAAATATGAATTGACGACTGTTCATATGGGTGTTCTTTCAATGATTAGCGACTGCATCTCAGGCGCTAATTCTTTTTTTTTTATTTTTCCACTTTATTTTTTTTTAATTGAATTGACGCCTTGTCTTGTGTCACGTCTTACTGAGTACGCGCCCTTGAAGATGTCGTTAATTAAATAGCGCCCTGATCTAGGTCGTTGTTTCCTGAAAATTAAAATATCAATTTATTTAATTCTAAAATAATTGTGCAAATATTTAAATATTTCTCACATGCTCTTTTAAGCTCAAAAAGATGATAAAATACATGAAGACTCAAATAATGTGTGAGAATGTAATTAATACTCATGTTGCACAACTTTATCTATTTAATGCTCAAAGATGATGGATGTGATGTAAATTATGATGTAAAATATAGCACTTATCAGCAGCTCTTCTGAAAGGTTGCAGGCCCTTAAAGTGTTGAAAGGGCAGACATTAATAGAAGCCCTGGTGTCGACCAACACTGCGTCTATGCTGACTTTGTTTAGGGTGATAGAAATGCATAGCGGCATCTGTCGTGCCTCGGGAGGTGCCAGTTCAGTCTCAGAGAATGCAATTGCCGGCCCTTTGGAGATTATAGCCAGAGCTGTTGGTAAGCTGTCCACTGCCATGTCTTCATTTACTATCACCTTCTAAAGGAAATTGCGAAGTGCATCTTGGTGAAGTGTGGACCTTTTAATCAATTCAAGCACGGAGATCTTAGCGGGCACCCGGTCTAGTTGATGTAGCAAATCATATTGCATCCCTGGCAGAGGATCTGCCTCCTCTTGATCAATAGCCTGTTGCAAGGACTGAGGATTAGGTGCAGGTGCACCAGTGGAAGGATAATTCCTATGGAACAAACGCCCGCTCCGAAGGGTAAGGTTTTGGGCGGGCACGGCGTCAGATGGATTTTGGATAAGTGGCTTGATGGGCCCGGCGGGGTGGATGAATGATGTGGTAGATGGCGTAGGGGCGATAGGAGTAGCGGTGGTGATAATGGGTGTTATGGGAGTAGCGATGATGACATGCTATGGAGGGATGATGGGTTAAGGGTTTGATGGAGGTATGGTGATGATGGGTACGGGTACTGGCGGTGAAGTGGAGATAGGCAGGATAATGGGGGAAGTGGATGGTAGGATGAGGGGTTTGGCGATTGCGGGGGATGGAGGGGTTTGACGGTTAAGCGGGAGGATGACGGGGGTAGAAGGTAAAAAAGGGTTGCGGTAGTTATGGTGGAGGGCCATGAGCCGCTGTACTGAGGCTTCATCGTCATAGGACCACCCAGCGTCAGGGGCCGAGGGTTGAACAAGGTTGACCTAAGCTGGTGCCGGTGGTTGTAGTTGCGGAGCGGGCAGATGATTCGACATGGGGTTTTGGTGGTTTCCCAAGTCCTGAACAGGTTGCTGCTGTGGTTGCGGCTGTTACTGTGGCTACGATGCTTGTTGCTGCTGCACTTGCTGCCTCGGCACTTACCTTCTTTTCTATTTTATATCCACAATGTCCTTATGCATCTCGGCCCAATCAATGCGCTGCCCTTCATGTAGGTCGTATACCAGATCTCGAAACTGATAACACCCCTCAATAGTGTGCCCGGGTTGCCTATGGAACATGCAGTATTTAGTTTGATCAACGGCCGGGTTCCAGTTGGGCCATTCCGGAGGAAGCTGAATTACACTTATTGACATGAGAGCGGAAAAGATATCTGTGAGGGACTCGGGCAAGGGGGGATAATGCGCTCTCTTCGGAGCCGGGCGTTTATTGGTGTAGCCGTTGGGCAGAGGGACATTGTGGTATTATGGGGGTTGTTGCGGTTGTTGTGGAGCGGGAAAGGTATTTTGTGGAGCAGAGAAGGTAGGCTGGGTGTTTGGCAGAGTGGGGAAGATAGGTTGGGTACTTTGCGGAGTGGAGAATTGGGGGTTACGGGGAGTTTGTACATGGGAAGCGGAGTGAAGCGGATTGATTAGGGAAGGGGAATGCAATGGCTTTCACCTGTTCGTTGGTTTGGACTCCTTCGATAACGGGCCCCTAAGTCTTTTTACTTTATTTAGGCTTTTGGGCCTCAAAGAGAGAATGGATAGGGGAGTCCTTGAATTGGGTTTGAATAAATCTCACCCGGCTATAAAGTTGGTGCATGTTGGCAATATCGTTCATGGACAGTATGTTGCAGAAAGCGGGTGTGGCATTGGAGATAAGCAACTTGACCTTTTCCTCCTCCGAAATATGGCCCGGCACATGGGTGGCCATCTGCCTCCATCTGTTGGCATACGTTGCAAAGTCTTCGTCTACCTTCATCTTTTCGACCACAAGATCTGTGAATGAATATTCCGGGCCGACCCGGTCCTAGAACCTTTGAATGAACTTTTCTTTTACCACCTTGAAGCTCTCGACATCTTCTAGTGGCAAAGCATAGAACCACTCCAGAGCAACTCCATCTAATGACCGACGGAATAAATATGCCATAAGGCGATCATCATACTGAAACTGCGCCGATTCATACATAAAGTCCATCACATGAATGAAAGGATTACTGTTCCTGTCATACTTGCGGTATGTGGGGAGCTCAGATTGGGGAGGGAATCAGATGTTGTGGAAGCTGGGAACTGGGACATCTGCTAGAGATTGTAGGCCAACCCACTTTTGAAGGAAGTCGAGTTGTTATTGCATGGCGGCCCATTTGTCAAGGAGTTCCTACTCCCGAGATGTAGTAGGTGGAGTGAAAGGATTAAGCTCAATGCGAGGAGCCAAAGGGTAGATAGGAGGAGGTGGAGGCCCATAAGAAGGGTATTGGGCCGGAGGATGACCCAAATTGGATTAGACATGGACCGCCCCTTGCTGAGAATGATTGAAATCGACCGGGCCGACAAGGGCTTGTGCCATTGATGGAATGGGCCTATAGGACTCCGTCTGGGTAAATGAGGGCAGAATGGTCTTCCCTTTATGAAGAACTTGATGGGCCGAGCCAGAGGACTGGCCCGCCTCCAGATTGGAGAATCGAAGGACCTTGGACTGAATCAGGGTGAGATCAATAGGAATGGGTGGAACCTCGGGCCCATCAACCCTTGACTGAGAGATGGAGGTGGTGGACAGACCCTGTTCAATCGTGGGAGATGGGGCACTGGACCCCTGCAAGGTCTGATAAAGGGCCTGAAGTTGGACCGGATCCAATTGGGCCATCATCTGCAAGATGTGACTAGTAGGATTATTGGAAGAGAGGGAGGGTTGCGCACCCTCCATAGAGATATAGAATGGAGGAGGGACGGACCCTTCTCCAGATGAAATTTGAATGACTCTGGATTGGTCCTCTAAAAGACCCTGGGGAAGAGATTCGTCATGAGAACGGGGAAGATCGTAGGAAGACATGTTGGACTCGAACAAAGGATTGGAATAAGACGTGAAAAGATTGTATCAAAAATTATCTGTGATCGGCTGCGTCCCATATTGCCTCTCATCATATCCAATGAGCAAAGTGGTTTTGTAAGTAGTAGACAAATAACTGATAATTTTTTTCTGGCCAAGGAAATGTTCATGGAGATTGATAGGTCGGTTAGAGGCCATAATATGCTTCTCAAGCTAGATATGGTTAAGGCATATGATCACCTAGAGTGGGACTTTCTCCTCAAGGTATTAAAAACTTTTGGGTTCTCTAATAGATTCACCTCTCTTATTGCCCAAATGTTGACCAACTGTTGGTTCTCTATCTCCTTTAGTGGTCATATCCATGGTTTTTTTAAATCTTCAAGAGGAGTCAGACAAGGGGATCCGTTAGCCCCTGCTCTTTTTATTCTTGTTGAGGAAGTGCTAAGCAGGGGTTTAAGTCAGTTATTTGTTTATGGTCATTGCAAGTATTTTCACCTTCCACGAGGGGTTCATCCCATTTCTCATATACTATATGCTGATGACTCCATTATTTTTTATGAATGGTGGGGCCTCATCTATTAAACATCTTCTTCAGTTTCTGGAAAGATATGAACTTTCTTCCGGTCAGCGGATCAATGCAAATAAAAGCTGCTTCCTGGTGGCAAAACAGATGCCCCATTGCTCGATTGTGTGCATATGCCAACTATCTGGTTATAAAAATAAATCTGGTAGTATTAAGTATCTGGGTATACCCCTGTTTAAAGGCAGAGTTAAAGTCCCCCATTTCAAATTTCTTCTGGATAAGGTTACTGCCAAGCTGGCTGGCTGGCAGAGCAGGTTACTTTCCCAGGCAGGCAGACTAGTATTGATTCGGGCAGTATTGGCATCAATACCAATTTATTCAACTAGTGCTGCTTTAATTCCACACACTACCTCAAGCAAATTGGTCAAATCTGCTCCAACTTTCTATGGCAGGGTTTTGAAACTGATCACAGGAAACACTGGGTCTCTTGGGACAAGATATGCAGTCCTTTTGATGAAGGAGGACTTGGCATCCGAAGCCTTCTAGATTATCAGATGTGCTTTTATGTTAAGCACATATGGTTGTCTCTGCAAAGCAATTCACTCTGGGCCAAGTTTGTTAGAAGCAAGTATCTTCAGGGTGCACACATTTCAGAATGCAAAAAACCATACCCTGCCGGCATTAAATCCAGTGATTTCGAGAAAGCACGGTCTGTCATCATTCCAGGAATCAGAATGATTGTTCATGATGGTGTTGCCACTAATTTTTTAAAAGATAAGTGGTATAAAGATAAGGTCTTAATGGATTACATTCACAGTCACAATCTTTCTCAGATTGAAGATGATTGCACTGTTCAAACTGCATTGGCAAACTTTCATCATCCGATATGGTTCCTTTTGGGTGATCAGCAGCTAAGGAATGAAATTTAGAAATTTGCTACTCAAAATGGGAATGATAAACTCATCTGGTCCTTCTCTAACTCTAGAAAATTCAGTATTAAAACTGTATACTACTTTATCAGACAAGGACAGAGAGTTGGATATGAACCTATGTTATGTAAACTGTGGAATCAAAGACTCCCTCCGAGAGCCTCCTTTTTCTGTTGGAAAATTCTGAAGCATGCAGTCCCTGTTGACAGTCAAATTCAAGTTTGTGGTATTCCTTTAGCATCTTGTTGTGTCCGTTGCCAAGTTTCTCATAACATTGAGGACGAGGATCACTTATTTGTTAATAGTGATCTAGCAAAATCCCTATGGAGTAAATTTTCCCCATTGTTAAGTACTCCCTGTATGGAAGCTACCTCTATTATCGGTAGGCTGAGAGCAGTCATTAATGGAGCTGACATTAACAAACCTAAGAGATTCATCTCTCTGCTGGTTACTATTTTGACTATTTGGGAAATTTGGAAGCATAGATGTCGGCTCAAATATGAAGATCTTCAAACAGATTTTATGAGGTCATTAGATCTGATTCTCTCAGAAATCAAGCAAACTGTTACCCAACTAAAATTTAAGCAAGAGCCCAGTTCTGGTTACCTGAAAACTCTGCAGGAATTTGATATCAGAATTAATTATGCCCGATCTAATTACATCACAGTCAGATGGTTAGCCCCTATTATTAATTTTTCTCTAAATGTGGATGGAGCAAGCAAAGGTAACCCCGGTCCCTCCGGTGGTGGTGGATGTTTCAGAAATATAAATGGCCAAGTTAAGCTGGGCTTTTCTTATTACTATGGTATTGGCTCTAATATGGTGGCAGAAGGTCGGGCATTACTAGATGGACTTTGGCTTGCACAGATCTATTCTATTCCTATATCTGTCATTATTACTGACTCCAAGATTCTGATTGATCTGCTACATAACAAAAAGGACCCCCCGTGGTCTCTTCTGCCTTAGTGGTGCAGCCTTATACAGTTATTTTCTTCTCTTCAATGTCCTATAGTTCATTCATACAGAGAAGCCAACCAGCTAGCCGATGCCTTAGCCAATAATGCGGTCCTCATGGAATGCAACAAAGAGTTTAAATCTACTAGGGAGTTACCATTGCTTGCTAAAGGGTATGCCATAGCTGATGCTATTGGCATTCCAAATATCCGCAGGAGACTTGTATAGTTTTGACTTTCTTTTCTATTCTTTAGAGGCAGTGCCTCCTCTGATTCTGTACATGTTTCCTACAAAGCAATAAAATAAAGCATTTAATGGTGAGTTGGTGGAGTGGGAACTGTTGGATTTTTGTGACTTCCCTAGTGTTTTGATGATGGCATCACTATGTTAAATATTGTCATTTTTAATCAGATATCTTGAGTAATGTTATGCATTTGAAATTTCCATGATTAACAGGAAAACTACCATGAGGTAGTACCTTGCATGTCCGTACTGTTGCTTTCTTACTTCGTGTTGTGTGTGTTTACTACACTTCGTGTTGTCCGTTTTGAATGTCGTTACTTGTTCCATCGCGTGCTGAACACTGCAGCACCTCGTGCTGCTTTCTGTGCCACCTCGTGTCGCTTCTTCTGTGTCACCCCTATGTCTTCGAGTCTTATGTTCGTGCCAAGTCTATACAGCCTCATCTTTACCTTCGTTCCAAGCCAAAGTCTACACATTGTCTTAGCATCACGCATCAGTCTTCAAAGTCCATACAATGCACTGTAGCATGTTCGAAGCTAAGTCCATACATTGGTTTAAGCTTCCAAGTCTATACATTGGTCTTCACCTCAAGTATGTACATCCATTGTCTTGCCAAAGTATATACGTTGTGAACCCTCAAGTCTGTACAGACTTTGCCTTGTTCAAGTCTGTAAAACGTCCAGTTCTTTGGCAAGTCTATACCTTGTGAAAGTCCATACATTCGATTGCGTTGCCTTGAAGCCATTCCAAGTCTATACATCTAGTTGAACTCAAAGTCTTCACATCGCCTCACATCATATGAAGGCTGTACGTTGCAAGTGTCTTTCTTGCTTTGTGACCACACTTCGTGTCAGTTTCTGTTTTCATCTTCGAGTTGGTTTCAGTCCATGTTATTTTCGTGTCATCCTCGTCTTCGAGTCGTTCGTTAGTTCGAGCAATCTTGTATTCGAGTCGTGTTTTATGTCTTCGTGTTATCTTTTGTGTTTTATGTCTTCGTGTTATCTTTTGTGTTTATGTCTTCGTGTTATCTTTTGTGTTTTTATGTCTTCGTGTTGCTTCCTTCTATCGTCGTCCAGGTTTCCTCTGATCGCGTGTCTTACTATTGTTTTTATTCCGTGCTATTTCCTTTTACCTCGTGCTGTTCTCATCTGACCTCGTGTCGTTCCCCTTGTAGTGTTAGCTTTATTATTGTGTATCTCGTGTCGTTCTCTTTTTACCTCGTGCTGTTTTTAGCTGACCTCGTGTCATTCTCTCTTTATTTCGTACAGTAATAATCCTGTGTATCTCGTGTCGTTCTCAGTATAGTGCATCTCATATTGCTATCACATACCTCATGCAGTTTTAGTTTTTGTGGCCCTGAGTTTTAATGGTTTTAATTTCTTTACAGGAGAAGAAGAAGGTGGTCCGAGGAAGAACATTCATCGGTGTCTGGGCTACACGTGATCCGATACTAAAGGAACCAATGCTATAAGGGCACGTGGCAAGAAGGTTCTGGATCGAGCGCGGGAAGCACACGCCTTGCATGCACCCTCCTGATCGCTTATAAAAGCACTGCCTCACCATCTATGAAAAGAGAGAGCTCAGAGGTTACAGTAAAGAAATTTGAGTGAGAGCAAAAGAGAAAGAGCCTCCCTGAGAAAAGAGCCTCCCTGAGAAACTAGAGTGTTCTAGTTGAGAGAGAAGAGAGAGCAGAAGAGTGATCAGAAGATGGGTATTGACTTACAGATCAAATCCGAAGTCTGCTGCTCAGTTTGAGCTACATTGTTTCCAGTTTCTGAATTTTGGATTCCTTCTTTCTTGTTTTCGTTTCTTATATGTTTTTCCTTCTTGATTGAAAGTTCTCTGTGTTACCTCCTGGTGTTTAGGGGAAGAGAGAGACGTGTTCTCTCTGGTTTACTTGCAACAGAGGTTGCAGTATTGTTCCCTCTCGTAGAAGAGGTGTTCTCTCTGGGATTCAGAGGAAGAGAGACCTTGGTCTCTGGTTCTAGTGACTGTAGATCACTAGTGTTCCCTCCGGTTGGAGGAAGAGGAACTTGTTTCCTGGTTTCTAGGGACTTGGCATCCTTAGGGTTCCCTCCGGGTGTGGAGGAAGAGGGGAGGGTGTTCCCCTGGTGAAGCTGTGAATCAGCCGTTGTCGCAGACTGAGTCTGCTTTGCTAGCAGGTGCTAGTGGAAGCCTCACTTCGATTTGAAGTGAGGGGTGGACGTAGGCAGACTGGAGGTCTGACCGAACCACCTTAAAAACCTCTGAGTACTCGTGTGATTGTCTGTGGTGATTTTGTGGTGTGCCTTCTATCCACTCGAGCTATTGTCCGCACTGCGTTTTTGTGGGTTCAACTCCGATTGCTTGTTTTAAGTGAATCATTATTCAGTAATTTTTTAATCGGTTGAAAACAGTGATCTATTCATCCCCTCCCCTTCTAGATCACTTCATATTTCTCGTATCACTTGGTATCAAAGCAGGTATTTCCCAATATGTGGTCCAACGGCCAGGGAAACGGATCCGCTGGTCCTCGCAGCTACATTGCTGAAGGGCAGTCAATCACCCGTCCCCCTTTCTTCGATGGTAATAACTATTTCTTTTGGAAGAACATGATGGAAGTCTTCATCAGGGCCCAAAGCCACAAGCTCTGGAGAGTAATTACAGATGGTCCGTACCAACTTCCACCAAACGAAGACATGTGGACAGAGGAACAGGTTAAACTTTCCGCACTGAATTGGACAGCTCTTAGCATCATACAGTGCGCCGTCCACCCGGAAGAGTACTTGAGGATTTCAGCGTGCAAGACTGCAAAGAAAATGTGGGATGAATTGCAGTTAATTTATGAGGGCACATCTCAAGTGAAAGCTACCAAGATCAATATGCTTACAACTCAGTATGAGTTGTTTAAGATGAAGCCAGAGGAGTCGATCACAGAAATGTATGCTAGATTATCTGTGATCATCAATAGTCTGAGAGGATTTAGAAAGAAGATTCAGCAAGAAGACATTGTCAGGAAGATCCTTAGGTCCCTAACTCCCATCTGGGATACTAAGGTGACCGTCATAGTGGAATCTAGAGATTTATCCACCATGTCAGTAACCCAGCTGATTGGGTCTCTCATGACCCACGAAATGAACTTCAGACAAGGGAATGATGGATATGACAGAAAGGGAAAGAATGTTGCTCTGAAAGTCTCACGACATACTAAGAAGAGCAGCAGCAGCAGCAGCAGTGGTGGTAGCAGCGAAGACTCTGACGGATTCTCAGACCTGGACAAGGGCGAGCAGGCCATGCTCACCAGGCAATTCAGAAAGTTCTTGAGAACTAAAGGGAAATTCTACAGGAGAAAGAGATTTAATGCTGCAAAGAAGTCTCCTGAACGAGAACTTGAGAAGAACCGGTTTGTTAAGAAAGTTACATGCTACCATTGTCAGAAACCTGGTCACATGAAAAGTGAATGTCCAGAGCTGCAAGCTAAGGCTCCCGGATACCAGAAGAAGATGGTGCACAAGAAGAAGAAAGTCATGCTGTGCACATGGAGCGACGAGGAGGAGGATCCAGAAGCCACCTCGCCCAGTGAAGGTGAAGAGAAGACGTGCCTCATGGCCAACCATGAGGAAGAGGTAACGAACTTATTTGAGAATTTCACTTTGGACGATTGGGAGGACGCCTATGGCGACCTGTTAGCTAAATATAATTTTCTAACCAAGGAGAACAGAATGCTTAAACGAAAGTTTCACTCTGTTTCTGAGGAACACTCTATTGCTGTTACGGACAACATGAAAACCAAGGAGATGGCCATTGAGCTAGATCAGGCTAGAAGTGAGATCGAGAAGTTTAGAATGGAAAGAGAGGAAAATCTAGTTAGGATGAATGAGCTGAAGAGTAAAACTGAAGAGAGTAAAAAGGAGTTTAGACTGATTGCAGAAAAATATGAGGCGGTTAGAAAAGTTAATCAGGAACTCCAGGACCAATGTAATGAACTTCAGAAGGAGATTGAGGACAAAGGAAAAATGCTAGAAAAATTTACAGAGGGGAGAAACAATCTGGATGCCCTTCTGGGGTCGAGGGTAAACTTCAATAGGGAGGGATTAGGATACAATCCCACAAGTAAAAAATCCTTTGAATTCAAAATTGTCACGTTCTGCCCCGCCAAGGGCAAAGAAAAACTGGAAACCCCATCCAGTTCCAAATCTATCTCTACATTGAAGGTTTCGACCAGCAAATCTAGTCAATCCACTGGTCAGCAAGCTAAGTCAGGAAATCCTGAGACTAGAACTGCTCCTGTGCAACAGTTGTGGAACAAAGGTTTTCACACGACCATTCCTATTGATGTCACTAGAAAGGTGAACAGTTTCGCTACGAAAGTTCAGCATGATAGTTATCAAGGAAAGCATGCGAACATGCATCACCTTAAGCACAATTTTCATTTGAATAAAAATGGTTACATGAATTATGCTCAGCACACACGTGTTTCCTCTAAGAGGCCAAACAACAATTTCTCTGCTCGAAAACAGCATAATTTTAATAGGAATAGGCTCATTCAACACCCACTGAGAAATGCCAAGAAGGAAGAATCAATCTACATGAAATCACTGAAAAGAACAGTAAACAAATGTGGGTTCCTAAGTGTGATTTGGATAAATTAAAAACTGTCTTTGGACCCAATTTGAATTGGGTCCCACATTACTTTGTCTGAACTCTCGCAGGTTAGCCTGGTAGCCGAGCATAACAAGTGGTATCTTGACAGCGGCTGTAGCAGGCACATGACAGGAGACCGGTCCAAATTTAGCAAACTGAAAATGAAGTTTGGGGGCTTGGTCAAATTCGGTGGAAATAACAGAGGAAGAATAATTGGAATTGGTACAGTTGGTAAGTCCTCTACTAACTCCATTGAAGATGTGTATCTTGTAGAAGGACTTCAGCACAACTTGGTAAGTATAAGTCAACTCTGCGACAAAGGACACAAGGTACTCTTTGACCATAATTCCTGCACTGTCTTTGAGCTGAATTCTGATAACGTCATGTTCAAAGGTCATAGAGTAAACAATGTATACATCGTAGACCTGGATGATAATCCTGAAACTCACTTGTGTATGTCTGCTAATTCTGAACAGGTTGCTTTTGACTGGCATAGGCGTCTAGGCCATGCTAGTTTGTCTACAATGAATAAACTGTCTAAGCATAACCTAGTTAGAGGTTTGCCTCGAATAAGATTTTAGTTAGGGTCCAAGCTATGTGATGCTTGTGCACAAGGTAAACAGACTCGTGCAGTTTTTAAGTTGAGAACTGAGAGTCTTTCATCTAAACCGCTGCAGCACTTGCACATGGATCTCTTTGGTCCTACTCGCATACAAAGTTTGTCAGGTAAGAGATATGGATTAGTCATAGTTGATGACTTCACTAGATTTTCTTGGTTGTTTTGTTTAGCAAATAAAAATGATGCCTTTGTTCACTTTGAAGAACTTTTCAATAAAATCAAATTGCAAGGTGAACATAATATCATTACAATTCAGTCTGACCATGGAGGAGAGTTTGAGAACTCTTCATTTTCTGAATTTTGCTCAAGAGAGGGAGTGACTCACAAATTCTCTTCTCCCAGGACACCGGAGCAGAACGGAATTGTTAAGAGAAGAAACAGGTCAATAATTGAAATGGCCAGGACTATGCTGATTGAGAGTGGACTTCCAAGGAGATTTTGGGCTGAAGCTGCGAATACTGCATGCTACATTCTAAACCGAGCCTTGGTAAGACCTACTCATAGGAAAACTCCTTATGAACTTCTCAAGGGTAAGCAGCCAAACATTTCTTACTTTAAAGTTTTTGGCTCCAAATGTTTTATTCACAATAATGGTAAAAATGGTTTGGACAAATTTGAAGCTAGAAGCTCTCCTGGAATTTTTATCGGATATTCAGAAACCTCAAGGGCTTACAGAGTTTTTAATAAAGATGATCAAACTGTTGAAGAAACACCGCATGTAGTGTTTGATGAAAATGATTTCTCTAACAAAGTGATGAATGATGACAGGGAGCCATCTAATGAGGGAGATTTCTTGGAGAGAATTGAAGAAGAAGAGATGCCGCCAGCTGCTCAACCAGAAAACTCACAGTAAGAAGGAGCAGCTGAGGTAGGTGAACCCTCAGGTGAGATAACATTTCACAAAGACCACCCTAGTGAAAATGTCATAGGCAATTTGCATGATCCTCCTTGGACAAGGTCTCATTTTAGAATTATCCAAGAACAGGATTTAGCTGCATTGGTATCTCAGGTGGAACCCAAATCTGTGGAAGAAGCCTTAAAACATGATTCTTGGGTATCCGCCATGTGTGAGGAATTAAATCAATTTGAGAAAAATATTGTATGGGAACTTGTTCCCAGACCTGATAACACTCATGTCATTGGCACTAAATGGGTTTTCAAGAATAAAGTTGATGAGAATCGAGCTATTTCTAGAAACAAAGCAAGACTGGTAGCTCAAGGCTACAGTCAGGAATTTGGTGTGGATTTTGATGAATCCTATGCCCCAGTAGTTAGGATGGAAGCTATACGAATTCTGCTTGCATTTGCATGCTCTAGGAACATTCGGCTGCAGCAGATGGATGTCAAAAGCACATTCTTAAATGGGGTATTGAAGGAAGAGGTATATGTTGAACAACCTCCAGGTTTTAATTTCTCTGTTCAGCCTAACATGGTTTTTAGGTTGAATAAATCCCTCTATGGATTGAAGCAGGCTCCCCGAGCCTGGTATGAGAGACTTTCTGAATTCCTCTTGAGCAAGGGCTACACTCGAAGTAAGGTTGGCCAAACCCTCTTCACCAAAAATCTCGGAAAGGATTTAATAGTGGTCCAGGTATATGTTGATGATATCATCTTCAGATCTAACAATTCAAAATTGTGTAAATAATTCTCTGAATCTATGTCTCATGAATTTGAAATGAGATTAGTTGGCGAACTAAAGTATTTTCTTGGGCTGCAGGTCAAACAAATGGAGGATGGTTGTTTCATAAATCAAACCAAGTATACTCTGGAAATGCTGAAAAGGTTTGGAATGACCAACCTCAAGACTATCTCAACACCCATGGGCACCAACTCCTCACTGGATTCAGACGAAAAAGGTAAAGAGGTGGATGCTAAATTATATAGAGGTATGATCGGTTCACTCCTCTACTTAACAGCATCCAGGCCTGACATTCAATTTAGTGTAGGGATGTGTGCCAGATACCAGTCTAGGCCTACTGAATTACATTTGGCAGCTGTAAAAAGAATCTTTAGATACTTATCTGCTACCCATGATCTAGGTCTTTGGTATCCTACATCATGTAGTTTGATTTTTTAATCGGTCAGTGATTTTTTAATTGGACAGGAAAAGTACTAGTGGTCACTGCGAATTTTTAGGAGGGTGCCTAGTCTCTTGGGGATCCAAGAAGTAACACTCTGTGGCTCTTTCTACTGCTGAAGCTGAGTATGTGACAGCAGGGAGCTGTGGCACACAGGTTATATGGATAAAACACCAGCTTCTGGATTACTCAGTTGAGCTAGGTTGCACTTCCATCTTTTGTGACAATACTAGTGCAATAAACATTGCAAAGAATCATGTACTTCATTCTCGAACTAAACACATCGAAATCAGGCATCATTTTATTCGAGATGAAGTAGCTAGGAAGACCTTTGAGTTGATCCATGTTGGCACTAACTCACAAATTGCAGATATTTTCACTAAGCCACTGGATACTGAAAAATTTAGCACATTGCGCAGAGAATTAGGTATTAACAGGATTTCATGATTGAATAATTAATCTCTGAATAATCTGTCATGTGCTCTTATGCTTATCTATGCTCATTATCTATTGCTGAAAATAACCTCATTATGAGTGTTTGCTGATTCACTCGTATTGATTGATATCACTTTGTTTTCTTTGAGGTGTTTTGAGGTATGTCTTGGTTAAGTCTGAGTTGGAGTCAAGGTCTCAGGGGGAGCTAGATTAATAATAGGTGTCTTGCTCTTTTGGCTAAATCTGAACATACTTTGAACGGACTTTTGCTGACCTTATAAGAGAATCAGTTTGAGTAGGTGTATAAAAGAAACTTTTGGATGTTTTATCCGTTAAGACTGTTCATCTAATTTCTTGTTGGAATTTCAGCTGTTAGTCCCACTGAGATCAAAATCTGAATTCAAGACTATCTTCCTACACTGTAACTGACTTCTGATCTAGCCAGTACAACATACCTACTTAGTCTAGATAAGTCCGAAATGAGGTATATAGTGTTTTTGTCTGAAAAACTTTGGAGCTGGTGTATTGTTCTCAAACTGAATCAAGACTAATTTACAAGGTTTCAAGTGCAGTTTAATGAAAAATTCATGAAAGAAGTTTTAACAACCTTGTTAACTGTTCATTGAGAAACTGGGACTTTCATCAATGAAGTGAAAGAATCCCATGTCATGAGATGGCAGTATAAATCAGGCTTAATTAGCTGTCTTGATCATACAGAGCTATGGTACATATCTGGTTAGTAACTGGGGTGTCTGGCCTCTGGTAAAGGTGTCACCTTAATGTCAACACCAGTTAGAATACTATCTTTGTCCTCTTGTCAGAAGGGGTAATGTGGTCTTGCCACCAAGTAACTGGGGATTCCTGCCTCTAAACAAGGTGTCTCCCTAATGTCAAAGGTGTACTTGACAGATTTA
The DNA here is from genome assembly GCA_022559845.1 of Amorphophallus konjac. Lineage (NCBI taxonomy): Eukaryota > Viridiplantae > Streptophyta > Magnoliopsida > Alismatales > Araceae > Amorphophallus > Amorphophallus konjac. Next base: position 237,393,266 of record CM040128.1, on the reverse strand, counting down.
CCTTTGATCTTGACCTTCTTTGAAAAAATTTTCTCCCTCTTAGTATCAAGATTCTGTTCACTTGGCATTTAGGTCTTGGTTTGTTTGTTTTCAATACCACAGGTCTTTGTTTTCCTGACTTCCTTACTTTATACTCTCTGAGTAAAGACTTACTCTGACCATACTGGTATCTTGTACCTTACTTGCTTAGAATCTGGTTCTGTGTATGGAGCGGATCTTCATTCACCATTTTGCACACAGTCTGACTAACTGATCCTCAAAATCCTCACATAAAATTTATGGCTTTCTTAATTGCCTAAACATCTCAATAACTTTCCTTTATCAGCCATACTCCCTATTGTTTTCTCTCCACTGTCAGTAAGTTTCTTTTCGTGATATCTTCAGACCTGCCCCTAGTTTTGATGATGTCAAAGGGGGAGAGTGTCTTGCTTGTGTTTTGCTGAGAGGGAGCGAAAGATAAGTGCCCTGAGTTATCTAGTGAGAGGAAGGCAGTTGTTGTGTTCAGGGGGAGCTCTTGGGAGTCGTCAGAGGAGGCGAGTGTGTTGTGTGTCTGCACTGCTTATCTTCACAGCTTATCTTCATATAATCTCATTGCACTTCATCTCTGTTATTTAATATAGTGTTGCCATCATCAAAAAGGGGGAGATTGTTGGATTTTTGTGACTTCCCTAGTGTTTTGATGATGGCATCACTATGTTAAATATTGTCATTTTTAATCAGATATCTTGAGTAATGTTATACATTTGAAATTTCCATGATTAACAGGAAAATTGCCATGAGGTAGTACCTTGCATGTCCGTACTGTTGCTTTCTTACTTCGTGTTATGTGTGTTTACTACACTTCGTGTTGTCCGTTTTGAATGTCGTTACTTGTTCCATCGCGTGCTGAACACTGCAGCACCTCGTGCTGCTTTCTGTGCCACCTCGTGTCGCTTCTTCTGTGTCACCCCTATGTCTTCGAGTCTTATGTTCGTGCCAAGTCTATACATCCTCATCTTTACCTTCGTTCCAAGCCAAAGTCTACACATTGTCTTAGCATCACGCATCAGTCTTCAAAGTCCATACAATGCACTGTAGCATGTTCGAAGCTAAGTCCATACATTGGTTTAAGCTTCCAAGTCTATACATTGGTCTTCACCTCAAGTATGTACAGCCATTGTCTTGCCAAAGTATATACGTTGTGAACCCTCAAGTCTGTATAGACTTTGCCTTGTTCAAGTCTGTACATCGTCCAGTTCTTTGGCAAGTCTATATCTTGTGAAAGTCCATACATTCGATTGCATTGCCTTGAAGCCGTTCCAAGTCTATACATCTAGTTGAACTCAAAGTCTTCACATCGCCTCACATCATATGAAGGCTGTACGTTGCAAGTGTCTTTCTTGCTTTGTGACCACACTTCGTGTCAGTTTCTATTTTCATCTTCGAGTTGGTTTCAGTCCATGTTATTTTCGTGTTGTCCTCGTCTTCGAGTCGTTCGTTAGTTCGAGCAATCTTGTATTCGAGTCGTGTTTTATGTCTTCGTGTTATCTTTTGTGTTTTATGTCTTCGTGTTATCTTTTGTGTTTTATGTCTTCGTGTTATCTTTTGTGTTTTTATGTCTTCGTGTTGCTTCCTTCTATCCTCGTCCAGGTTTCCTCTGATCGCGTGTCTTACTACCGTTTTTATTCCGTGCTATTTCTTTTTACCTTGTGCTGTTCTCATCTGACCTCGTGTCGTTCCCCTTGTAGTGTTAGCTTTATTATTGTGTATCTCGTGTCATTCTCTTTTTACCTCGTGCTGTTTTCAGCTGACCTCGTGTCATTCTCTCTTTATTTCGTACAGTAATAATCCTGTGTATCTCGTGTCGTTCTCAATATAGTGCATCTCGTATTGCTATCACATACCTCATGCAGTTTTAGTTTTTGTGGCCCTGAGTTTTAATGGTTTTAATTTCTTTACAGGAGAAGAAGAAGGTGGTCCGAGGAAGAACATTCACCGGTGTCTGGGCTGCACGTGATCCGATACTAAAGGAACCAATGCTATAAGGGCACGTGGCAAGAAGGTTCTGGATCAAGCGCGGGAAGCACACGCCTTGCATGCACCCTCCTGATCGCTTATAAAAGCACTGCCTCACCATCTACGAAAAGAGAGAGCTCAGAGGTTACAGTAAAGAAATTTGAGTGAGAGCAGAAGAGAAAGAGCCTCCCTGAGAAAAGAGCCTCCCTGAGAAACTAGAGTGTTCTAGTTGAGAGAGAAGAGAGTGCAGAAGAGTGATCAGAAGATGGGTATTGACTTACGGATCAAATCCGAAGTCTGCTGCTCAGTTTGAGCTACATTGTTTCCAGTTTCTGAATTTTGGATTCCTTCTTCCTTGTTTTCGTTTCTTATATGTTTTTCCTTCTTGATTAAAAGTTCTCTGTGTTACCTCCTGCTGTTCAGGGGAAGAGAGAGACGTGTTCTCTCTGGTTTACTTGCAACAGAGGTTGCAGTATTGTTCCCTCTCGTAGAAGAGGTGTTCTCTCTGGGATTCAGAGGAAGAGAGACCTTGGTCTCTGGTTCTAGTGACTGCAGATCACTAGTGTTCCCTCCGGTTGGAGGAAGAGGAACTTGTTTCCTAGTTTCTAGGGACTTGGCGTCCTTAGGGTTCCCTCCGGGTGTGGAGGAAGAGGGGAGGGTGTTCTCCTGGTGAAGCTGTGAATCAGCCATTGTCGCAGACTGAGTCTGCTTTGCTAGCAGGTGGTAGTGGAAGCCTCACTTCGATTTGAAGTGAGGGGTGGACGTAGGCAGACTGGAGGTTTGACCGAACCACCTTAGAAACCTCTGAGTACTCGTGTGATTGTCTGTGGTGATTTTGTGGTGTGCCTTCTATCCACTCGAGCTATTGTCCGCACTGCGTTTTTGTGGGTTCAACTCCGATTGCTTGTTTTAAGTGAATCATTCTTCAGTAATTTTTTAATCAGTTGAAAACAGTGATCTATTCATCCCCTCCCCTTCTAGATCACTTCATATTTCTCGTATCAGGAACATCCCCTGTCCTTTTGATTGGGGGTGCACTCTCCCTACGTCCTATTAGATGACTTGGTTCATACAAAAAAAAAGGATAAGACGTGAAAGAGGAATTGCTCCTAGGAGATGAATCTAAGGAACGGAAGCAACTCCACATGCAATGTGGTACCTTGAAACAAAGCAAACAACACAAACAACCACAAATAAGTGACTAGACAAGAGGACTCCAAGCTTATGCAAATAAGAGAGAGGTGAGACAACGAAAGTCAACCAAGTTATGAAGATGCACAGATTTTATTTGTTTCTTCTTTTAGAACCTTAATGAGTTTAATTAAAAATTTTCTCTCCACCAATAGGTTCCTAATAGGAAAGATATTTGGGAGCTTGGTAAACTCTAGGTGTAAATTCTCCCTTACTTATGCAACCTAGACACGGGGTGGTGAAGGTACAACCGGCCCGGCGTTCATGTAGGAATCCACGGCTCACGGGGACTTATGGAGGTCCCTGATGTAGTCACCTAGTCGACCCCAAGGAATATGGAGGCGAGAGGATCACATACCAAGGTGGGAATGCAACTATGATATGAGAGATGAATGACCCTATGTGCACCGGAGTGCATGCAATTTCTAGACTAAAAACTAGTAAACAATATGCAAACAATGATATATATATGCCACAAGAGAGGAGGAGACCAGACAGCACCCAGGAATAATAAACACAGCCAAAAACTACAGAAATAATAGCAACCTCGATATGCGTACCTATAACTGGAGAAACGGTCGTATGGGAGACCGCTAAACAGATAAGACGGTCTATCGCTAGGCCGCTTTTAAGTCAAAAACGGCCATGGAGGAGACCGCCAGGGAACCAGAGAGTAGAAAATAACATGGAATAAACGGAAAAACCGAGAAAAACACAAGGGCAACTGAGAACAACTAAGAACAGCAGGTCAGATAGAAACTCAGCACGTTTGGCACTAGATGTCCCACCGTGATTGCCAAAAATTTCGGGGGTGTTGATAGTTTTCTTATGAGCGTGATGTTGTGAATGTGTGGTGAGTGATGTGATATGAAATATATGTGAGTGTTTCACTAACTTAAGCAATCAACATGAAATTGAAGCATGTGGGCATGTCATCTCAAATATCACCAGAATAAAAGAAAGGAGAAATAAAAACACATGCCGTGGGTGTTGTAGATAGTAAATGCAACCTACCCCACCCTCTAACAAGCTATGCATGCATATGTAAGTGTGATCATGAAAATAACATGATAGCATGAACAAGGAAAGGGCAATAAAAAAAAATGAGTGAACCGTGATCGCCACCCAAGGATCAGCAGTAGGAAATAGATGCTATAATGAAAACAAACCTCCGGCGTACCTTGGGAAAATGAAGAAGATCGCGGCCAAAGGTGACCGCTACAACGTAATCGCGCCTTGAAGATGGGTGAGGGGGAACTGGTGGGATCAGACCTCCTCTCCTTCCAGTCGGCTAGAGGAAGAGGGCCTCACATTCCTATTGATAATCTCCTGCAAAACAAAGCCATAAAAACAAAAGAACACCCATTAGATCATGAAAGTGTAGTACGTTTCCCGAAGTGATAAAATAGCATGAAACAAAGGGGGAGAACGCACCGGGGGAAGGTTTTTAACCCCTATAAACGGGTGCAAATGAAAGGTGGGAGTCTTGTGTATGCATGTGAGTTGAAATCACGAAATTTGATTAAGAAAGGAAAAAGAAAAATGTTGTGCAAAATGAAGAAAAATGCAAAAATGTGCAAGAAACTGTGCAAAAACTAAGTGTAAAACTGTGATTATTTATGAAAAGTGGGAGAGGAGAACTAAGCATAGGAGCGAAGAAAAGGAGTCCAGAAAGATGAAAATGAAAGAGAACACTCCCCTCTTCAGGTTGGAGTCAGAGCAGGAGGTAGATGACGCGGCATGGCTCCGCCCCAGACCGACGAAGAACGTCTCGCCGCGGAGTTGTAGCAGGAAAACAAAATCTGTGATGATTTGCAAGAAGTAGAGGTGAAGTTAGGAGGGCAAACAACGATGAAATCAAGCAAATAAGGAACTAAATCGAACCCAATACTTCCCTCAATAGCCTAGGGTCGAAGGGTTGAGTCAACAATCCGGCATGGCTTCGCCCTAGGTCGAAGAAAAGCTCCCCCTCGCGCAGGTGAACTGGACAAAATTTATAGAAAAATGATGGAACCCAGAACTTTCTGCCACGATTCCAAGAGATAGAGTCCACCAAATCTCGAGATCTCTGGATCATTCTCGAGATAATAGTTAGGATAAGAGCTAGGAGAAAATGAGACTCTTTTTGGTGGAAGGATCTGGAAGATATGGCTCTTGGAAGAAGGCCCTGGAACCTAATCTGGCAGAGTTTTGGTTGCAAGAAATGCATAAAACCCGATATTGCGGCCAAGATTCCAGGAGATATAGCCCACGGAAATTTGTGTTCTATGGACCAAAGTTGAGATAATAGAAAGGCCAAGAGATAGAAACAAACAAAGCTCCATTTGGTGAAATATTTTGGAAGATAGAGCCCTAACAAAGAGACCCCGTCGAGTAAAAGTCGGACTTAGAGTCCAGCGGCGAAGAAATCAGAGTTCGGGATCATTTGGACTCTCTGGTATAGAGACGGTTTATCGAGCGGCCGTTTGGTAAGAAACGGTCATGGGAGGACTGCATGGTCAAGAAAAATGGTCTAGGAGGTGACCGCCAGATGACTGGGGGCGACCGGGAGGCTTCTGGCATAAAAACTGAAGAAATGGTCATCCAAAGACCATTTTTTCAAAGTGGCAGTCTCAAGAAGATCGTCATTTGACATTTTAAAAATAAAAAAATAAAAAAGTTACTATTCATGGGCGGTCAACTGTTGACCATTTTCTTCATAAGACGGTCAACAGTGGACCGTTTCTCTCTAAGTAGCGGTCAACAGTTGACCATTTTCTTCGGGTAGTTGCCAAGCTCGTGTGACTTTGAAAATCAGATCATATCTCGAAAACGGTGTAGAACTAGTGAAAGTGGCAGACAAAGAAATTGTAGATAACTGAAAAATAAACAACATTCATGAAGAGAAAAAGATGAAAAAATGATCATAAGAGAGAGAAAATGGGGTGAGAATAAAGAAAAATGTCGGGACTTGAAAACAGTGGAGAACTAGCCAATGGCGTTGAAGAAGAAAATGTAGGGCTTTAAAAATGGAATAACTTTGGTGAAGGACACTTAATGAATAGAGGAGTAGAAGAGTATGAAAAGGATAGTTTTTCAAGATTGCATAGCGAAAGGGGCCGAATGTTATAGGGAAGTCGACCTAAATGGGCTGTAAGTCGACTTGGAAGGTCGAAAGGTGATAAAATAGGCTCTAGGGCTCTAACAAATTATGATCTCCAAGGCTCAAAGGGAATGGAACAATGAAACGGCTCGAAATCCATCCAAGGAAGGCTCCGAAACAATGGTAATTCTGGACATCAAAAATGATGAATAAGAGAAATAACTCGACTTGCAAGCTAAAACGGGTGTCAATAGATGTCCCTCCTTAATGTCCGCTTTGTAAGGGAATGAGCGAAAGCGACGTGGAGGTGACATGGAAAGGAGATGGAGCAAAAGCGAAAGCGACGAGGGATGGAGATGAAGCAGAGATGAAGCGAAGAGGACTGAAAATCAGGCATCAAGGTAAAAGACACCCGTCACAACCAACAAGCGACATGAATTCTCCCGAAAATGCCAAACTAATCACCTGGAATAGATGACAAGGATGAAACATGTCTGGAGAACTAAACTAATTGGAGGAAATGGAAACACGACCAACCTGATCGGGGACACAATCCACAGACAATGCGGGGGCGGAAAGAGCACAACGTAAAAAGTAGGAGAAATATAACTGAGATAAAATCCAGACAGGAATCACGCTGGCCAACCAAACCAAGCGGGCAGATCAGAGAAGACGTTCAAATTCAGAGTGAAATGAAGATCTCTTATCCAAGAGAATTGAAGTGCAATTAACCATTGCTGAGGAAAAACCTCGAAAGATCACGAGGCGTGAGTGCTCAAAAAATGACATGATGCATGCTGGGCTAAAATAAAGAAATCATCAAAATGAATGCAAAGAAAGATAAAATAGAAAGTACCCAAGGATAATATTGCTAGACTGAGTCGAGACGGGGTCAAGAGTCTTCTTGCAACCACGGCGTGCGAGACAGAGTCCATCGTCCCCCACCCGACTCGACCGAGTGGCCTATCCAACGATTAACCGCATGCTCCTAGATCATCACCGTTTTCGTTAAAGGGGAACATCAGATCTTAGAACACACGGGCAACCAGCCGGTCCTTGAGAGACTATAATAAAGTAGATACCATATAGTAATGCAACAGAGAGTAGGGATAGAAGGCCATACCTGACTTACCTACGCAGGTGAAACGACATTTTTTTTTGCATTTTTGATATAAGACAACAACAAACAAAGAGATAAGCAAAACATAGCAATAACATAACCATAAAATGAACAAAGAATAAAACAACATAGCATAACAGCATAACGAAGGATGAACTAACATACGAACATATGCAAAGCACCACATGTACATACAACAAGCATGAGACCGGAGAAAATGGTGGGGCATGACAACACGCGGTGGGACAACACACATGGTTGGGACCAGAACATATCGGGACAACACACCATGCGGAACAAAATCACATGCAGTGGGACAGAGATACGTAGGATGAGGACATCTGAGACAACCACAGGGAGACGGCATAACACATGTGAAACAACCACAAGTGGGACAATGACACATGCAACACATGGGGGAACGAGACAACATGTGGAAGTAGAATATGCATAGGTAGGACAAGGACACCTGGACGACGACCATAGGGGGACAACACGGGACATGACAAATATGTTCTTCAATCAAGCCCAAGATCTGACAAAGCAGAACCACCGGGTTCACGATCGTAGGGCAAAATCCTCTCGTAAAGATATGAAATGAAAGCTGAGCATAAACTGAGCACAAGGTTGAGAAGGATATAAGCTTCAGACTAGATCGAGAGACAAGATTGAAGAAGAGAACAGATCGAAAGATGAGTGTGAACAGGTGACAGAGCGAAAGATGAAGAGCGAGGAAACTTCAATACCTGCAACATGCACACTGAGCAAACAAATTATGTACCTCTCCTCAAGACAAAATGCATGAGAAAATAAAAGACATATTTTTTTTAGATTTTTTTGCATTTTTTGATTTTTTGGATTTTCAACAATATTTGAATTTTTTAAAATTTTTGTAATATCTATTTTTTGAATTTTTGATAACATCTATTTTTTTTTGAATTTTTGACATATTTGATTTTATGAGATTTTTGACATATAGGCAAAGCTATTCGCAGCACCCAGAGACGAGCTTAAACTACTGGCCAAGGGTCGTCGTTCCTACCCCTCTCATTAAAGACTTTCCTTGAGCAGGGGATGCATTTGAGGGTGACTTACCATAACCAACCGTCTCTAAAGAATGGTGCCCCTACTAAGGCCATACCCGGGATTCAACCCAGCCTAAGAGGGAGAAGCAGAAGAAAAATTGGAGACAAACTTCATATAGGATGGGAGATATCAGGATTCGACTTCCTTCTAGGGCACTACACCTCAAAGATACAGTCTGTTGTGCCAGGGCTTTGTCTCTTTGATTTTGAGAGCCATATTTACTAGGCACGTGCGACTGGGCTCATGACGTCCCGCGGGGAACTGTACTGCCACTCTTGCCATGCCTTTGATTCATAATTTTGCATTGAATTATTTTTTCATTTTGGTAGCCCTTCTTAGCTAGATTTTGCATGAGAGCTCACTTTTGAGGGACAAGACTGTCCCTATTTGAGACATCTCTCGTATTAGGGAGCGCCTAGGTTGGTCATCTCATCTATCAATCTGTTGCCTCTGCACTTGGCCGAGCAGAGAAAAGAAAAGACCTTTGTACATACCCATAGTATGGCCAAAGCAGCAACGATGTGTCTCAGAGAGATCGACTATGGATTACCGTGAAGTGTGTGAAAAATCCATACAATGGTCACCCTCAACGATCAGGGAAAGAAACTAGACTCCTAGCGCAAAGCTATCACCAGCCTAAGAATGTTGCAGAAGCAACTCGACTTAAACTAACCAAACTTAATGAACTAAAGTCGCTCAAAATGTGTTGAGGAAACCACATTATAACCATGCGCAGGAATAACAATAAGTAATAACAATAATAACATATTCCTGCATAAAACAAAGATACCTTGCAAATTCATAACGTGAAAGTAGCAACATCCTGAAGCGATCTTGACTTTTGAGTAGCATGAGCTTTGTATTCCTTGCTTGTGAGGGCAAAAGGGAGAGGATAATATGGACTTGAAGATTCCTCTACACGGAGGAGCGGCAGACACCAAACTGGACGAAGAGGATAAAAAGGAAAAGAGACGAGGGCTAGAACTCCCTCGTTAAGGCACAGAGACCCTGATAACAAGGAACCATATATAGAATAAATAGAGATTAGCTGAGATCAAGACAGGCTAAAGCCTCGAAAACAGTAAGAAAAAGGGTGATGACCCTGAAAGGGCGAGGAGGAAAGAATAGAAAGATGATGAAAAGATTGCTGGGAAGATAAGGAAGAAGGAGAATAATCATCCGACGCGGTGGGAGAAAAAGAATAACGATCACCCGCCAGAGGCAGGTAAGAAGATGGATAAACACCCGACAAGGTCGGGGAAGGGAAATGATAGATACCCGACAAGGTCGGGAAAGAGCACGAGGAACACCCGACTGGGTCGGGGAAAGGGAACGAGAAGTAGACCCCAGAGATATCCATGGAAGAGAATCAGAAGAAGTCCCGGGATCAGGAAGACGAGATGACATGGGCCGAAGCCTAGAATAATGAGAATGTGGAGAATCTGGTGGCTCGGAGAGAGAAAAAGGGAAACGGGGACACATGGACCCGGTAGGAGAGGAGAAGATGATAGAAATAAGATTACAAGAGGGCAAGTACACCACCCAAGGGTGGGAGCTAAGCGATAGAAATGAGGAATGAAAGGAAGAGGAAGAGGAAGAAGTGGACCCTTGAGTGCGCACTACGCGGCCCTTAAACTTAGGCCGCCACCTCTTCTTGGCAGAAACTATCTCGTAACGGACCCGCCTGGCATGGACTTGGACCTTCGGCCTTCTTGTCTTGAAACATCTTTTCATATAACGGGCCCACCTGGCAGACGGCCTAGCTCGGTCGTGAATATGTAGTTTTATCGGGGCGGCTGCCCCTAGACACTCGGTGCTAACCATAGGCAGAGATCCTTGAACAAGTAACTCCTTAGGATGAACATCAGAAAACCACAGAGTCTTGTCACTCGGCACTAGCAAGATGAGATTCGACATCTCCATTCGATAATCGGGCATGAAGCATAACTCCCTTACCAGAAGAGCAGGACAAAACTGAGGGAGAGTAATGCGCGGCGTTGACGTGGCCGATTTACCAATAAATCGAGGGAGATGGCATAACAAGTGCAGAATGTCCTTGGAAAGTGTAGAAGATACGGCCAATTGCCTCTTGAATAGGGAATCCACCAGGCTCTTGGCGGCCGTATGGGTTAGCACAATCCGAGTAAAGAACCCCTCTCGGCCAGTGAACTGAACAGCAATCGAGCGAGGAGTAATAACGACATCAATAGTGAATCCCCTGGCGAGCAATGAGATTGCCATCGACTTCGCTTGTGAAGAGACTGGCACAAGTGCAAGGGAACTCTTTTTTGCAACCATTTCTAAAAATGCATGCTCATTATCCCCATAATAGCCAGGGACCAGGACCTGGATCGACATTTGGCAAATGAAATCTAGGACCTTGAAACACACAATGGAAACCTGGCTCGGCCCATCATCTCCCTGGGGACTAGACCCGAGGGACACCAGAGATAGCGCGCACCCGCTCCGTGGGGTGGAAGTAGGTGGAGAAAGGGGTGGAGAAGGCTTGGATGGCGTAGGTGAAGGCGCGGAGGGTGTAAGTGGGGGTAAAGGCAAAGGTGGAGGGATAGTGGCAATGATAGGCTCGGGTGGAGTTAAAGGAAAAGGTGGAGGCGTAGAACGGGTGAAGGCGAAGGTGTAGGTATAGCCTGCTCAGGTTCAGGCAATGATGGCGAAGGAGATGGCAGAAGCGGTGAAGATGGTGGTAGTAATAGAAGAGGGGTCGCTGGGAGAGGAGGCGATGAAGATGACGGTGATGGCGAAGGGGATGGTGAGGATGGTGGAGATGGTGGAAGTAATGGAAGAAGGATCGTTGGGAGAGAGGTGGTGAAGACGGTGGTGATGGCGAAGGGGATGGTGAGGATGGTGGAGATGGTGATGCGGGCAATGAAAGTAGTGGAGGTGTAGATGGAGAGGATGAGGAAGGAGGTAAAGAGGAAATGGAAGGCTGTGGGACCCAACGTCGACGTATCAATACAATGCGTCGGGTGGCGTTAGGAGTGGAAGCGGTGGTGGCAATGGAGGAAGCGGAGGTAGTGGAGGCACTGGCCTAAGCAGGAGCTTGGGTTGGGGGAGGTTGTGGAGGTTGAGTAGGAGATGGTGAAGGTGAGGGGGTAGGTGGAGATGAAGAGGGTGACGAGGTAGGCAACGAGGTTGGCAAAAGCATAGGTGAGGGAACAGGTGACGGAGTAGGTAATGGAGCGGGTGCAATGCTAGATAAAGAATCATAGGGGTGCCCCTGGTCTTGTAGTGAAGATGGCTGCCCGGGCGGCACCTCTTGCTGCTGCTGCTGCTTATTGTGGAGATGTAGAATAGCTTCATGCATGGCGGCCCAATCGATCATCTTCTTGCCTTCCAACTCATAAACAAGCTTCTGAAGCTCGGGGCAATCCTCAACCAAATGCCCCTGCTAGTGGTGAAATTTGCAAAATTGGAGCAAATCTCCGACCACGGGTCGGCAAGTCATAACCAAGAGAGTTGCAACACGTGAGCGGCCATCAAAGCCCTGAAATTATCTGTAAAAGACTCCGAAACGGCGGAGAAGGAGCCTGCTTCGGGCACGGTGGATGTCGAGGGATATGGGAAGGTGATGGAGAAGGTTGCAGGGATGGAAGCGAGGTTGCGTAGGTAATGGCGCATGGCTAAGGGAATGATTTGGTGAAGGCATATGCGGAGCAAGATGAGGGGGTATATAGACGGCATCCACCTGCTCGGGGTGTGGTGTCTCCTTGACCGGAGGTGGAGGTTCATGCGGGTATGAAGAGGCGGAAGGCTGACTCGTGGAGGGTTGATATGTGGAGGTATATGGGTGTGGGGGAGCGGAAGACTGACTCGTGGAAGATATGTGGTGGAGGGCTGACTCGTGGAAGGATATGTGGGAGATGATGGATAGGAGGCGTATGTGGGCATAGAAGGTGAAGGAGACTCGGGGTCAAGGGAACCTAGAAGTTGTTGGTGGATAAAGCGGGCTCGACTATAAAGATGTTGCCAGGAAGTGATATCATTCAAGGCTAAGATAAAGCGGTACTCGGGCGTTGCGTTAGAAATGATCATTTTGCTTTGCTCTCCCTCCGGAATATGTCCCAGGACTTGAGCGGCCAAGAGACGCTAGCGGTCGGCGAAGGTAGAGAACTCCTCGTCGGGCTTCATCTTCTCATGGTCCAGATCCACCATGGAATATTTGGGCCTCACCTGGTCTTGATATTGCTGAAGAAATGTCTCTTGAATGACTTGAAAATCCACAACTTGCCCTTGCGGAAGAGAAAAGAACCAATCCCGAGCTGGGCCTTCTAACGACAGACCGAACAGATAGGCCATCAAGTGTTGATCATGTCGAAACTGGGCCGACTCATAGATGAACTCCTTTAAATGGACATAGGGGTCACCTACTCCACCATAGCGGTGATATGCGGGAATTTGTGAACGCGGTGGAAACCGAAGACCTTCAAATGCAAACGGAATGCTCGAGGGAGTTTTGGGATCAATTCGGTGTTGTAGTTCATCAAGCCGACGTTGGGTTTGAGCAATCATCTCCTCAATGGGGAGAGATCGAGAAGGATGCAAGCTAGCCTGAGCAAGAGAATGTGGATTTGGACCAGGGTTATGATATTGGGTCGGATAAGGAGAACCAGACTAGAAGAGGGAAAGCCCATTCCAAGAATAGAAGGATATGGGGGCTTGAAAGGATCATGAATGTGGGAATAAGGACCGATTGGGCCAGCAGTAGAAGAAGAATGAGGTCCATTGAGAGAAAATTGACCATCAGAAATTGCGCCAGCCACATAAGAAAGAGAAGGCCCATTAAGATGGAATTGGCCATTAAAAATTGGGCCAGCGGCATGTGAAGGAGAAGAAAGAGGCCCATGAAGGTAAGAAGGCTTATTATGAGAAGGCCTATTAAGATGAGAAACAGGCCCATTAGGAGAAGGAGACCCATGAAGATGATTTGCAATGAGCCTTCGGGCCTGAGCCGACTCCATTTGGCAGGTAAGAGGTGATAAGTGGGCCCTGGGATTTGCTTGTGCCTCGGAAGAGCCATGAGTAGACGGGCCCGCGTGGGAAGAGGAATCAATGCGGGAATAGGAAGACGGGGAAGAAGAAGGGTAATATATAAGAGAAAAATAGCGCTCCATGAGGGCAATTGGAGACTTTATATAGGACAATCAGGGAAGTATAATGAGGGAAGTAAGGGCTCGAAGAATCAAAGAAGGGGGCTGACTCAATAATGCGAAGAAAGGAAAAAAAAGGACCTAGGACAATGTGACTAGACAAATGGACACACAGAATGAACTAGCCGAAATGGGCCTAATGACAAAACCTATATGGGTAATGGGGGATGCAACACAAAATAACACAAGTGGGCTTGGACAAGCCCAAACAACACAAACAATATGAAGGATTTCACCCAAGTCAAACAAGTTAATATGATGTGAAGTATTTTATTGTCAAAATTTGGGTGGGCCTTTTAATGATTTGAATTGAGATTAATTCCCTCAAGATAGGTATCATATAGGGAACGAGGTCCAAACTTTGGGTTGACTATGGTTAATTCCCTCACAATGTATGCAAATGCAAGCCTAAGGGGTGGAAAGGTATAACCGACTCGGCGTCCGTGTGAGAATCCACGGCTCGCGGGGACTTACGGAGGTCCCGGATAAGATCATCTAGTCGAGCCCAAGGAATACGGGAGCGATAGGATCACTTACTGAGGGGAATGCAACTACAATATACAAATATGTATGATCCTATGTGCACCGGAGTGCATGCAATTTCTTGCCTAAGTCCAGCAAATCAAGACAATAATGAAATTATGCAAACATCATGAAAATGTATGAAAAATGCAAAACAATATGAATAACAATAATGCAAGATCAGAAATAGGGACAACTAGGCACTAAAAGATAGGAAAAATCATAAAAGAATAACGTACCGTTGTGTTTACCCCTGATCTGCATGCAGATTTTATGCACAAAATGCTAAAATGATGACAATATTTAACTAGACAAATGTGACCCAAATGATGCAAATAAACTATAGATGGAAAGACAATACAAAGGTCTACACAATGGGCCCAAGAATAAGGCAATCTGACCTCGGGAAGCCAATTAAATCTTCCAAGAAAGATGCCCCTGTGAACTTGTGCGTAGACCGCATGCAGATTTTATGCACAAAATGCTAAAATGACGACAATATTTAACTAGGCAAATGTGACCCAAATTATGCAAATAAACTATGGATGGAAAGATAATACAAAGGACTACCCCATGGAACAAAAATCAGCGCAATCAGACATCGGAAGGTAATTAAATCATTAAGAAAGAACACACCTGTGAACCTGTCCCAGAGCCTGCTTACAAACTTAATGCAGAAAATACAAAAATGGAGACACTTTTTAAATATGCAAATGATGTCCAAATAGTGCAAACTTTATATGTATGGAAATACAATACAAAGGATAACACAACGCAACAAAAATGAGCCTAATCCAACGTCAGGAGACAAAGTAATGCCCGAATGAATAAGGCCCCTGTGAACAGAAATCCTACCCGGCCAGAATCAAGAAAAGGTCACATGGATGACCGTTTTTACCGTGTATGCGGTCTACTGGATGACCGCCCAGGTCTTGGGCAGTCTGGGGAGGACTGTTTCTAACCCCAGAGGGTTAGGGCGATCCTATAATGGCCGTTAAATGTGCTAGGCGTCCCTACGATAGACCGTTTACCCCAAACAGACCCGGGAATGGACAGAACAATGAAAAAACGTGGAGGAGACGACCCAAACATGCATGAACACCCATCCAACATGCAAGAGACTAAAAATACAACGTGATGGGCACTAGGTGTCCCACCGTGATAGCCACAAAGGGGTGTAGATAGTAAATGTAACATATCCCACCCTCTAACAAGCTATGCATGTGTATGTGAGTGTGATCATGAAAATAACATGATAGCATGAACAAGGAAAGGGCGATAAAAAAATTGAGTGAACCGTGATCGCCACCCAAGGATTAGCAGTAGGAAATAGATGCTATAATGAAAACAAACCTACGGCGTACCTTGGGAAAATGAAGAAGACCGCGGCCAAAGGTGACTGTTGCAACGAGATCGCGCCTTGAAGATGGGTGCGAGGAACTGGTGGGATCGGACCTCCTCTCCTTCCAGCCGGCTAGAGGAAGAGGGCCTCACGTTCCTATTGATAATCTCCTGTAAAACAAAGCCATAACAACAAAAGAACACCCATTAGATCATGAAAGTGTAGTCATGCCCTGAAGTGATAAAATAGCATGAAAGAAAGGGGGAGAAACCACTGGGGGAGGGTTTTTAACCCCTATAAACGGGTGCAAATGAAAGGTGGGAGTGTTGTGTATGCATGGGACTTGAAATCATGAAATTTAATTAAGAAAGGAGAGAGAAAAATGTTGTGTAAAATGAAAAAAATGCAAAAACGTGCAGGAAACTATGCAAAAACTAAGTGTAAAACTGTGATTATTTGTGAAAAGTGGGAGAGGAGAACTAAGCATAGGAGCGAAGAAAAGGAGCCCAGAAAGATGGAAATGAAAGAGAACAGTCCCCTATTCAGGTTGGAGTCGGAGCAGGAGGTAGACGACACAGCATGGCTCCGCCCTGGATCGGCGAAGAGCGTCCCGCCGCGGAGTTGTAGCAGGAAAATAGAAATTGTGATGATTTGCAAGATGTAGAGGTGAAGTTAGGAGGGCAAACGACGATGAAATTAAGCAAATAAGGAACCAAATCGAAGCCAATACTTCTCTCAATAGCCTGGGGTCGAAGGGTTGAGTCAACAATCCGGCATGGCTTCGCCCTAGGTCGAAGAAAAGCCCCCCCTCGCACAGGCGAACTGGACAGAATTTATAGAAAAATGATGGAACCCAGAACTTTATGCCACGATTCCAGGAGATAGAGTCCACCAAATCTCGAGATCTCTGGATCATTCTTGAGATAATAGTCAGGATAAGAGCTAGGAGAAAACGAGACTCATTTTGGTGGAAGGATCTGGAAGATATGGCTCTTGCAAGAAGGCCCTGGAACCTAATCTGGCAGAGTTTTGGTTGCACAAAATGCATAAAACCCGATATTACTGCCAAGATTCCAGGAGATATAGCCCACGAAAATTTGTGTTCTATAGACCAAAGTCAAGATAATTGTCACGCCCCGAGCCCTTATTACAGCGGAAGACTCGCTCGAGGAAACGCGAATAGCCGGCATAGTAAGTCTCTTGCAAGCAAGAACGATCAGAGCGCAAGATAATCACACATAATGCAATTGCACAATAATTACTCAACTTCAACTTTATTTCATAAATAACCAAATATTCAAATACAATAACCTTCTTATCTTTTTCCATTCCACTAGACTCAAGAAATAGGAAAATTACATAGACTCAATCTAAACAAGGTAGACTTTCCTAAGTCTTCACTCTCAATTTGATATAACTTTCATTCGCTCTCGGACCCGCTACTTGTATAACTCGAATCTGATTTTGTATCACTTCCACCTCCTGAAAAGATTGGAAATAAGTAATGAGCACACTTGCCCAGTAGGTATCTTCGCATCAACATGATTAGCACTATTAAAGTAATTAACATTTTTGCTCTAAAGAATTTAGGTAAAATCATGCGAACGTGATCAATCATGCGAATAACCAAAGTAACAAAGATGATCGTTTAAGATAGAATGAGAGTAAGTATGAACTAGCAATAACGTAACAAGAACATGATATGGCCTTTCATGAACAAGAATATATCGAGAATGTATTAGCAAGACCACGTAATCATCATCCAAACATCTTTTGCTTATGAGCAAGTATTTGGTGAATTTCTGTGGAATATCATGTAATAAGCAAGAAAGTCATGTACAAGTATTAATCATGCTGTATCGTGGATTTTCACTTATTTATAAAGAAAGTACTCCCAGCGCAATGCGACGCCAGTAGCATCATACCCCATGATTTATAATAGTATATTTTCGACAATCAGCCGAGGGGACTAGCATAGAGCCCTTGAACACAATCAGTGCTCGATCGCATCTTCAAGTATAAATCAAGCTATTTTCACGCATGTAATAATAAAGTATGGCCAAGAATGTAATAAATTCAATAAGCTCATGATAACAATAATCAATGAATGAACGCTTCAATTTAGAATATGAGAGATCAAGAATGACTTATACTATGTTATGCTCATGAAAATAATTCGGTAGCATAACGGTACATTTCTTAGCTTACATTCATTATATTAAGTTTTTTGATCGATATGATAAGTCCGAGACCATTATCAAGCCACCTAAGATCTTAGAATATCAACCCTTGGGTCAAACCTCGGGTTAATGTACTCAAGAACTGTGACGGTCTTGTATTGGGCCGTTACATAACGTGACGCTCCAGTATTGGGCCGTTACAATGATCTGAATCCTAAAACAAGAATTAGACTCAGTACAATGTGACGGTCGTTTATTGGGCCGTTAGATGAGCCTGACGGTCCAACATTGATCCGTTACATCTCCAGAAACCAGAAACCATCGATAGTGGTTTCTAATGATTGGGCTTTCATGGTACAACCAACTTGGCGTCCTAGTGAGAATCCCAGGATCGCAGAGAATTACGGAGGCCTTGAAACAAGATTTTCTAGTCTATTGGAAGGAATATCCAATAGAGCGGTCCTCATGCTCAAGAATATGTTCCTATAGCGCAAAAGTGTAAACTAATGGTCATATACCGGAATATATGTCATGTACTTAAAGAAAATGACTCTATTGACATAGAGAGAATGTCTAGCAACGTGAAACCAAGATAAAACTCCGTCAATACATCATTGAAAATCATGATTTAGGATACAAAGCTATAGAATTTTGACACATGAAATTAACATAACTTAAAATAACTTAAGATACCTTAATCATGCAATTTCTATTATGAATCAGTAACTAAACTTAAAGTCAAGATAACAGGTCCAAACTTAGCTATCTAAGCTTATTTATAAGTAAACTTAACTGGTTACCATTCTGTCTCGGGCTGACAGAACACAGTGGTCTGACGGTCTAACAAGAGCGCATCACAGTAACTGTGACGGTTTATCGAGGGGCCGTTACAGTAGTGTAACACTCCTGTTATGGTGCGTCAGAGACAACAGAGTAATTAAAATGCAACAGAGGGTGTGACGGCTTATTGTAAGGCCGTTACAGTGTTGTGACGGTCCTACCCTAGTCCGTCAGAGCTTCTGCTGACAACAGTAGATAAAAAGATCCAAGGTTTCAACTTACATCATGTCTGGAAATCATATATAAACTTCCACATGATAGAATGATGGCTAAGCTACCAGTATGCATGGGTTTTCTGTGAATTTGACAGGAAAGTTCCTTTTTAACTTAATTAGGGCTAAGAATACTCATGTATGCATGACTCTACTAAAACATGAAATCCATGATCTATAGTGCATGAAATCAAACACAAGCAGAGGGCTTTTATCCTTAACAAGATGTTTTTACCAATCAAGAGATGACCTACCTCTTAACTAGGCTTTAAACTTCTAATTTGAGTCTGAAAGACGTGCCCTAGTTTTCCCTTTCCAATGAGTTTCCAGCAACTCCACGCTGCTCTAACTCCTCGACCTCTTGACCTAAGGATGTGAAATTTTGAGGGTAAGAAGATGATACTATTGGGAACAAAAAGTTCTAAATAACCGAACTCTAACTACCTCGTTTAGACGTCCTAATGTCTTGATCTTCAGGGGACTTACGTTCAGTTTTCTGGGTTGCTAAGGTCGAACCAGTAACTTTGGAAGCTTCAATCTCCTTGTTTGGTTGATCTCCTAGCACGAAATTTGGAGAGCTATTAGTCTAATATATTATAAATAAAAATGTCTAAAGAACTTATCCAAAATTCTATCTCCTTATCTTGATTCTTCGCGAGCCAAAAGTAAGGGTCGCACAATTCAGAACTAGGTCCTATTTATAGGGTTTTGGCTAGAGTTTGAAGATTAGATCGATTCTAGAGTTCTTAATTTACCAGAACCTGATCCCTAAGAGTCCCTAGTATCCTTACATGTTCTCCTAATTAGGTCTCTTGCTGATAGGATCCCAAAGATCAAATCTTTTTGTAAGTTCTTCAACTCACGGAACTGTCGGGGTGTAACGCATCAGGACTAGTGCGTTACATGCTGTAGCGGTCGCCCGATAGACCGTTACACCAAACGTGTGCAGAGTTTCAATTTAATAAAACTTTTTTATTCATTTATTCTTTTAATTATCTATATAAAAGAGTATTTATCTTTAAAATTCGTGGATAGGCTAAATAACCTTCTAGAATATGGGCCAAACTTAATGGGCTTGGTCCTTAAACCTTTCGAGTCTTAATTGAATAGGCTAAGCTAATTATTTAACACCATTGGGCCTTATAACCTATTTATTAGTTCAATAATACATTTATTAATCTATTTAGCCCTTATAAATTTTAGAAAATTCTATTTATAATCCAAAAATTATTCATATAAATTCTGGGGCATTACACCCTCCCCCACTTAAAAGAATTTGGTCCCCAAATTCAATACATGGATTGTGGAGAGTGTACTTACAGTTGAATAATTCTGGGAATTTCTTCCGCATAGCTTCTTCGGTTTCCCATGTTGCTTCATATTGCCATGTTTTTTTCCATTGTATTTTGACCATAGGAATAACTTTATTCCTTAGTTGACGTACCTCCCGTTCCAAAATCTTTATTGGTGTTTGCTCGTACGTGATGTCCTTCGAAATTTCCAAATTATCATAAGTGATAACATGGTCAGGATCATATACATATCTTTTCAGCATAGAGACGTGAAATACGTCGTGAACTCCTGCTAATTGTGGAGGTAAAGCCAGTCTATAAGCCACTTCACCGACCCTTTCGAGAATTTCAAATGGGCCAATGAATCTTGGAGTTAGCTTTCCTTTAATGTCAAATCTTCGAATACCACGACCTGGAAAAACTTTCAGATATACATGATCTCCCACCTGAAACTCCAAGTCACGTCTTCGATTGTCGGCATAAGACTTTTGCCTATCTTGCGCCATCTTCATTCTTTCTTGAATGAGCTTGATCTTTTCTGAAGAATCCCTGATAATGTCGGGACCTATAAATTACCTTTCCCTTACTTCATTCCAACATATTGGTGATCTATAGCTTTTTCCATATAAACCTTGAAAAGGTGCCATTTGTATGCTGGCCTGATAACTGTTGTTATATGCAAATTCTACCAGAGGCAAGTGATCTTGCCAACTTCCTCCAAAATTGATAGCACAAGCCCTGAGCATATCTTCTACTACTTGATTTGTTCTTTCAGTCTGACCATCAGTTTATGGGTGAAATGCTGCACTAAAATTTAATCTAGTCCCTAGTGAGTTTTGTAGACCCTTCCAGAAATGTGATGTGAATCGAGGATCTCTATCAGATACAATAGAGATAGGGACACCATGTAATTTGATAATTTCTTTTATGTATATTTCTGCTAGAATATCCACAGACCATCGACTTTTGATTGGTATGAAATGTGCAGATTTAGTCAATCGGTCTATGATTACCCATATATCATCGTGTCCTCCTCGGGTCTTAGGTAAACTCATGATGAAATCCATCCCTATGATCTCCCATTTCCACTCGAGAATATTCAAGGGATGCAATTTACCTGCGGGTCTAAAATGCTCTACTTTTACTTGTTGGCAGGTGAGACAACGGGACACGAAATCAGCTATTTCTCTCTTCATATTGGGCCACCAGAAATTTCTTTTAAGATCTTGATACATCTTTGTACCACCTAGATGAATGGTGTACTTGGAATTATGTGCTTCTTCTAAGATCAATTTCTTCATATCTTCATGATCCGGTACACATACTCGGCCCTTAAATAACAATATTCCGTCATTGGAAACAGAGAAATCCGGTCTTTGTTCTATATTGGCTTTAATATCTAGTAGTACGGGATCATCATTTTGCAGATTGGCTAGATCCTCTATCAATGTAGGTTGAGCTCGGATATTAGCTATGAAACAATCTTCTTTCTTCATGTCAATATCTAAGTTCAACTGAGCAAATTGAGGAATAAGGTTAGTCATACTAATCATAAGACTTGATAGCATTCCCATTGGTTTCCTGCCGAGTGCATCTGCTACAGTATTCACCTTGTCAGGATGATATTGAATAGCAAAATCAAAGTCCTTGAGATATTCTAACCATCTCCTCTACCTCATATTTAACACCTTTTGAGAAAATAAGTATTTTAAGCTTTTGTGGCCTGAATAGACCGTGAATTTCTCTTCATAGAGATAATGGCGCCAAATTTTCAAGGTGAAAATAATAGCTGCTAGATCTAAATCATGCACGGGATAGTTTTCCTCGTGACATTTCAATTGTCTTGAAGAATAGTAGATTACCTTTCCATTCTGCATGAGGACACATCCTAAGCCAATACCAGACGCATCTGTATATACTTCAAATCCACCACCTTCCATAGGTAGTGATAAAATAGGAGCTATAGTGAGATGATTCTAAAGCGTTTGAAAACTCTTTTCACATTCCTCTGACCAGACAAAATGATTTTCTTTTCTTGTGAGTCTAGTTAAAGGAACTGCAATTTTTGAGAAGTCTTTAATGAACCTCCTATAGTAACCAGCTAGACCCAGAAAGCTTCTTACTTCTGATACAGTCGTTGGCCGGCTCCAATTTCTGACAACTTCCACTTTCGAAGGATCCACATCGATACCTTCCTTGGAAATAATGTGGCCTAGGAATGAAACTTCCTTGAGCCAGAATTCACATTTGTTAAGCTTGACATAAAGTTTATGTTCTCTAAGTATTTACAAAGTTATCCTCAAATGTTCTTCATGTTCTTCCTTTGTCTTGGAATATATCAAGATGTCATCGATAAAGATGATGATGAATTGGTCCAGATATGGTTAAAAAGCACTGTTCATTAGTTGCATATGTTGTGCCCCTGTGGTTTTGATGTCAGCAAGCACTATGAGTATGAAGTATGCACTATGAGTATGAATGATTGATCACCATGTGTTTGCATATGAATGATTGATTGAGCATCTTATTTGTGGCTTTGATGTCAGCAAGCACTATGAGCATGATTGATTGATTGATTTGAGAGTGGGCACATTCATCTCATTGCATTGTCTGTCTCTGCATTGGTGTAACTCTAGTTCCTGCATAACAAGTGCAGCTTGCATCGGTACATTAACTGTTGTTGCACGTCATATAGTCGATGCATGATCTGGTAAATAGACTGCACTGTTAGTTCTCCTGCATACATTGCATCAGTTCAATATCTGCCATATGCATACACTGCATCGGTGCATTCATCAGGTGCTTTATTTCGAAGTCAATGCGTGTTCATTACATATACATAGTCAGTGCATCGCCCTCATGCATACACAAGCACCTAAAGTCTGTACAGAGTTTTGCCTAGACTGCATCAACTCAAGTCTGTACATTCTTCGGTGGCTGTCTGTACAACCTCCATTGTTTCATTCGAACAAGTCAGTTCAGCCAGTGCTCTTCATGCATATACATAGTCTATGCATTGATTTGTCTCGCACATACACTAAGTCTGCACATGGTGACTTAGCGAGTCTATACATTCGTGAACATAGTCAGTGCATCCTTTTGCATCGTTGTCCTTTACACATATGCATAGTCAGTACATTCGGTTGTTTCATGCATATACAATGTAGTCTTTGCTGTTATGACCATGCGTCATTTAAGCAAGTCTATACATGATGCATTGATTCTTAAATGCTAGGTAGCAAGTCTGTACATTCTTTGAACAGCATGCCTGAGCATTCATCTTCGCTGTGCATACATTGATAGATGCGAACTGCATTTCACACGCTCAAAGTCTATACATTCCATTGCTGGTACGAGTGGTTATCACACCAGCAAGTCTATACATCGTTGTCGAATGCACGCTAAGTCCATACACTCGTTGCTGGCATGTCTGTACATTCGCTTTCAATGTGCATACTTCTCCATGTGCAAAATGCATTACATGCATTCAAAGTATGTACACTCGTGGATGACATGTCCGTGCATTCATTCTCGTTGTACATACTTTCTTATATGCACACTGCATTTTGTGCATCAAGTCTGTACAGGCTTAGTTCAAATATAAAACTTACTCGATGCATCCTTGTCTTTTCCTTCAGATTGATTCAAACTGATAATATGTTCAACCTGACAGAACATCTGTTCGAGAAGCTTAAGAAGGGCACGTGATCCAAGGATGGAGGTCTAACCCTGATCGTGACACGTGGAACCATTGTGCTGGGATACCGCCACGTGGACTAAGGCCTCTGGGCGGGAATCATGGAAAGCACACGCCCTACCTCACTGCTCTATAAATAAGAAGCTCTTCCTGAAGAGCAGAGTGATCGAAGCAGGAGAACTTATCTGAAAGAGCAGAATCAGAGAGAGAGCCTGCACGATCCAGAAGAAGAGAAAGAGAAAGAAAAAGAGAGAGAGAGAAAGACAAAAGTTGCAGAAGAATAGAGAGAGAGAGTTCGTGAAAAAGAAGATAGAAGACTCCATCAGAAGATCTGTTTTCACTGAATCTGGATCAAATCCAATCCAGTCAGCTCCATGGGAGCCACATTTGCATTTCATTGATTACAGCTTTCATTCGATGTTAGTTCTTGTTTCCTGCTTTCATTTTTAACCTTTCTTCAAGCTATTTGTCAGCGGGCGAGGTGAATACCTCGGACAGCAAACTGTGAAGCTCAGCGGTTTGCAGAGGAGGGTTCTCTGGACGGGTTAAGCTGTAATCCCCAGCGGTTGCAGAGGTGTGGTATCCTCTGGTCGGCGAAGCTGTAATGCCCAGCTGTTCAAGCTGTTTGTCAGCGGTTGTAGGCAAGCTGTGAGGCGCAGCGGTTTAAGCTATGTATCAGCGGAATCCACACTCAGGATTGAGTGTGGGGTGGATGTAGGTCTGGAGGACCGAACCACCTAAAAACTCTTCTTGCACTGTGGTTTGAATGTTCACTTATGCTTCCGCTAGATGAATGCTTAGGCCGACCTGTTTCTTCAGTTTAGTAGAGATTTGATTGCACGTTCTGTGTTTGATTAAACACATCACTGGATTTCGGTAGAACTGAATCTGTTTTTATTTTCATATCTCTGAGTGTTCTAAGTTTCTAATTGGGAGTAATTTTCAAAGGGGAGATTCATTCACCCCCCTCTGAATCCATCGCACCGATCCCAACAATTGGTATCAGAGCGGGTCTCTGTGCATTTAGATCCAACGATCTACAGAGGATTCTGCTACTTCCGTGGTGCATTTCAGAGTGGGTCTGGTGTCATCGTTCTCGGTGCTCCTATCTCACTAAGTCGGTACATGGCTGTACCACTGTTGACTCCGGTGCATTTCTCATCTCCTTCATTTGATCAAGTTATTTCTCGATGGCTCATCCACCGAACTTCAGAGGTGACGATTTTGATTTATGGATGGAAAAGATGCATCAGCATGTAAGAACAACCGATCCTGATCTTTGGAAGGTAATGACTCACGGTCCACACAAATTATCGAGAGATAAATCCAAATGGACCGAGGAAGATAAATTGAAAGACTCCATCAATTATAGAGCACTGAACATGGTGAAAGCATCAATTGACAAAACACTAATCTCATACGTCTCATCTTGCAGGACTGCCAAAGAAATTTTGAACAAACTGAAGGAAGGGAGCTGCAAAAATGATAATTGATGCTTGGTGGCTCAAGGAAGTGAACACAGCAGCAATCAAGATAGAGAACAGGACTATGATCAGGTAAACATCTTTGAAGACTATGCCCTGGATGATTGGATTACTGCATATAATGAATTATTAGACTCTCATGATCATTTAAGAAAGCAATATAAGAAGATGAAAAAGAAAATTGATAAAAATGATTCTAATTCATCATGTGAAAAGTGCTTGAAGGTCAATGAACTATATGATAAATGTCTATCTGAAACTCACGTGAATATGAAGCAAATGTGCATGCTGAAAAATGAAAATCAAGAATGTGCCAACAAAATTTCTGAACTAGAAAGTCAGTTAAAGCTGAAAACTAATGAACATCTGATAAATCTGGAAGAGTTGGAAAGGATTAATTCCGATCTGGAGAAATTGAAAGCTGAGAATGGAGAAACTCAGAGGAATAATGAAAATCTTAAAGCTGAAATAGAGAAAATAAGCAAGGAAGGCATGCAGGGTTTCTCTTTAACATCGATCTGCAACAAGTGCCTGGCTCTAAAAGAGCGTAATGAAGATCTGTATGATAAAAATGAATGGCAGAGGAAGTTGATTGCTTCCCTTAGAGAGGAAAACAAAGATTTGTTGAAAGATAAACTTGATTTTGAACAAAGGGAAGAGAAACTGATTGAAAGACTGGACTTGATATCCAGTAGTGAAAAATGCAGTGAAGGATTTGAGAAGTTGATTGAGGAGAATAAAGATCTGAAGGAACAAAACAAAAACCTCAAAGTCCTAAACACTGTTATTTCAGAGAGGCTTCTGTCTATAGAAAGAGAAAGATGTGCTGGCAATGAAATTCAAGCTGGAAAATTCGACAATGAGAACCACGAATTGAAAGCTGAAATTGAGGAGTTAAAACTGTTAAAAACTGACATGTCCGAACAACTTCTCATGTTAAAGAAAGGAAAAACTGCTTGCAATGAAGAAACAAACATACTGAGCAGTCTGGAAGAAGAAATTGAGAAATATAAAATTACAAACAAGGTCCTGAGTGAATGCGTTAATTGCAGTGAACAGGAGATAGCCAGTTATGAACTTCACATTGCATCTCTGGAAGAAAAAATTCAGGATCTGGAAAAACCAACATCCGAGTCTGTTGAAAATAAGAGAAAAATGAAAGCTGTCATAAAAAGTGAGGATAAGAACTCAAAGAAGGGGATAAGCTGTAGTTCTGATGTTAAGGAAAGTGTGAGAAACCAGCTATACACCACTTTTGTGCAACGCTCTGATGTAGCTGGTACCTCATGTCAATCCCCAAAACAAAACAAAAACCTGAAAACACCCTCATCATCTGCATTTCAATTCAAAGCATAGAAAAATGAAAAATAAACGAAAATTATAAAGAATAGTCAGAAATTGAAAAAGAAGGGTCAAACAAAGAAGGTAAAGAATGTTCCTGTTCATGACCCAAGATTTGCTAGCTTGGCTGAATTTGATGGGTCAATGCACACTGCTCATGCCTCATGTACTCATTCGCATGCATCTAGTTAGTCTGTTAGTAAGCATGTTGTCAGGGAATCACAAGTGTCATGTCACTACTGTGGTAGGCAGGGTCATCATATGGATGACTGCAATATTATGAAAAGTGATGATGTGATGCATGATAAATTTACTTCAAATCATCATCACCACCCCAAAAGAAACACGTTTGCTTCAAACCAACACATCATCTGTTATAACTGTAACAAACGTGGTCATAAAGCTGTTGAGTGCTGGTTTGGATCTTCATGGGGATACAATGACTCAAGAGGCAAGCACCTAAGGTGCTACGAGTGTGGGAAGTATGGCCACACAGTCAAGGACTGTTGGCATGCCCAAGGAGGCAATGGTAATGACAAAAACTTCAAATACTCTGCCAAAAGACCTGTGAATTTTTCATGTTTCAACTATGGCAAACCAGGTCATAAGTATGCAAATTGTTGGATGACGAGCAATAAGAAACAAACTGTCATGCATCCAACTGAACATTTCACGATAATGTTCATGGGTCTCATACTGCTGTTGATATGCACTATAGGACCAGAAAACATGTTGGTTCATGCAAATATTGTGGTAGAATTGGACATTCCATGACTAACTGTTATTTGATGGATTTTGATGACGATGTTGCTAAAAGACTGTTTAGAACTCCTGTTAGGTCTAATATAGGACCCAAGGTGGCTTGGGTTCCTACAAGATCAAACTGATTACTTTGCTATAGGTGTGTCTTGAGATGAATAAAGAGGGGTCAATAAACCAAGGCACTCAAAAATTGAAAGACCCCATGATCCTGCTCTCCAGGTTAGCTCTGAAAAATCTATTTAAATTCCATCATCTGAAAATTGCTTGTTTGAGATGGCTAAGCATCTTGTTGATTTGATTTGTGCTTAGTTGAAACTTTCTGAAAATTAAACTTTAAAAGCATTGAACTGTGCTTTCATTGCATATCATGCACTGCATCAGGGAGAGTTTGTCTGTTGACGCTTAACGATCATGCTACTTTTTATCTCTTTATTAGATTTGCTGCATACTGCACATTTGAAGAGTAGTGCATGTAATAAAATTTGAAAGACCTAAAAAGAATTCCATTGTATCTAGACAGGGGGAGCTTTCCTGATTCATCTCTTCACCTCTTGGACTCTCTCTGTCTAGCTATCTGATCTACTCGCTACACTTAGGTGGTTCACCTAAATTCTCTGCTGTCACTATTGAAATAGCTGATCTGTCTGAATTCCAGACTCAGCTACTGCTTGTTGATATACTCTCCTTAATGCTCCTCTCTCTTGTTGCTGACTCTACCACCAGCTTATACTCATCCTTCACACTCTTCTTAGCTGGTGTGACTGATGTGTTTCTATTGTTGATAAGTTAGTCAGCTGTATTTCTGATCTGATCTGAGGATCACTAGTAGCAGACCATGCAATTCAGTCTGAGAATCATGTAGAAACTCCTATCATATAGGTTTAAGAATAACCACTAAATCAGACTGATGTAAGAGTTATGTATTCTCAGATTTTCATTTAAATGACTTGAAAATATCTAAATGGTAAGCTTTAATAAAATTTAACCTCATATGTCATGAAAACCTTAGACTCACTCATCTGAAATTTGAATAATTGAAATCAAGGCTATCTTTGGTTGAGATACATAGAGTGAGTATTATTTTTAAACATTAACTTGATAAATGTTGACTAAATGAAAAAAAAATGTGAATTCAGAGTAATGACTTGGTCACTGAGAAACTGGGTTCTCTATCAATGAAATAAAGTAAACCTATGTCATGAAGTGCCATAGTTATCTCTGGTGAAAATTTATTGAAAAACCTGACAGAGCAATGGCATATTTGTGTTGAGTAACTGGGGAGTCTGGCCTCTAATCAAGGTGTCTCCTCACGTAAAAAGATATTTCTATTGCTAACTCTGGTCTCAATGTTGAGAGGCAATGACAGTTATCACACTGAGTAACTAGGTCACTTCACCTGAGACGTGTTGTGCCTCACGTAAAAAGGTGTTGAATGACTTAAATTGCTCAAGAAAAGTATAATGTACTTCAAATGAAAATATCATGCAAACTCTGTCAACTCATTCTCCTGTAAAAGTGTTTAATCTCAATACTAATCTGTGTAACTCTCAAAGGAGTCATTGAAATCATGCGTGTAAGACAAAGATGATTGGTCCTGAGTGTTATTTGATAATTTGGTTCATCTTTATTAAAACTTGAATTCAGATATAAGTATTGAGTTTAATTGACAAATTTGGTATACATCATAATTAAATCAGGTTGGTCAAGTTGCCAATTCATAACCCTCTATGATAGGAGAGTCTATTCATGATTAAGACTTATTATAGTGGTGCATGCCTTACAATCCCTCAAGGTCTGATTCACTCCTGACAACTTGATCAACAGGACCTTTGTTGACAATTA
This sequence comes from Amorphophallus konjac, assembly GCA_022559845.1. Taxonomy (NCBI): domain Eukaryota; kingdom Viridiplantae; phylum Streptophyta; class Magnoliopsida; order Alismatales; family Araceae; genus Amorphophallus; species Amorphophallus konjac. Next base: position 237,364,110 of record CM040128.1, on the reverse strand, counting down.
TCTTTTATCAGTTGATCGATTGCTCCTTGAGATGTACTGTGCTTTAACTGTTTCTCACTCCTACTCTTGTCCACAATGCTGGAATCTTCCATCTTGTTTCTGTAACCAGTTCTGGCTCTGTGGGCTTTTCACCTGCATTGTTCTGTCCATACAATCATAAGGTGCCACAACCATTACTGTTTTAATTTCACATTGCTCCATTGGATAACCAGAGTTCATTCCTGCACTTCAGGGGGAGTTCTGGGTTATCTACATTTAAAGGGAGAGTAGTCACTCATTCACATTGATAGGGGAAGTTCTTATATTTTATTCTTCTAGTGCTCCTCCTGCATACTTCATTTTGGGGGAGAATAGCTCTTATGTGCCTTCATTTGTCAAAGGGGGAGATAGTATCTCAATCTTTTTATACCTGCTTAATTTTTCTCTCTCAAACTCTTTTCTTTTTGATGAAGTCAAAGGGGGAGAATAGTTTGGGTCTGTGTGACTCATAGTGTTGCCATCATCAAAAAGGGGGAGATTGTTGTGCCCCTGTGGTTTTGATGTCAGCAAGCACTATGAGTATGAAGTATGCACTATAAGTATGAATGATTGATCACCATGTGTTTGCATATGAATGATTGATTGAGCATCTTATTTGTGGCTTTGATGTCAGCAAGCACTATGAGCATGATTGATTGATTGATTTGAGAGTGGGCACATTCATCTCATTGCATTGTCTGTCTCTGCATTGGTGCAACTCTAGTTCCTGCATAACAAGTGTAGCTTGCATCGGTACATTAACTGTTGTTGCACGTCATATAGTCGATGCATGATCTGGTAAATAGACTGCACTGTTAGTTCTCCTGCATACATTGCATCAGTTCAATATCTGCCATATGCATACACTGCATCGGTGCATTCATCAGGTGCTTTATTTCGAAGTCAATGCGTGTTCATTACATATACATAGTCAGTGCATCGCCCTCATGCATACACAAGCACCTAAAGTCTGTACAGAGTTTTGCCTAGACTGCATCAACTCAAGTCTGTACATTCTTCGGTGGCTGTCTGTACAACCTCCATTGTTTCATTCGAACAAGTCAGTTCAGCCAGTGCTCTTCATGCATATACATAGTCTATGCATTGATTTGTCTCGCACATACACTAAGTCTGCACATGGTGACTTAGCGAGTCTATACATTCGTGAACATAGTCAGTGCATCCTTTTGCATCGTTGTCCTTTACACATATGCATAGTCAGTACATTCGGTTGTTTCATGCATATACAATGTAGTCTTTGCTGTTATGACCATGCGTCATTTAAGCAAGTCTATACATGATGCATTGATTCTTAAATGCTAGGTAGCAAGTCTGTACATTCTTTGAACAGCATGCCTGAGCATTCATCTTCACTGTGCATACATTGATAGATGCGAACTGCATTTCACACGCTCAAAGTCTATACATTCCATTGCTGGTACGAGTGGTTATCACACCAGCAAGTCTATACATTATTGTCGAATGCACGCTAAGTCCATACACTCGTTGCTGGCATGTCTGTACATTCGCTTTCAATGTACATACTTCTCCATGTGTAAAATGCATTACATGCATTCAAAGTATGTACACTCGTGGATGACATGTCCGTGCATTCATTCTCGTTGTACATACTTTCTTATATGCACACTGCATTTTGTGCATCAAGTCTGTACAGGCTTAGTTCAAATATAAAACTTACTCGATGCATCCTTGTCTTTTCCTTCAGATTGATTCAAACTGATAATATGTTCAACCTGACAGAACATCTGTTCGAGAAGCTTAACAAGGGCACGTGATCCAAGGATGGATGTCTAACCCTGATCGTGACACGTGGAACCATTGTGCTGGGATACCGCTACGTGGACTAAGGCCTCTGGGCGGGAATCATGGAAAGTACATGCCCAACCTCACTGCTCTATAAATAAGAAGCTCTTCCTGAAGAGCAGAGTGATCGAAGCAGGAGAACTTATCTGAAAGTGCAGAAGCAGAGAGAGAGCCTGTACGATCCAGAAGAAGAGAAAGAGAAAGAAAAAGAGAGAGAGAGAAAGAAAGAAGTTACAGAAGAATAGAGAGAGAGAGTTCGTGAAAAAGAAGATAGAAGACTCCATCAGAAGATCTGTTTTCACTGGAATCTGGATCAAATCCAATCCAGTCAGCTCCATGGGAGCCACATTTGCATTTCATTGATTACAGCTTTCAGTCGCTGTTAGTTCTTGTTTCCTGCTTTCATTTTTAACCTTTCTTCAAGCTGTTTGTCAGCGGGCGAGGTGAATACCTCGGACAGCAAGCTGTGAAGCTTAGCAGTTTGCAGAGGAGGGTTCCTCTGGATGGGTTCAGCTGTAATCCCCAGTGGTTACAGAGGTGTGGTATCCTCTGGTCGGCAAAGCTATAATGCCCAGCTGTTCAAGCTGTTTGTCAGCGGTTGTAGGCAAGCTGTGAGGCCCAGTGGTTTAAGTTGTGTATCAGCGGAATACACACTCAGGATTGAGTGTGGGGTGGATGTAGGTCAGGAGGACCGAACCACCTAAAAACTCTTCTTGCATTGTGGTTTGAATGTTCACTTATGCTTCCGCTAGATGAATGCTTAGGCCCACCTATTTCTTCAGTTTAGTAGAGATTTGATTGCACGTTCTGTGTTTGATTAAAGACATCACTGGATTTCAGTAGAACTGAATCTGTTTTTCTTTTCATATCTCTGTGTGTTCTAAGTTTCTAATTGGGAGTAATTTTCAAAGGGGAGATTCATTCACCCCCCTCTGAATCCATCGCACCGATCCCAACAGCATAAATGATGATGGGGCATTAGTTAGCCCGAATGGCATTACCATGAATTCATAATGGCCATAACGACTTCAAAAAGCTGATTTATAAATGTCTTCTTTAATTCTAAGCTGACGATATCCTGATCTGAGGTCAATTTTAGAAAAATACTCTGCTCCCGAAAGCTGATCGAAGAGCTCATCAATATGCGGCAACGGGTACTTATTTTTGATTGTAAGTTGATTTAGTCACCGGTAGTCGATGCATAGCCTGAGAGAACCATCCTTCTTCTTGACAAATAGAACTGGCGCACCCCAAGGGGATGTGCTAGGTCTAATGAAGCCCTTGTCTAGTAGTTCCTGCAACTGCCTCTTTAGTTCTTTGAGTTCTGTGGGGGATATCCTGTAAGGGGCTATAGAAACATGTGCTGGTCCTGGAATGAGTTCAATAGTGAAGTTCACTTCCCTTTCGGACGGTAAACTGGGTAATTCGGATGGGAATACATCTTGGAACTCATTTACAATAGGGATGTCTTCTATAATGATTTCCTTGGACTTCGTAAAAATGACAGAAGCAAGAAAAGCTTCACATCCTTGCGAAATAAGTTTACAAGCGTGAAGAGAAGATATGATAGTAGGGTGTTTCTTGTACTTGATGCCAAGGAAAGAAAATCTTGGAAGATCGGGTTTTTAGAAGGATATAATCCTGTTTCGGCAGTTGATATAAGCATCATGATCTACAAGCCAATCTATCCCTAAAATGGCACCATAACCTTTCATGTTAACGTATACTAAATTTGCGGGGAGATCATGACCTTCTACTGTCACTTCGCTATCAAGATAATAGTCGGTAAGCTTTGTTCCAGAACCTATGGGTGTGGTAATAGCAAGATCTGATAGTAAGGGAACTGATGCAATTGGTAATATTTTTGCGAAAGTAGTGGAGATAAAAGAATGAGATGCACTAGTATCAAATAGCACAAATGCTGGACGAGAACAAATTTGAAGAGTACCTTCCATAAGCCCACCATCCCTGGGCGCTTCCTCTTCTTCTATAACGGCATTGAGGCGAGCTTGCCTCCTACGTCCACCACTAGATGGCTGGTCTTTCATAAGGGGGCAATCTGGCATGCGATGCTCCTTGCTTCCACAACGTAAACATGTGCCGAGGCGCTTCCAACATTCTTCAACCGAGTGGCCAAACTTTTCACAAAAAGTGCAAGCCGTGACGACATGCTCCTCCTCCTTAATCTTCTTATTCTTCTGAGAACATCCACCATTCCAACTCCTGGATCGCTTCTTATTATCATGGCTTTTGTGAGGCTCCGTGATACTGAACCTTTCTTTCTTAACCGATCAGATCCTCGGCTGGACTCTTCTCCTTTTCCCTTCAATTTCTCGACCTTTTCTAAGGTCCTTTCACATAAGTATGCCCGCTGAACCATCTCCGCATAGGTACGGATATTTTGGGTTCCGAGCTGCTGAATAAAATCGGGACGTAACCCGTCCATAAACCGATTAGCCTTTAATAGATCGGTACTGATTAGATGCGGTGCATAAGGTGCTAACCTTGAGAATTGTAGTTCATATTCTGCCACTGTCATCATTCCTTGTCGAAGAGAGGCAAACTCCATAGCCTTTCTTTCTTTCACATGCTCAGAGAAATACTTGGCACGGAACAAGGTAAGAAAACCATCCCATGTATGAGTTGCATCGGCCGGAGGTGCTGGAACTGACTTCCACCATGTACGGGCATCCTTGTTGAGTTGGAAAGTTGTAAGACGCACCTACTCTTGATCGGTGCATTGGATGACGTCAAAGATATGGTTCATCTCATCAATCCAGTTCTCTGCTTCGTCCGGATTAGAAGAACCATAGAAACGCGGACGGTTTAAACTCTGAAAATTACGATGTAAGTCGCCAGCCCTTGCCCCTGCGCCAACTTGCGCCATGGTTTGTAATGCCTGAGTAAGGCCAACAACAGTTTGTTGCATGCCATTCCAATCTGCGCGATGAGCCATGGTAATAAGAGGGTACTTGAGAGAAATATAATAACTTATTATTTCTCATGAAATTGGAAGAAAATAAATCTTAAAGCTAATTAACTATCTTATCTTGGGCTCTACCCAATTCTCACATGGGTATGGAAATTGCTTCCTTAGTTTATAGGTAGGGGTCCTTAACCTTGGACTTATCCTACGACATAACTCTTCTCCCTAAGTCCTGAGACTTAGGCTCTGATACCAACTTAACTGTCACGCCCCGAGCCTTTATTACAGCGGAAGACTCGCTCGAGGAAACGCGAACAGCCGACATGGTAAGCCTCTTGCAAGTAAGAACTATCAGAGCGCAAGATAATCACACATAATGCAATTGCACAATAATTACTCAACTTCAACTTTATTTCATAAATAACTAAACATTCAAATACAATGACCTTCTTATCTTTTTCCATTCCACTAGACTCAAGAAATAGGAAAATTACATAGACTCAATCTAAACAAGGTAGACTTTCCTAAGTCTTCACTCTCAATTTGATATGACTTTCATTCGCTCTCGGACCTGCTACTTGTATAACTCGAATCCGAATTTGTATCACTTCCACCTCCTGAAAAGATTGGAAATAGGTAATGAGCACACTTGCCCAGTAGGTATCTTCGCATCAACATGATTAGCACCATTAAAGTAATTAACATTTTTACTCTAAAGAATTTAGGTAAAATCATGCGAACACGATCAATCATGCGAATAACCAAAGTAACAAAGATGATCGTTTAAGATAGAATGAGAGTAAGTATGAACTAGCAAGAACGTAACAAGAACATGATATGGCCTTTCATGAACAAGAATATATCGAGAATGTACTAGCAAGACCACGTAATCATCATCCAAACATCTTTTGCTTATGAGCAAATATTTGGTGAATTTCTATGGAATATCATATAACAAGCAAGAAAGTCATGTACACGTATTAATCATGCTGTATCGTGGATTTTCACTTATTTATAAAGAAAGTACTCCCAGCGCAATGCGACGCCAACAGCATCATAACCCATAGTTTATAATAGTATGTTTCCGGCAATCTGCCGAGGGGACTAGCATAGAGCCCTTGAACACAATCAGTGCTCGATCGCATCTTCAAGTATAAATCAAGCTATTTCCACGCATGTAACAATAAAGTATGGCCAAGAATGTAATAAATTCAATAAGCTCATGATAACAATAATCAATGAATGAACGCTTCAATTTAGAATATGAGAGATCAAGAATGACTTATACTATGTTATGCTCGTGGAAATAATTCGGCAGCATAACGGTATATTTCTTAACTTCCATTCATTATATTAAGTTTCTTGATCGATATGATAAGTCCTAGACCATTATCAAGCCACCAAAGAACTTAGAATATCAACCCTTGGGTCAAACCTCGGGTTAATGTACTCAAGAACTGTGACGGCCTTGTACTGGGCCGTTACATAACGTGACGCTCCAGTATTGGGCCGTTACAATGATCTGAATCCTTCAACAAGAATTGGACTTAGTACAATGTGACGGTCATTTATCGGGCCGTTAGATGAGCCTGACAGTCCAACATTGATCCGTTACATCTCCAGAAACCAGAAACCATCGATAGTGTTTTCTAATGATTGGGCTTTCATGGTACAACCAACTCGGCGTCCTAGTGAGAATCCCAGGCTCACAGAGAATTACGGAGGCCTTGAAACAAGATTTTCTAGTCCATTGGAAGAAATATCTAATAGAGAGGTCCTCATGTTCAAGAATATGTTCCTATAGTGCAAAAGTGTAAACTAATGGTCATATACTAGAATATATGCCATGTACTTAAAGAAAATGACTCTATTGACATAGAGAGAATGTGTAGCAACGTGAAACCAAGATAAAACTCCATCAATACATCATTGAAAATCATGATTTAGAATATAAAGCTATAGAATTTTGACACATGAAATTAACATAACTTAAAATAACTTAAGATACCATAATCATGCAATTTCTATTATGAATCAGTAACTAAACTTAAAGTCAAGATAACAGGTCCAAACTTAGCTATCTAAGCTTATTTATAAGTAAACTTAACTGGTTACCATTCTGTCTCAGGCTGACAGAACACAAGGGTCTGACGGTGGTGGGGACACCAGAGCCAGCGAGAAGCACGAACCGGCAAGCCGTCAGTACCGTACGCGGAGCACCACTCGAGCTACATCAGCTTCTCTTTGGCTCGGAGATAGTCTGGAGTCTCCGTCATGAGTTTGGACACTTTTTTTACATTTATTTGCATTGTATTTGGGCTTGTAATGTGTGTTTTTATTTGAGTTTTCAGGTTGGGCTCTTTGTAAGACTCTTAATAAGCCATTTGGATTAAGCCCTTTAGAGTCCATTAAGAAGTGTGGCCATATTGGACCACTAGACTTCATAATGGATCTTTAAATGACTTAAGGCCCAATTGGGCTTCCCTCTTTCTCATGGTTTTCCTAGATTGGAAGGCCCAATTGGCTGATCTATGGCCCAACTTGGACCAAGCCTCTCTTGTTGACCAAGGGAGACAAAGTGGGAGAAAAGCCCACTTTCTCTCCTTAAAATAAGGGGGCTGCCCCCCTCTTTTGGCCTCATTAGGCTAAACTTATTTAATTAGGCTTGACCACATGGGGGAAATAGCATTTGGCATCTCCTCTACGTAAACCAAGATCCATGGGTTTCATATAAAAGGGTTGTATTTCCTATTTTCAAGAATTAATGAAGAGAAAAATCTGAATTTTGTTGGAGCAAGCAAGGGCTGCCCCCTATCTCTCTCCTATCTCCCCCTTCTGCAGCTGGGAAGGCTGTGAATTAGAGGTGTGAAGCCTCTTCTATCAGTTCGTGAGTTCGTCGTTGCCGCCGCCGTCGCCATCGTGCCACCGTCGCACCACCGCCATCGTCGCCGGAGTTTTGTCCATCCATGATATCCCCTTCTTCCATGAATTTCTGCTCCCAGCCACGAGATCTTTTGGAGCCCAAACTTTCAGGGTGAGTTCCAGAGATCATAACCACGCCCTAGAAAAATCAGAGGAGCCTCTAGTTTCTATTTTCCATTTTTCTATTTTCGTTGTCCACCTTCTTTCAGATCTGCCAGCAGTCTGCCAAGATTTTTAGAACCCTAATAGGTCATTCATGAACCCACCTTCTTGTGATCCAAATGAGTTGATATTTTTATTGGAGGTTCTGTCCACCTAATACCACATCCACAAATTTTATTGTGAATTTAGGTTCACGTTCATATTTTATAAAAAATACTCCAGATCCCAATTCAATTCTGTCTGCCACTGTCCAGATCCGACCCCCAGTCAGTATAAAATCCCCAACAAATCGAAACCTCCACCAAACTCTTCGTATAATTTATTGCCGTTTTTCTCTCTCTCCCCTCTACAACTTTTCTGAAGAGCTCAAAGTCTGAATCGGAGGTCTACTTCACGGTCAACACCAACTCTCAGGAAAGTTCATTCCTATCCGGCCAGATCTGAAATTGAGATCAGTCTAGTTCATAAATCGGCCAATAAAAGTACAATCCCAACGAATTTTCTAGAGTCACAGAGGGTCGAAGGACTTCAAGAGAGATTTCCAATGGTACCTCTTGTGCGTCGATCCGACGTCGGTGTTGATCGCAGCTACAGATCTCGCCGGATCGCGTGCGGTAAAACAGAAGCAACAGGTCCGTTGGCAGCCACTCCAAGACTTGGAGATCGGAGTCGATCGGCCTCCGACCGGTGTTCCAGCCCGGCCGCCGTCCAGGGGAGCGCACCACCTGGTGTCACCATCACAGCGGGACCCACACCGCCAGGTCCGGAGGACTGAGCAGCACGTGGGCCCCACATACCAGCAGATCGCGCCGTCCGGACAGCACCAAAACGCGGGTTTCGGCACCATCGGAGCGACATCAAGATGCTGCCCGTCAACCCAATTCTCGCTACTCCTGGGTCCTACATGTGACCTGTTACCTCCCTGCGTGGAGTGGGTCAAAACTTTGTACCGATGTAAAAACTTGTTAACCGGGAGTACGGATTTGGCCGAGGTTGTCTTCCCCACGCCGGGTGCGTGGAGGTACGGTCTTAACTTCTTGGCATTACGCTTGCTTAGCTAGTATATGGTCATATGCCACTGTGAGAGCGCTAGGATTCTAGCCCGTGAGTCCATGTCACCGCTGTGAGTGAGAGAGTGACCTGTCCCGTGGCTCGATCCGAGCACGGAAGTGAGTCGACCACCCTTGACTCTGCCGGTTTCTCAACCGTGCGAATCTGCGTTTCCCCTCGCTTGGGACGACGAGTGAGCTTGCATTTCTGTTAGCGACGTATAGCCCATAGGAACTCTTAGTGTCGGGCCGAAGTGTCATTCCTACTCGTATATTGCTGGTCGCGTCCGCATTTAGAGTCTGAGGTTCGCTTCACTTAGAGTCCGTCCCCGTGTCCGTCCCGCATCAGTTTGGTATCAGAGTGCCAGTTGAGTCTAGGGTAGTCATTAGTCATTGCTTAACAAAAACACACAAAAAAAGAGTCATTTAAGTCTAGGAGTCTAAGTCTAAGTCGGTCGTTGCATTTGCATACCATTATTCGGTATATGAAAAGGTGTCGCCCGACCGTTAGGTTACGCCTATCGGGGAGGTGATTCACTCGCGTGAGAGGATCTTCGGATCTCCGGACTCCTCCAGGTACCAGATCTTGGTTTAAGTCTAGGGTCCTTAGTGTGCATTCGTTAGTGCATTCCAACCTTGCATAGTCGTGTCTAGTGTCTGGTGCAAGTGCCAGCATGTCTGTCTTGTAGTTCCCCATTTCTAATGGAATCTCGGTCACCCAGGCGATATAACCGTTGGCACTCCCATGGGTTGGGCAACCATCCTCTCCACTTCCGTAGGCCTGAAGCCTCGGATTTTTATGGCTCCAATGACCCGGGCGACTACCTCAAGTGGGAGGCCGCCATGGACACATATTTTGATTGTTATACCATGTCCGAAGCCAGGCAATTCTATTTCGCCAAGGAGAGGCTTCTACACGAGGCCACCGAAAAGTGGGACCACATTGAGCGCTTGAGAGAGGTTAAAAGGCAATAGCCTATCGAGTCATGGTGGGACATGAAGAGAGAGCTTAGAATGGTCTACCTTCCCCATCCAGTCCCTTCCAACCCGTCCCACCCATTTACTTTCAACCATGTGGGTCACAACTCCAGCCGACTCCACCAACTCACTTCCAACCAAGTGGGTCATATCCGGAGGCAAGAAGCCCCTCAGGTACCCAAGCATAGGCCGGTTGATTACGTGCGAGTCCACCGCTATACCCCTACTCCAACCCACACCGTTGCCGAACTTGTGCAAATAATTTCGGATCGGGTGGATAGGAGATGTGCTTATTTTGAGTCGCTGGTCTCCCCTTGCCCACCTCCGAGTCCGGACATTGCCATACTCGAGCCTAGGGAGGTCATGGCCGGTAGTCCCAACCCGGCTCCACTTACGGGGTCCCAAGGGCCTCTTCCCCTCCTAGTGGACAGCCCTTCTCCTAGTGCTCCTTTGCCACCCATTTTTGATCCTCACCCGGAGCCATTTCATTTGGAGTCATCTCAGCCAGCGTTACCCGTGTTTCTAATGGGAAAGCTACTCATAGTCGAGCCACTCTTTAGCTGGCTTAGGACAGGTTTGGTCCCTGCCCCATCTTACTACCCATCCATGGACCCCGCACTACAAGTAGTGCCCGTCAACTCCTTCCACACAACGTTTCGGTCTAGTCACCACATAGATACCTTGGAAGACATTCTCCAGGGATTAGACTGCCAATGGAAGTTAACGCATATGTTTGCCCCAGGCTTCGATCGACCCACAGGTCGTAGCTTCACCCATTCCGCTTTGGGGACCATTACCTCCGTGTACACCGTGGGCCATATCACCGGAGGTTCTTTTGTTCCTTCCCCTACCGCCCGAGCCTCACTTTAGTCCATTTGTCCCAAGGGAGGAATCCTATATCCTATACACCGTCCCATCTCCCTTCATGGATGAAGGAGATCAACAACACCTTCTAGACTTCCACACATGGGACCTTGAGATGCGGGAATCTATATCGAGGGGTCACACATTCTTTGATCCCTTCGATCCCTTTCTTAGTGGGCCCCTTGGTCCACAATCTCTATTCCACCTCTTTAGGGGAGTCCACCATTATACCCCTTCCCCACGGGCTGGGCCATCGACACCCACCGAGTCCGTTCACGGGCGAGAGACACCCAACCCTCCTGGCCCACCCAAACCTCCCAAATCCAAAGGACCATCTTATGATTGTACCGACATTCGGTCACACCTAGGGTATGCATGGCACACATTCGGATGTCCTGGACCACCTTGCATATGATTGGGTTAGACTAACCGTAGGGTTGTTTAGGGTCATGTGTGCATTCGTGTGTTTTTCTTTTTGCTAAGCATGTTAGGAGTCTGCATGATGATAACGCGAAGGTTCGTCGTTTAAAACACGCGTATAACAATCTTAAAATCGAACTCACACAAAATGATCAAAAGAGAACGTAGTACTATGGCAAGCACGGGTCGAATCCACAGGGAAGAAGAGATTTTTAGAGTTAAAAATCTTAGAGTCCTTTGAAAAACACTTGTGATTTGGATTTGCTTAAAGAAAATAGTGAAATGATGAACAAACCAAACACTTAATTGAACACACCATGACTATGCGCTTATGCTATAGAAAATAATTGCATGAAGTGGAAAGAAGATATAGAAGAAAGAGATAGAGCGGGAAGAAGAGCAAGAACTAGATCAAGAGAACAACTCCTTTCATTAACTTAAAAGAAAGAGTACATGAACTGTGAAACAAGTTTATACTAATGACACAATGAGATTACAATGAAGTGAAATATCACAAAAGTAATAACACAAGAAAAGCCTGAAGTTTGGAGTTTGGAGATGGTAGCAGTAATGGTGATGATAGCGCCATCCTCTCTTGGCCTTGGATCACGAACAACCTTGTGGAAGATGTCGTCTATGCCGGGAGGAAGTCGCCTTCGTCGTTGAAGCAGTCTTTGGAGGGTGAATAACTTTGAACCCAAGAGGACTTAGGGGATGCCCAAGAAGAAGAAGTTGAAGAGGGGGAAGAGAGGAAAAACTTAAATGAAAAACTCAGAGAGAAAAGAAGAGAAGAAGGGCTTCAAAATGGAGACATAACCGAAGCTAGCACCTCAGATGAACAGTAAAAACACAGGATAACACCTTGAAAAAGAGATTATAACTTAAAAACAGTAGAGATTTAGAAGATGGTGTAGAATAAGAAGTTGTAGAACAGTTAACAACAAAGGACTTTCATGAAGACAGTAAGAGGAGAAAATGATGAGAAGGGGGAGAAAGAGGGGAAAGAACAGAGAGAAACATGGGTTTGCAGATGAACATGACAGTACAGTCAAAAATACAAAATAGCTTAAAAACGAGAAGGAACTAGAAGATGCTCCAGAAGAAGAAGTTGTAGAGAACTTAAAAACAAAGAACTTTTATGAAGAGTGCATGAACTGAAAACGAACTTACAAGGGAGAACTCGGAGGCCTAAGGTTGGGAGAGAAATTACAAAAAGAAGAACACCCTTCTCCTTCTTGTTATGGGCTATTTATAGGAAAAGTTGGGTAGATGGAGGGTGGAGATTGTATCAAAGGAGATGGATGGATGGGATTTAAGTAGAATATGATGCATGGGGAAGAGAAAAAGTAGGTGAGTACACCCTCCTTGGGCTTTGGACAACCCCCTTCCCAAGACTCATCATTCCTCTCCTTTATTTCAAACTTTGAATTCAATTCTCCCTCCAACCGAAATATGTGTTTCTTTTACTCAATTTCAAACTTTTAGAATTTCTTTTCCCTCCAATCAAAATATGTACTTTTGACTTGGTCAATATGGTGGTGACAGTTTTGCCCCTGGCTTCTTTTGTAATTGCTTTCGGTGTCCTACACACATATAATTGCACTTTAGTCCATAAAAATTACCACAATGTGCACATAAATCTTTAATGCTCATGATTATGCAATGGAGAATTAATGCTCATGGCCCTCAACTTTAATTTATTATTAAATAAGATAATCAAATTAATCAATTTACGTGAAAGCTCCAATTTAAATGCGGAGTTGAGGTTAACTATGAAATATGCATAATTGCCTAATTATATGCACATAAAATGGTGTATATGCAATGAATTGTCATAAAAAATGGACACTTATCACACCCCCCAACTTACTCATTGTTAGTCCCTTAGCAATGTAAACAATTAGAAAATTAGGACTAGCAAACACTCATGTGTCATAGTTCATGGCAAGAACATTATGCATAATGATTTAGACTTTGGAGTATTACAAGTTCAAGTAGAATATATTTGGTACAAATTTCATCAGTCCATGTGTTTAGACCTTTCCTCATGATACACTCAAAATTAAATATCTCTTTGTGTATGAGTGATATAACTTGACTAATGACTACCAAACAGTCTAGATGAATGAGTCTTCTACCTTTCACTTAAAGATGATTTTTAATTCTGCCCACATCTTGAATTAAGCTACTCGAATTACAGGTAGCTTCACTGTGCCTGTTTATTCTCTCTTTTTTTTTTGACACACGGTGTTGCACATCCCTTTGCCGTTTGACGCAAACCTCAACTCTTGCCTTAGGAGAAACATGCCCGGTTACTAAGTTCAGGGGCATTTTCCATGTATTTTTTTTTGGCAGGTAGCTTTTTCCTCACGATTACTTTCACCGAATGGGCACAATATCCATCATAACTAAAGTGTCCAGCAAAATTCTCATCATCCTAATGTTTGTCATCCACCAATCTTGTTATTGTGCAATTGTGTGCAAGTTCAATAGAATTTTCAAGTGTATTCTGAGGAAAAGGCTAAAGACATAACCAATTAACTCATCCCTTTAACTTGCAACTTTCACGAGTAAGACTCTAAGTCCTATCATTTTAAGAAAAGTTTCTCATCATGAAATATGAACATGAAACACTTGTTAGAGATGTGATGAAATGTTGCAATTATTTTGAGAAAATTAGAGCTCAAGCTGCCCCCCAACTTAGGTGACATTGTCCCTAATGACATGAATAAGATATAAAGCCATAAAAAGTAGAGGGAAGGATAGATACGACCTGAGAGAGAGATGCCGTCGTCAAAGAAATATTGCTCCATGCTCCGTAAACAAAAGAAGAAAATCAATCACATTTTTTTTTTGAAAAGAGACCGGATAATTGGGTTGCCTCCCAAGAAGCGCTAAGTTTAACGTCTTCAGCCAGACGCAATGTAGCTCACAATGGGTCACTCAGCCTGAGAGAGTCCTCCTGCAGCATTGGAAGATTTTTAATGTAAGGTTTCAAACGTTGACCATTGACAGTGAAAGTTTGACCAGTTTTAGGATCAAGAATTGTTATTGCACCATGGTCAAATATTTTAACTACCACATATGGTCCATCCCATCGGGATTTCAATTTGCCAGGGAATAATCGCAGTCTAGAGTTAAAAAGTCAGACCTTTTGGTTGATTTTAAAATTTTTTCATGAAATGTGTTTATCATGGAATACTTTAGTCTGGGCTTTATAAATCCTAGAGTTCTCATAGGCCTCATTGCGAAGTTCCTCTAACTCATTCAGTTGAAGGGCTCTATGAGAACTAGCCTGTGCTGAATCAAGATTGAATTGCTTGATTGCCCAATAGGCCCTATGTTCCAATTCGACTGGTAAATGACATGGCTTTCCAAAAATGAGCCTATAAGGGGACATGCCAATGGGAGTTTTGTAGGCGGTCCGATAGGCCCATAAAGCATCATCTAATCTTTCTGACCAATCTTTCCTATCAGGCCTAACAGACTTTTGCAAAATATTCTTGATCTCCTTATTAGAAATCTCCACCTGGCCACTAGTCTGGGGATGGTAGGGGGTAGCAATCTTATGTGTTATCCCATACTTCCTAAGCAAAGTCCGGAATTGAGAATGGATGAAATGTGAACCCCCATCACTAATGATAGCCCTAGGACACCCAAACCGAGAGAAAATGTTCTTACGAACAAATTTCATGACAATTTTGTGATCATTAGTCCTTGTGGCTATAGCTTCTATCCACTTAGACACGTAATCCACCGCCACCAAAATGTACTCATAACCAAAAGATGGTGGAAACGGTCCCATGAAGTCAATTCCCCATACATCAAAAATTTCCACAACCAGGATAGGGTTTAAAGACATCATGTCCCTGCGTGACATGTTTCCTACAGCCTGACAGCGCTCACAAGATTTGCAAAATATGAATGCATCTTTGAATAATGTTGGCCAGTAGAACCCACTCTGCAAAACCTTGGCTGCTATTTTCTTACTTGAAAAATGTCCCCCACAAAATAAGGTGTGACAAAATTTCAGAATGCTATGTTGCTCACTCTCAGGGACACACCTCCGAATGATTTGGTCTGGTCCTAAATAGAATAGCTCAGGGTCTTCCCAAAAGAAGTACTTGAGTTTAGCAAAGAAACGATCTTTTTCTTGTTTGGACCAACCTTCAAGAATTTTTTTCACAACTAAGTAATTTACAATGTGCGCATACCATGGGGGTGAAATGTGGCATACACTAAGGAGGTGCTCATCTGGAAATGAGTCCTGTAAGGGTGTGGTGTCTGATATTATAATTCAGGACAAGTGATCTGCAATAATATTTTCACTTCCTTTTTTATCCCGAATTTCCAAATCGAACTCCTGTAGTAAAAGGATCCATCTAATCAACCTTGGTTTGGCATCTTTTTTAGACAGCAGGTGTCTAAGGGCTGAGTGGTCCGAAAACACAATGACTTTGGCCCCTAGCAGATAGGATCGAAACTTTTCAAGAGCAAAGACAACGGCAAGTAACTCCTTTTCTGTTGTGGTGTACCTAAGTTGGGCATCAGCGAGTGTGCGGCTCGCATAGTAAATCACCACAGGCTTTTTGTCTACCCTTTGTCCCAAAACAGCACCTAAAGCATAATTTGAGGCATCACACATAATTTCAAAAGGTAATGACCAATTGGGAGTTTGCAATATTGGGGCATCGGTCAACGCCATTTTCAACGATTCAAAAGTCTCAAGACATGATAGGTCAAGATAGAATGGGACTTCCTTAGCCAGCAGATTAGTGAGAGGTCTAGAAACTTTGGAGAAGTCTTGGATGAACTGGCGATAGAAGCCAGCATGACCCAGGAATGATCGGATTTGTTTTACTGAGGTAGGTGGTGGCAGTTTGGAAATGAGCTCAACCTTGGCTTTATCTACCTCAATTCCTCTTGCCGACACTATATATCCCAGAACAATGCCTTCTTTAACCATGAAATGGCTCTTTTCTCAACTGAGGACAAGATTAGTGTCAATGCATCTCTTCATTACTTTGGCTAAGTGATCAAGGCAGGAATCAAATGTGTCCCCAAAAATGGAGAAATCATCCATGAAAACTTCTAAAAAGTTACCCACAATGTCAGAAAAAATTGCTAACATGCATCTTTGAAATGTTGCAGGCGCATTACATAATCCAAAGGGCATTCTCCAAAAAGCAAATGTTCCGTAGGGACATGTAAATGTGGTTTTTTCTTGATCTTCTGGGTAGATAGCCACTTGATTGTACCCAGAATACCCATCTAGAAAATAGAAGTATTTTTGCCCTGCTAATTTTTCCAAAATTTGGTTAATGAATGGGAGGGGAAAATGGTCCTTCTTTGTCATGGAGTTGAGCTTCCTATAATCAATGTAGACCCTCCATCCCGTGGTCAATCTAGTAGGTATCAACTCTTCTTGATCATTGGCGATCACAGTCAGTCCTGATTTCTTTGGGACTATTTGGGTTGGACTTACCCACTCACTATCAGAAATTGGGTAGATGATACCGGCATCTAGCCACTTGACCACCTCATTTTTGACCACCTCCTTCATGTGTGGGTTTAATCTCCTCTGCATGTCTCTGCTTGGTTTTGCATTCTCCTCCATATAAATGTGGTGCTGACAAATGGATGGACTAATCCCTTTAAGATCAGCGACAGACCAACCTATAGCCCCTTTATGAGATTTAAGGACCTCAACTAGTTTCTCCTCACGGTTAGGTTCAAGGTCGCTTGCTATGATGATTGGCAAGGTTTGGTCTGGACCTAGGAATGCATACTTAAGGGAGGCCGGCAATGGTTTTAATTCAACCTGAGGAGGAAATTGTAAAGATGGCAGAGTTGGTTCAGATTTAAGCTGAGGCAAGGGTTCAACTAGGGGCCACGTCCTAAGTTGAGTTGACAGGATGTCAACTTCTTCTCTCATTCTTATCCTACTATCCCCTTCAATCTCCAGTAACTCCTCAATGGTGTCAATAACATAGCAAGTCCTTTTTGATCATGAAATTTGGATGCCTTAAAAATATTGATGCTAACTTTTTGGTCCCCAAAAGATATGTCCATAACTCTTGAAGCACAATCTATATTAGCTCTAGCCGTGGCTAAAAATGGTCTACCCAAAATGATAGGAGTATGTTTGATTTCTTGGGGAGAAACCATGTCCAAAATAAGAAAGTTGGCAGGGAAGTAACACTCATTCACTTTAACAATGACATCCTCAATAAGGCCCTTTGGAGTCTTGATTGATCTATCGGCGAGTTGGAGAATAATGGGTGTAGGCTTGAGCTCACCGATGTCAAACTGCTCATAGATGGAGGTGGGAAGTAAATTCACACTGGCTCCTAAATCAAGGAGAGCCTTATCAAAGGTCACACCCCCAATGTTGCAAGAGATAAGGGGCGCTCCAGGGTCCTTTAACTTCCTTGGAAGTTGGTTGAGGACTACGGCACTAACGTTCTCAGGAAGCCGAACCTTTTCCGGGGTCACTCGTGGCTCCCGCCTAGGAGTGCACATTTCCTTCAAGAATCTAGCATAGGCTGGGACATGTTTAATGGCATCGAGGAGAGGGATGTTGATGTGTACTTGTTGGAAGAGCTCCATCATCTCCTCATTATGGGCCAGTTGTTTCTTCTTGGGCTTTAAGGCATTGGGAAATGGCACAGTAGGTTGGTAAGTGCTAGGCCCTTCATCTATTTTTCGCTTTCCCTTGACATCCTTTTCCTGGTTGGGTTCCTCTTCACTATCAGAAGATATTTCTGGAACCTGAATCAATGAAGTAGAAGTAGACTCCTAGGGATCTTGGAGGACTTTACCACTTCTTAAGGCTGAAATTGCTTTTGCATTTTCGAGTTGTAGGCCTTTTTGTGGTACTTGACCTGATGGGTGCTGAAGGAGAGGAGGAATTTGCTGGTTCATGGGGAAGTTTGGTTGTGGGAAGCCCGGGGGATTATTTCGTGGGTTGGCAATGGGCTGACTTGGCAGTTGGCCCACTTCCCTTCTCATGGTGGCTTCAGCCAATTGGCCTAATTGGGTTTCCAACTTAGAGATAGTTTGCTGGTGGGCTTGAAGGGTCTGTTGGAAAGATTGACTTTGGGCTTGAATGGTTTGTTGGAAGGATTGATTTTGGGCCAGAATTAGTTGTTGTAACTGATGGAATCGATCATCAGTTTGGGAGTCCTGGTGGTGATGCAAAGGAGGTTGATAGGTTTGTTGAGAATTGGAAGACTGCCCATAATTGGGCTAAGGAGGTTGGTATGGGGCTTGACCCTGGTTGAATCGGGGGAGTGGTTGTTGGACTTGCTGTCCCCGACCATAAGCATTTCCTTGAAATGGTGGCTGTGCTTGAAATTGGTTTTGGATGGGTGGTTTGTGAGTTTGAGACGTAGAGGGGATGGTGGGCTGATTGGGAGATTGTTGATTTCTCCAATTGAAATTGGGGTGATTCCTCCAGCCTGGATTATAGGTGTTAGAAAATGGGTCATAGTTGGGCTTAGAGAACCCCTGGGCTGCTTGGACTTGCTCCTGTATAAAAGGTGGTAACTGGGCTACTGTTGGGCAATCGGACACATGATGGTCAGGGCCAGCACATAAAGCACACACCTCATGTTGTGTTGGGTCCGAGTATGGGTTGGACGTAGGTAAGATGGTGGTTTCTTGTTTGTTCTGGGCTAGGAGCTGGTCTAACTTGTGGGCCAACATATCAACTTGTTCTATCTTTTGGGTCATGATATCCACCTTGTCCAATTTTTGATGGATGAAATTCACATCCACTCTAGCTTCAGGTTCCACATGATACATCCCGGCCCGTTTAGATGGCCCAATGGTTCTCTCATATGAGGATAAGGAAGCATGGTTGATTGAATTCTCGCTCAACATTTCAAATAAGGCATAGGTCTCATCCTCACTCTTGCTCATAAAGGCCCCACCACATGATGCATCAATAATCTGCCTAACTTGATCATCAGGCCTTCATAGAAAGCTTGCACTATTTGCCATTTGGAGAGCCCATGATGTGGGCATTTTCTGAGAAGTTCATTTAATCTCTCCCATGATTCATGTATTTGTTCATTTGGGAGTTGCGCGAATCCTGTGATTGCACGTCTCATGGTGTTGGTTCTACCGATGGGGTAGAATTTCTTAAGGAACTCATGTTGCATATCTGCCCATGTGCCAATAGGTTTCCCTAAGGTCCCTAGCCAGTATTTGGCTTTGTCCTTAAGTGAGAAAGAGAATAAGGTCAGGCGGAGAGCATCATCTGTGAAATTTTAAATTTTCACAGTGGAACAAATTTCTAGAAATTCATCCAGATGTTTATAGGGATCTTCATTGGTCTTCCCATAAAAGGATGGGAGCATCTGAATGGTGCTAGATTTGATCTCATAGTGCAAAGCAGGGACATTAGGCAGTTGGATACAAGTGGATGGCTGATAATTTGAAGGAATGAAATATTCCTTCATCTGTTTGGGTACCCCTAATTGGTGTTGTTCAGCCATAGGTTGGGTTTGATTTTGAGCCGGATTAAAAATGAATCGCTCAATCTCACTAATGGGCTCAACTAAGTCAAGGTGTTGAGATCTTCTCCTTTGCATAAACCAAGGTTAAAGATGAGAGAATCGTTTTATGATATATATTTTTTAAATTATTTTTTTGTTTTGACTCAAATAAGGACGAAGAGAGATAAGAGGAGATTTTTTTTCTTGTTTTTATTTTTATTTTTATTTTTTTTATGCAAACACAAACAAGTTATCACACAAATTACTTAATGACCTAGATGTGACTTAGACCTACAAATTGGGTTTCACAAAATGGCTAAATTGCAACTTGAGTTCACCCTCAATATTTCCACCGGCCAGGTAAGGGGTGGAGTAGTGGGAGGCTTCCCCTATTTTCGTAGGGACCTAATTACAAACCACTAGCCCGCTTAAGGCATTTGCCATCCGACCGTCTTGCCTTAGGCACCGGTTTTCACAAGAGGGTAAATCCAAATAACACAAGAACCACAGTGTGAACCTAGGGCCAACGTCTATTGAATTTTATTTAGGGTCTAGGTGATGCAAAGATGAAGGAAATTATGG
Organism: Amorphophallus konjac; assembly: GCA_022559845.1. Classification (NCBI taxonomy): domain Eukaryota; kingdom Viridiplantae; phylum Streptophyta; class Magnoliopsida; order Alismatales; family Araceae; genus Amorphophallus; species Amorphophallus konjac. The sequence goes on along the minus strand of CM040128.1, from coordinate 237,343,864 downwards.
TTTGTGGGCTAAGGAAGGGTGATGAAATCCCCACCTTATCTTGCTTATGGGTGTTGCCCTTAGAATATTTTAGAATGATATGCAACAAATCAAGTTCAAACAAGGGGTTCTAGGCAAGTATGCATGAGCATGTAATTAAGAAAAAGATTAGAAAAGAACTCACCTTGCCCCTCGCAATCTCTAAAATGCAATGACCAAAGTTAAACAACAAGGAAAAAAAACTTCTATCCTAAATGATGCATGACTTAGAGCATGAAAGTGTGATTTCTACTCTTGGAATGATGATTTTTTATTGGGTTCAAGTGAAGAGTTTTTTTTTAATTATTTTGTGAACCTATCTAACCACAATATGCAAGAATCATTAAGGAAATGACACAAAATGAGAGCAATAGGTTTGAAGACTTACTTGATGCGCAATCCCTCGTTCTCTCTCTTTTTTTTTGAAATGAATGACAAACTCAAAAGATGAAAGAAAGAAATGTAAACTTACCTCTAATTTTTTTGGGTTTTATTTTTAACCTGTAAAAAAAAAGAAAAGAGAGCTTTATTAGTACACTATATACACAAGGAAAATAAAGTTCTTAAATCAAAAATCATCATTCTTCCCCGGCAACGGCGCCAAAAATTGATAACGCGAAGGTTCGTCGTTTAAAACATGCGTATAACAATCTTAAAACCTAACTCACACAAAATGATCAAAAGAGAACGTAGTACTATGGCAAGCACGGGTCGAATCCACAGGGAAGAAGAGATTTTTAGAGTTAAAAACCTTAGAGTCCTTTGAAAAACACTTGTGATTTGGATTTGATAGGTTCGGTGCAAGGATTCAGAGGGGGGGTGAATGAATCCCACCCTTAAAAACTTTTCGCTCAATAAAAGACTAGAACACTATCAAATGCAAGATAGATAGTCTGAAGAACAAATTGAATTTTCTTTTAAACCAATAAGCGAATATATATAAGGCTCACCTAAATAAGCAACTAGCAGAAGAATGCAATCAACTCTCAGCATGGATAGAAACAAGAATGCATAAAGCAATCTGTGAAGGGGGTAGAAGATAAGGAACAAGCGCACAAGCCCAATCACACAGCACAAAAGATTTTTAGGTGGTTCGATCACCAAGACCTACATCCACCTCTCACTCCCAACAGGAGTGAGGCTTCCACTAGTACAAGCTAGTAACCTGCAGACTCAATCTGCGAACACACGCTGCCAAACAGCTTGACTAGGGGAACAGCCTCCCCTCTTCCTCCCAACCGGAGGGACCACCTAGTCTTGCAAACCACAAGACCAGAACCGGAGGACCAATCCTCCCTTCCTCCAAACCGGAGGGAACCAACCAATGACACCCAGTCAAAGGCAACCTAGAGGTCTCGGACCTCCCTTCCTCCCAACCGGAGGGAACCAACCACAAGTAGCACCCAGCTACTTGCAAACCGAAGACACACGATCTCCCTTCTCTTGAGTCCACAGGAGGAACCCGACCTCAGTCTAGAGGATTGGAAGTACAAAGCTAACCAAATGAAAAAGGGAAAATAAGAAAGGAAAAATACACAGCGATCAGAAAGCTGTAAAGAAAGATAACACAGATGTGGCTCGCATGGAGCTGACTGGCCTGGATTTGATCCATGATCCAGTAGGAACTTCTTCTGCTACTTCTCTTCTTCATCTTGTGCTGGATCGACAGCTTCTCTTCACTCTGCCTTTTTCTTTCTTCTCTCTTTCTTCTCACTTCTCACGAGCACTATCTCTCTCTTTTCCTTCTTCTGCTCTCACTCTCACTTTTTTCTCTGCTCTCCTTTTCTCTCGCACTATTCTCTCCTTCTCTTCAACTCTTTTTCTTCTTCTTTTCTTTTTCTGGATCGAAGGGCTTTCTGCTCTCCAGGCTTCTTCTTCGATCGGTCTTCTACATAGGATGAAGACTCGTATATATAGCAGCAGCAACAGCACACTGGGCGAGTGTGGCTTCCACGTTTCCTGCACTAGAAATTCGGACCACGTGGCAGCATCCTGGTTCACGAGCCAGGCACCTCGGATCACGTGCTTTTCATTAGCACGCTCAGCAACTAGAGTCAGGTGACGTTAACGCACTTGCTTCAAGGGGTTGACGCAGCCTTCAAAGACATTCTATCAGCAAAGCTCAAGTCTGCTGCGTTGACTCCATCAGCCTGCTGCGTTGACGCATCTGTGATCCAGTGATCAAGTCTTCAACAGATGGGCGTGCTGCGTCGACGCTATCAGCATGTTGCGTTGACGCATCGGTGATCCAGTGACCCATTGGCTCTCCCTTTGTAACTGTTACGTCGACGCTGCTCCACTACTGCGTTGACGCGATAGAGTATTTCTGAACAGGCCTCTGCCTTCTTCAGTGGCTGAGTTGACGCAGCCTTTTCGTAGAGTTAACGCTGTGAAGAGGATCCATGGATGCATCCTCACTGGTGCGTGGACGCCTTAGGCTCTAGCGTTAACCTTCTAAACTGTCTTCGAGATAGATGCTTATCAGGCTCAATGGCTGCGTCGACGCTGTCTAGCAATGGCGTTGACGCATGGATACGTTCCAGTGAACAAACAGCCTGGCCTTTTTAGTCCCTGTCAGGCAGATGAAACGAAGTCATCAGTTTAAGTCTAAACCCTATACAGTCTCTGAAAAATGCAAAGCATTGTATAGACTTGGTTAGACTTTGTAAAGTGAAGTCCAGTGTATAGACTTCAGTTAAGTTCAGGCTTCTAACATCGAGTGTATAGACTTGGGCCTAACAAATGAATGTATAGGGTTGAAGCCTGACAACCCAATGTGTAGACTTGAAGCTTGGAAGGATGTACACACTTGACCAATTCAAAAGCGAATCGAGTGTACAGACTCTGAGTCCAAACCCAATGGCTATAGAGACTTGACCAAAACAAAGGCAATCGGATGTACAGACTTTAGAGGATGCAGACTCTGTATAGACTTCAACTCAACCATGCATAATGTATAGACTTTGTGAAGCGTGAATGCAATGTACATACTCACAGCGTTGACGCTGCAGACTTGAGAATGCTCACAGCGTTGACGCTGCATGAGACGTAGGCTGTACAGACTTAGCCTAAGCCAATGCATGAACTGACGTTGTATATACTTAGCCAATGCAATGTATATACTTCCTATATGAGGGAGCAGTGTATAGACTTGGAGGATGCTATGCAATGTATAGACATCCAATGAATGAAATGCTGTACAAGTGCTCAAACAGTCCGATGTATGGACTTGTATAAACCTGATGAATGAATTACAACATGAACATATCAGCAGAGAAGCAATGCACAGAACAGAAATCAAGCACAAACCAATTTATCACAGCATGACTCAAGCATACACATGCATTCTTCACAATTCAGACATGGCACACTCATGCAATCTCCCACAGAATAGATCAGGCATATTCAAGACAGTGTGGGTGTGGTGACTCATTCATGTTGCTATCATTAAAACACCACATCATCAACAAAGCACAAGGGGCACAACATGATTTGCTTAAAGAAAATAGTGAAATAATGAACAAACCAAACACTTAATTGAACACACCATGACTATGCGCTTATGTTATAGAAAATAATTACATGAAGTGGAAAGAAGATATAGAAGAAAGAGATAGAGAGGGAAGAAGAGCAAGAACTAGATCAAGAGAACAACTCCTTTCATTAACTTAAAAGAAAGAGTAAATGAACTGTGAAACAAGTTTATACTAATGACACAATGAGATTACAATGAAGTGAAATATCATAAAAGCAATAACACAAGAAAAGCCTGGAGTTTAGAGTTTGGAGATGGTAGCAGCAATGGTGATGATAGCGCCATCCTCTCTTGGCCTTGGATCACGAACAACATTGTGGAAGATGTCGTCTACGCCGGGAGGAAGTCGCCTTCGTCGTTGAAGCAGTCTTTGGAGGGTGAATAACTTTGAACCCAAGAGGAATTAGGGGATGCCCAAGAAGAAGAAGTTGAAGAGGGGGAAGAGAGGAAAAACTTAAATAAAGAACTTATAGAGAAAAGAAGAGAAGAAGGGCTTCAAAATGGAGACATAACAGAAGCTAGCACCTCAGATGAACAGTAAAAACACAGGACAACACCTTGAAAAAGAGATTATAACTTTAAAAAAGTAGAGAATTAGAAGATGGTGTAGAAGAATAAGTTGTAGAACAGTTAAAAACAAAGGACTTTCATGAAGACAGTAAGAGGAGAAAATGATGAGAAGGGAGAGAAATATGGGAAAGAACAGAGAGAAACATGGGTTTGCAGATGAACAGGACAGCACAGTGAAACATACGAAATAGCTTAAAAACTAGAAGGAACTAGAAGATGCTCCAGAAGAAGAAGTTGTAGAGAACTTAAAACCAAAGAACTTTGATAAAGAGTGCATGAACTGAAAACGAACTTACAAGGGAGAACTCGGAGGCCTAAGGTTGGGAGAGAAATTACCAAAAGAAGAACACCCTTCTCCTTCTTGTCATGGGCTATTTATAGGAAAAGTTGGGTAGATGGAGAGTGGAGATTATATCAAAGGAGATGGATGGATGGGATTTAAGTAAAATATGATACATGGGGAAGAGAAAAAGTAGGTGAGTACACCCTCCTTGGGCTTTGGACAACCCCTTTCCTAAGACTCATCATTCCTCTCCTTTATTTTAAACTTTGAATTCAATTCTCCCTCCAACCGAAATATGTGTTTCTTTTACTCAATTTCAAACTTTTAGAATTTCTTTTCCCTCCAATCAAAATATGTACTTTTGAATTGGTCAACATGGTGGTGACAGTTTTGCCCCTGGCTTCTTTTGTAATTACCTTCGTTGTCCTACACACACATAATTACACTTTAGTCCATAAAAATTACCACAATGTGTACATAAATCTTTAATGCTCATGATTATGCAATGGAGAATTAATGCTCATGGCCCTCAACTTTAATTTATTATTAAATAAGATAATCGAATTAATCAATTTGCTTGAAAGCTCCAATTTAAATGCGGAGTTGAGGTTAACTATGAAATATGCATAATTGCCTAATTATATGCACATAAAATGGTGTATATGCAATGAATTGTCATAAGAAATGGACACTTATCACATGACAACGTCCGTCGTCACATTGAGGCCAGCAATGCACGTTATAAGGAGCTAGCCGATGCCCATAGACACCACCGTGAGTTCCAAGAGGGTGAATATGTCATGATCAGGGTAAGACCTGAACGGTTTCCCTCTGGAACCATAAAGAAATTGCAAGCTCACGGAGCCGGTCCATTTAGAGTGTTGAAACGCGTTGGATCCAATGCGTATGTTATGGACCTGCCCGAGGAATATGGTATAAGCTCAACTTTTAATGCGTCGGATCTAGTTGCATATATGGACCCAACGGTGATCCCTAGTGAGCCTTTCGAGCCATCTCCTCCCATTGAGAGTGATCCCACACCTGAGTGTCCACCACCAGCCCCATTTCCATGGCAGCGAGAGCATATCGATCATATACTGGATGAGCAGGTGACAGTTTCCAGGAGTGGATCCTACCCGCGCTACCTAGTGCGTTGGAGAGGGCGACCCGCCACCCAGGATACTTGGATCACCCGTGGAGAGTTGCAGCGGATAGATCCGAACCTACTGGAGCGCTACCAGAGCGATGCAGACCCTTACTCGATAGGGTTGAGTTTCTCCCACCCGGGGAGAATTGGTGCGGATACCAGAGCGAGCGAGAAGCACGAACCGACAAGCCGTCGGTACCGTACGCGGAGCACCACTCGAGCTACATCAGCTTCTCTTTGGCTCGGAGATAGTCTGGAGTCTCCGCCATGAGTTTGGACACTTTTTTTGCATTTATTTGCATTGTATTTGGGCTTGTAATGTGTGTTTTTATTTGGGTTTTCATGTTGGGCTCTTTGTAAGGCTCTTAATAAGCCATTTGGATTAAGCCCTTTAGAGTCCATTAAGAAGTGTGGCCATATTGGACCACTAGACTTCATAATGGGTCTTTAAATGACTTAAGGCCTAATTGGGCTTCCATCTTTCTCATGGGTTTCCTAGATTGGAAGGCCCAATTGGCTGGTCTATGGCCTAACTTGGACCAAGCCTCTCTTGTTGACCAAGGGAGACAAAGTGGGAGAAAAGCCCACTTTCTCTCCTTAAAATAAGGGGGCTGCCCCCCTCTTTTGACCTCATTAGGCTAAAATTATTTAATTAGGCTTGACCACATGGGGGAAATAGCATTTGGCATCTCCTCTACATAAACCAAGATCCATGGGTTTCATATAAAAGGGTTGTATTTCCTATTTTCAAGAATTAATGTAGAGAAAAATCTGAATTTTGTTGGAGCAAGCAAGGCCTGCCCCCTATCTCTCTCCTCTCTCCCCCTCCTGCAGCTGGGAAGGCTGTGAATCAGAGGTGTGAAGTCTCTTCTATCAGTTCGTGAGTTCGTCGTTGCCGCCGCCGCCGCCGCCGCCATCGTGCCGCCGTCGCACCACCGCCATCGTCGCCAGAGTTCTCTCCATCCAGGATAGCCCCTTCTTCCATGAATTTCTGCTCCCAGCCACGAGATCTTTGTAAGGCTTGTAATGTGTGTATTTGGACTTGTAATGTGTATTTTTATTTGGGTTTTCATGTTGGGCTCTTTGTAAGGCTCTTAATAAGCCATTTGGATTAAGCCCTTTAGAGTCCATTAAGAAGTGTGGCCATATTGGACCACCAGACTTCATAATGGGTCTTTAAATGACTTAAGGCCCAATTGGGCTTCCCTCTTTCTCATGGGTTTCCTAGATTGGAAGACCCAATTGGCTGGTCTATGTCCCAACTTGGACCAAGCCTCTCTTGTTGACCAAGGGAGACAAAGTGGGAGAAAAGCCCACTTTCTCTTCTTAAAATAAGGGGGCTGTCCCCCTCTTTTGGCCCCATTAGGCTAAACTTATTTAATTATGCTTGACCACATGGGGGAAATAGCATTTGGCATCTCCTCTACATAAACCAAGATCCATGGGTTTCATATAAAAGGGTTGTAATTCCTATTTTCAAGAATTAATGAAGAGAAAAATCTGAATTTTGTTGGAGCAAGCAAGTGCTGCCCCCTATCTCTCTCCTCTCTCCCCCTTCTGCAGCTGAGAAGGCTGTGAATCAGAGGTGTGAAGCCTCTTCTATCAGTTCGTGAGTTCGTCGTTGCCGCCGCCGCCGCCATCGTGCCACCGTTGCACCACCGCCATCGTCGCCGGAGGTCTATCCATCCAGGATAGCCCCTTCTTCCATGAATTTCTGCTCCCAGCCACGAGATCTTTTGGATCCCAACCTTTTAGGGTGAGTTCCATAGATCATAACCACATCCTAGAAAAAATTGGTGGAGCCCTTAGTTTCTATTTTCCATTTTTCTATTTTCGTTGTCCACCTTCTTTCAGATCTGCCAGCAGTCTGCCCAGATTTTTAGAACCCTAATAGGTCATTCATGAACCCACCTTCTTGTGATCCAAATGAGTTGATATTATTATTGGAGGTTATGTCCACCTAATACCACATCCACAAATTTTCTTTTGAATTTAGGTTCACGTTCATATTTTATAAAAATTACTCCAGATCCCAATTCAATTCTGTCTGCCACTGTCCAGATCCAACCCCCAGTCAGTATAAAATCCCCAACAAATCGAAACCTCCACCAAACCCTTCGTAAATTTATTTCCGTTTTTCTCTCTCTCCCATATACAACTTTCCTGAAGAGCTCAAAGTCAGAATCGGAGGTCTACTTCGCGGTCAACGCCAACTCTTAGGAAAGTTCATTCCTGTCCGGTCAGATCTGAAACAGAGATCAGTCCGGTTCATAAATCGGCCAACAAAAGTACAGTCCCAACGAATTTTCTAGAGTCACAGAGGGTCGAAGGACTTTGAGATAGCTTTCCAATAGTATCTCTTGTGCATCGATCCGACATCGGTGCTGATCGCAGCTATAGATCTCGCTGGATCGCACGCGGCAAAACAGAAGCAACAGGTCCGTGGGCAGCCACTCCAAGACTTGGAGATCGGAGCCGATCGGCCTCCGATCGGTGTTCCAACTCGACCACCGTCCAGGGGAGCGCGCCACCTAGTGTCACCATCACAGCGGGACCCACCTCGCCAGGTCCGGAGGACTGAGCAGCACGTGGGCCCAACGTACCCGCAAATCGCGCCGTCCGGACAGCACCAAAACGCGGGTTTTGGCACCATCAGAGCGACATCAAGATGCTGCCCGTCAACCCAATTCCCGCTACTCCCGGGTCCCACATGTGACCTGTTACCTCCCTGCGTGGAGTGGGTCAAAACTTTGTACCGCTGTAAAAATTTGTTAACCGGGAGTACAGATTTGGCCGAGGTTGTCTTCCCCACGCCGGGTGCGTGGAGGTACGGTCTTAACTTCTTGGCATTCTTAGCTAGTATATGGTCATATGCCGCTGTGAGAGCACTAGGATTCTAGCCCGTGAGTCCATGTCACCGCTCTGAGCGAGAGAGTGACCTGTCCCGTGGCTCGATCCGAGCGCACGGAAGTGAGTCGACCACCCTTGACTCTGTCGGTTTCTCAACCGCGCGGATCCACGTTTCCCCTCGCTTGGTATGACGAGTGAGCTTGCATTTCTGTTAGTGACGTATAGCCCATAGGAACTCTTAGTGTCGGGCCGAAGTGTCGTTCCTACTCATATGTTGCTGGTCGCGTCCACATTTAGAGTCCGAGGTCCGCATCACTTAGAGTCCGTCCTCATGTCCGTCCCGCATCAGACGGTCTAACAAGAGCACGTCACAGTAACTGTGATGGTTTATCAAGGGTCCGTTACAGTCCTGTAATGCTCCTGTTATGGTGCGTCAGGGACAACAGAGTAATTAAAATACAACAGAGGGTGTGACGGCTTATCGTAAGGCCGTTACAGTGTTGTGACGGTCCTACCCTAGTCCGTCCGAGCTTCTGCTGACAACAATAGATAAAAAGATCCAAGGTTTCAACTTACATCATGTCTGGAAATCATATATAAACTTCCACATGATAGAATGAAGGCTAAGCTACCAGTATGCATGGGTTTTCTGTGAATTTGACAAGAAAGTTCCTTTTCAACTTAATTAGGACTAAGAATACTCATGTATGCACGACTCTACTTAAACATGAAATCCATGATCTATAGTGCATGAAATCAAACACAAGCAGAGGGCTTTTAGCCCTAATAAGATGTTTTTGCCAATCATGAGATGACCTACCTCTTAACTAGGTTTTAAACTTCTAATTTGAGTCTGAAAGACGTGCCCTAGTTTTCCCTTTCCAGTGAGTTTCCAGCAACTCCACACTGCTCTAACTCCTCGACCTCTTGACCTAAGGATGTGAAATTTTGAGGGTAAGAAGATGATACTATTGGGAACAAAAAGTTCTATATAGCCAAACTCTAATTACCTCGTTTAGACGTCCTAATCTCTTGATCTTCAGGGGACTTACGTTTAGTTTCCTGGGTTGCTAAGGTCAAACCAGCGACTTTGAAAGCTTCAATCTCCTTGTTTGGTTGATCTCCTAGCATGAAATTTGGAGAGCTATTAGTCTAATATATTATAAACAAAAATTTCTAAAGAACTTACTCAAAATTCTATCTCCTTACCTTGATTCTTCGCGAGCCAAAAGTAAGGGTCGCTCAGTTCAGAACTGGGTCCTATTTATAGGGTTTTGGCTAGAGTTTGAAGATTAGATCGATTCTAGAGTCCTTAATTTACCAGAACCTGATCCCTAAGAGTCCCTAGTATCCTTACATGTTCTCCTAATTAGGCCTCTTGCAGATAGGATCCCAAAGATCAAATCTTTTTGCAAGTTCTTCAACTCACAGAACTATCAGGGTGTAACACACCAGGACTAGTGCGTTACATGCTGTAGCGGTCACCCGATAGACCGTTACACCAAACGTGTGCAGAGTTTCAATTTAATAAAACTCTTTTATTTGTTTATCCATCTAATTATCTATATAAACCAGTATTTATCTTTAAAATTCGTGGATAGGCTAAATAACCTTCTAGAATATGGGCCAAACTTCATGGGCTTGGTCCTTAAACCTTTTGAGTCTTAATTGAATAGGCCAGGCTAATTATTTAACACCATTAGGCCTTATAACCCATTCATTAGTTCAATAATCCAGTTATTAATCTATTTAGCCCATATAAATTTCAGAAAATTCCATTTATAATCTAAAAATTATTCATATAAATTCTGGGGCACTACACCCTCCCCCACTTAAAAGAATTTGGTCCCCAAATTCAATACATGGATTATGGAAAGTGTACTTACAGTTGAATAATTCTGGGAATTTCTTCCACATAACTTCTTCGGTTTCCCATGTTGCTTCAAATGGCCATATTTTCTTCCATTATATTTTGACCATGGGAATAACATTATTCCTTAGTTGACGTACCTCCCGTTCCAAAATCTTTATTGGTGTTTGCTCGTACGTCATGTCCTTCTGAATTTCTAAATTATCATAAGTGATAACATGGTTAGGATCATATACATACCTTTTCAGCATAGAGACGTGAAATACGTCGTGAACTCCTACTAATTGTGGAGGTAAAGTCAGTCTATAAGCCACTTCACCAACCCTTTCTAGAATTTCAAATGGGCCAATGAATCTTGGAGTTAGCTTTCCTTTAATGCCAAATCTTCGAATACCACGACCTGGAGAAACTTTCAGATATACATGATCTCCCACCTGAAACTCCAAGTCACGTCTTCGATTGTCGGCATAAGACTTTTGCCTATCTTGCGCCATCTTCATTCTTTCTTGAATGAGCTTGATCTTTTCTGAAGAATCCCTGATAATGTCGGGGCCTAGAAATTACCTTTCCCCTACTTCATTCCAACATATTGGTGATCTACAGTTTTTTCCATATAAAGCTTCAAAGGTTCCATTTGTATGCTGGCCTGATAACTGTTGTTATATGCAAATTCTACCAGAGACAAGTGATCATGCCAACTTCCTCCAAAATTGATAGCACAAGCCCTGAGCATATCTTCTACTACTTGATTTGTTCTTTCAGTCTGACCATCAGTTTGTGGGTGAAATGTTGTACTAAAATTTAATCTAGTCCCTAGTGAGTTTTGTAGGCCCTTCCAGAAATGTGATGTGAATCGAGGATCTCTATCAGATACAATAGTGATAGGGACACCATGTAATTTGATAATTTCTTTTATGTATATTCCTGCTAGAATATCCACAGACCATCGACTTTTGATTGGTATGAAATGTGCAGATTTAGTCAATCGGTCTATGATTACCCATATACCATCGTGTCCTCCTCGGGTCTTAGGTAAACCCATGATGAAATCCATCGCTATGCTCTCCCATTTTCACTCGGGAATATTCAAGGGATGCAATTTACCTGCGGGTCTAAAATGCTCTACTTTTACTTGTTGGCAGGTGAGACAACGTGACACGAAATCAACTATTTCTCTCTTCATATTGGGCCACCAGAAATTTCTTTTAAGATCTTGATACATCTTTGTAGCACCTGCATGAATGGTGTACTTGGAATTATATGCTTCTTCTAAGATCAATTTCTTCGTATCTTCATGATCCGGTACACTCGGCCCTTAAATAACAATCTTCCGTCATTGGAAACAGAGAAATCCGATCTTTATTCAATATTGGCTTTAATCTCTAGTAGTACGGGATCATCATTTTGCAGCTTGGCCAGATCCTCTATCAATGTAGGTTGAGCTCGGATATTAGCTATGAAACAATCTTCTTTCTTCATGCCAATATCTAAGTTCAACTGAGCAAATTGAGGAATAAGGTTAGTCATACTAATCATAAGACTTGATAGCATTCCCATTGGTTTCCTGCTGAGTGCATCTGCTACAGCATTCGCCTTGCCAGGATGATATTGAATAGCAAAATCAAAGTCCTTGAGATATTCTAACCATCTCCTCTGCCTCATATTTAACTCTTTTTGAGAAAATAAGTATTTTAAGCTTTTGTGGTCCGAATAGATCGTGAATTTCTCTCCATAGGGATAATGATGCCAAATTTTCAAGGCGAAAATAACAACTGCTAGTTCTAAATCATGCACGGGATAAGTTTCCTCGAGATGTTTCAATTGTCTTGAAGAATAGCAGATTACCTTTCCATTCTGCATGAGGACACATCCTAAGCCAATACCAGACGCATCTGTATATACTTCAAATCCACCACCTTCCATAGGTAGTGATAAAATAGGAGCTGTAGTGAGATGATTCTTAAGCGTTTGAAAACTCTTTTCACATTCCTCTGACCAGATAAAAGGATTTTCTTTTCTTGTGAGTCTAGTTAAAGGAGCTGTAATTTTTGAGAAGTCCTTAATGAACCTCCTATAGTAACCAGCTAGACCCATAAAGCTTCTTACTTTTGATACAGTCGTTGGCCGACTCCAATTTCTGACAGCTTCCACTTTCGAAGGATCCACAATGATACCTTCCTTGGAAATAATGTGGCCTAGGAATGAAACTTCCTTGAGCTAGAATTCACATTTGTTAACCTTGGCATATAGTTTATGTTCTCTAAGTATTTGCAAAGTTATCCTTAAATGTTCTTCATGTTCTTCCTTTGTCTTGGAATATATCAAGATGTCATCGATAAAGACGACGATGAATTGGTCCAGATATGGTTGAAAAATACTGTTCATTAGTTGCATAAATGCTGTTGGGGCATTAGTTAGCCCGAATGGCATTACCATGAATTCATAATGGCCATAACGACTTCAAAAAGTCGATTTATAAATATCTTCTTCTTTAATTCTAAGCTGATGATATCGTGATCTGAGGTCAATTTTAGAAAAAATACTCTGCTCCCGAAAGCTGATTGAAGAGCTCATCAATACGCGACAACGAGTACTTGTTTTTTATTGTAAGCTGATTTAGTCGCCGATAGTCGATGCATAGCCTGAGAGAACCATCCTTCTTCTTGACAAATAGAACTGGCACACCCCAAGGGGATGTGTTAGGTCTAATGAAGCCCTTCTCTAGTAGTTCCTGCAACTGCCTCTTTAGTTCTTTGAGTTCTGTGGGGGACATCCTGTAAGGGGCTATAGAAACAGGTGATGCTCTTGGAATGAGTTCAATAGTGAAGTTCACTTCCCTTTCGGGCGGTAAACTGGGTAATTCGGATGAGAATACATCTGGGAACTCATTTACAATAGGGATGTCTTCTATAATGATTTCCTTGGACTTCGTAAAAATGACAGAAGCATGAAAAGTTTCACATCCTTGCGAAATAAGTTTGCAAGCGTGAAGAGAAGATATGATAGTGGGGTGTTTCTTGTACTTGATGCCAAGGAAAGAAAATCTTGGAAGACCTAGTTTTCGGAAGGATATAATCTTGTTTCGGCAGTTGATATAAGCATCATGATCTACAAGTCAATCTACCCCTAAAATGGCATCATAACTTTTCATGTTAAGGCATACTAAATTTGCGGGGAGATTATGACCTTCTACTATCACTTCGCTATCAGGATCATAGTCGGTAAGCTTTGTTCCAGAACCTATGGGTGTGGTAATAGCAAGATCTGAAGGTAAGGGAACTGATGCAATTGGTAATGTTTTTGCGAAAGTAGTGGAGATAAAAGAATGAGATGCACCAATATCAAATAGCACAAATGCAGGATGAGAATAAATTTGAAGAGTACCTTCCATAAGCCCACCATCCCTGGGCGCTTCCTGTTCTTCTATAACGGCATTGAGGTGAGCATGCCTTCTACATCCACCACTAGATGGATAGTCTTTCATAAGGGGGCAATCTGGCATGCGAAGCTCCCTGCTTCCACAACATAAACATGCGCCGAGGCGCTTCCAACATTCTTCAGTCGAGTGGCCGAACTTTTCACAAAATGTGCAAGCCGTGGCGACCTGCTCCTCCTCTTTAATCTTCTTATTCTTCTGAGAACTTCAACCGTTCCCACTCCTGGAACGCTTCTTATTATCACGACTTTTGTGAGGCTCCGTGATACTGAACCTTTCTTTCTTATAATGCAGATCAGATCGTCGGCTGGACTCTTCTCCTTTCCCCTTCAATTTCTCGACCTTTTCTAAGGTCCTTTCACATAAGTATGCCTGCTGAACCATCTCCGCATAGGTACGGATATTTTGGGTTCCGAGCTATTGAATAAAATTGGGACGTAACCCGTCCATAAACCGATTAGCCTTTAATAGATCGGTACTGATTAGATGCGGTGCATAAGGTGCTAGCCTTGAGAATTGCAGTTCATATTCTGCCATTGTCATCATTCCTTGTCGAAGAGAGGTGAACTCCATAGACTTTCTTTCTTTCACATGCTTAGAGAAATACTTGGCACGGAACAAGGTAAGAAAACCATCCCATGTATGAGGTGCATCGACCGGAGGTGCCGGAACCGACTTCCATCATGTACGGGCATCCTTGTTGAGTTGGAAAGTTGCAAGACACACCTTCTCTTGATCGGTGCATTGGATGATGTCAAAGATACGGTTCATCTCATCAATCCAGTTCTCTGCTTCGTCCGGATTAGAAGAACCATATAAACGCGGAGGGTTTAAACTCTAAAAACTACGATGTAAGTCGCCAGCCCTTGCCCCTGCGCCAGTTTGCGCCATAGTTTGTAATGCCTGAGTAAGGCCAGCAACAGTTTGTTGCATGCCATTCCAATCTACGCGATGAGCCATGGTAATAAGAGGGTACTTGAGAGAAATATAATAAGTTATTATTTCTCATGAAATTGGAAGAAAATAAATCTTAAAGCTAATTAACTATCTTATCCCGGGCTCTACCCAATTCTCACATGGGTATGGAAATTACTTCCTTAGTTTATAGGTAGGGGTCCTTAACCTTGGACTTATCCTATGACATGACTCTTCTCCCTAAGTCTTGAGACTTAGGCTCTGATACCAACTTAACTGTCACGCCCCGAGCCTTTATTACTGCGGAAGACATGCTTGAGAAAACGCAAACATCCGGCGTGGTAAGCCTCTTGCAAGCAAGAACGATCAGAGCGTAAGACAATCACACATAATGCAATTGCACAATAATTACTCAACTTTAACTTTATTTCATAAATAACCAAATATTCAAATACAATAACCTTCTTATTTTTTTTCCATTCCACTAGACTCAAGAAATAGGAAAATTACATAGACTCAATCTAAACAAGGTAAACTTTCTTAAGTCTTCACTCTCAATTTGATATGACTTTCATTCACTCTCGGACCCGCTTCATGTATAACTCGAATCCAAATTTGTATCACTTCCACATCCTGAAAAGATTGGAAATAGGTAATGAGCACACTTGCCTAGTAGGTATCTTCGCATCATCATGATTAGCACTATTAAAGTAATTAGCATTTTTGCTCTAAAGAATTTTGGTAAAATCATGTGAACTCGATCAATCATGCGAATAACCAAAGTAACAAAGATGATCGTTTAAGATAGAATGAGAGTAAGTATGAACTAGCAAGAACGTAACAAGAACATGATATGACCTTTCACGAATAAGAATATATCGAGAATGTACTAGCAAGACCACGTAATCATCATCCTTTTTGCTTATGAGCAAGTATTTGGTGAATTTCTGTGAAATATCATGTCACAAGCAAGAAAGTCATGTACAAGTATTAATCATGCTGTATCATGGATTTTCACTTATTTATAAAGAAAGTACTCCTAGCGCAATGCGACGCCAGTAGCATCATACCCCAGGATTTATAATAGTATGTTTCCGGCAATCAGCCGAGGGGACTAGCATAGAGCCCTTGAACACAATCAGTGCTTGATCGCATCTTCAAGTATAAATCAAGCTATTTCCACGCATGTAACAATAAAGTATGGCCAAGAATGTAATAAATTCAATAAGCTCATGATAACAATAATCAATGAATGAACGCTTCAATTTAGAATATGAGAGATCAAGAATGACTTATACTATGTTATGCTCATGGAAATAATTCAAAAGCATAACGGTACATTTCTTAACTTCCATTCATTATATTAAGTTTCTTGATCGATATGATAAGTCCTATACCATTATCAAGCCACCTAAGAACTTAGAATATCAACCCTTGGGTCAAACCTCGGGTTAATGTACTCAAAAACTGTGACGGTCTTATACTGGGCCATTTCATAACGTGACGCTCCAGTATTGGGCCGTTAAAATGATCTGAATCCTGAAACAAGAATTGGACTCAGTATATTGTGACGGTCGTTTATTGGGCTGTTAGATGAGCCTGACGGTCCAACATTGATCCGTTACATCTCCAGAAACTATCGATATTATTTTCTAATGATTGGACTTTCATGGTATAACCAACTCGGTGTCCTAGTGGGAATCCCAGGCTCGCAGACAATTACAGATGTCTTGAAATAAGATTTCCTAGTCCATTGGAAGGAATATCAAATAGAGGTCCTCATGTTCAAGAATTTGTTCCTATAGTGCAAAAGTGTAAACTAATGGTCATATACCGAAATATATGCCATGTACTTAAAGAAAATGACTCTATTGACATAGAGAGAATGTGTAGCAACGTGAAACCAAGATAAAACTCCGTCAATACATCATTGAAAATCATGATTTATGATACAAAGCTATAGAATTTTGACACATGAAATTAACACAACTTAAAATAACTTAAGATACCTTAATCATGCAATTTTTATTATGAATTAGTAACTAAACTTAAAGTCATGATAACGGGTCCAAACTTAGCTATCTAAGCTTATTTATAAGTAAACTTAACTGGTTACCATTCTATCTTGGGCTGACAGAACACAGGGGTCTGACGGTCGAACAAGAGCGCGTCACAGTAACTGTGACGGTTTATTGAGGGGCCATTACAGTAGTGTAACGCTCCTGTTATGGTGCGTCAGAGACAACAGAGTAATTAAAATGTAACAGAGGGTGTGATGGCTTATCGTAAGGCCGTTACAGTGCTGTGACGGTCCTACCCTAGTCCGTCAGAGCTTCTGCTGACAGCAATAGATAAAAAGATCCAAGGTTTCAACTTACATCATGTCTGGAAATCATATATAAACTTTCACATGATATAATGAAGGCTGAGCTACCAGTATGCATGGGTTTTCTGTGAATTTGACAAGAAAGTTCCTTGTTAACTTAATTAGGGCTAATAATACTCATGTATGCATGACTCTACTAAAATATGAAATCCATGATCTATAGTGCATGAAATCAAACACAAGAAGATGACTTTTATCCCTAACAAGATGTTTTAACCAATCATGAGATGACCTACCACTTAACTAGGCTTTAAACTTCTAATTTGAGTCTGAAAGACGTGCCCTAGTTTTCCCTTTCCAATGAGTTTCTAGCAACTCCACACTGCTCTAACTCCTCAACCTCTTGACCTAAGGACGTGAAATTTTGAGGGTAAGAAGATGATACTATTGGGAACAAAAAGTTCTAAATAATCTAACTCTAATTACCTCGTTTAGACGTCCTAATCTCTTGATCTTCAGGGGACTTGCGTTCAGTTTTCTGGGTTGCTAAGGTCGAACCAGCAACTTTGGAAGCTTGAATCTCCTTGTTTGGTTAATCTCCTAGCATGAAATTTGGAGAGCTATTAGTCTAATGTATTATAAACAAAAAGTTCTAAAGAACTTACCCGAAATTCTATCTCCTTACCTTGATTCTTCGCGAGCCAAAAGTAAGGGTCGCTCAGTTCAGAACTAGATCCTATTTATAGGATTTTGGCTAGGGTTTGAAGATTAGATCGATTCTAGAGTTCTTAATTTGCCAGAACTCAATCCCTAAGAGTCCCTAGTATCCTTACATGTTCTTCTAATTAGGTCTCTTGCAGATAGGATCCCAAAGATCAAATCTTTTTGCAAGTTCTTCAACTCACGGAACTGTCAGGGTGTAACGCATCAGGACTAGTGCGTTACATGCTGTAGCGGTCGCCCGATAGACCGTTACACCAAATGTGTGCAGAGTTTCAATTTAATAAAACTTTTTTATTCGTTTATCCGTCTAATTATCGATATAAAAGAGTATTTATCTTTAAAATTCGTGGATAGGCTAAATAACCTTCTAGAATATGGGTCAAACTTAATGGGCTTGGTCCTTAAACCTTTTGAGTCTTAATTGAATAGGCTAGGCTAATTATTTAACACCATTGGGCCTTATAACCCATTTATTAGTTCAATAATCCATTTATTAATCTATTTAGCCCTTATAAATTTCAAAAACTTCCATTTATAATCCAAAATTTATTCATATAAATTATGGGGCACTACAATAATAGAAAGGTCAAGAGAGAGAAACAAACGGGGCTCCATTTGGTGGAATATTCTGGAAGATAGAGCCCTAACAAGGAGGCCCCGTCGAGCAAAAGTTGGCCTTAGAGTCCAGCGGCGAAGAAATCGGAGTTCAAGATCATTTGGACTCTCTGTTATAGAGACGGTCTATCGAGTGACCATTTTTGGTAAGAAACGGTCATGGGAGGACTGCATGGTCAAGAAAAATGGTCTAGGAGGCGATCGCCAGATGACTGGGGGCGACCGGGAGGCTTATGGCACAAAAACTGAAGAAACAGTCATCCAAAGACCATTTTTTGAAAGTGGCGGTCTCAAGAAGACCCTCATTTGACATTTTAAAAATAAAAAAATAAAAAAATTTCTGTTCATGGGCGGTCAACTGTTGAGCATTTTTCTTCATGAAGCGGTCAACCTTTGACCATTTTCTTCAAGGTGGCGGTTGTTGACACCCGTTTTATGACCAATGAGTTGGGTCATCTCCTTGTTCATTTTGAATGATGCTCCGAGTTGTTCACCTTTATTGAGCCTTCTTGGTCAATTTGAGGTTTATTTCATGGGTCATGTCTCCTTGGTTGTGTCTGGTTCCTTATCTCTTGCCCGCTGGACGAAGCTTAGCAAGCCTTCATTTTACTTATCACTCCCTTGTCTCTGACTGACCATTCCTAGCATGTCTCAATGTTGTAACGCACTTATCTTGGACCGTTACATCATCTCAGAGTCGTAAAGCCCAAGGCTTCTTTCAAAGCTTATCTTTTATCTGGTCCGTTCGGTGTGACGGCTTATCATGCGACCATTACCACATTTCTGACGCACCTACTTATGGCCGTTACATTCTTGAAGAGTCCTATGTTCGAAAACTTCGTCCGTTGATCTTATCTTTCAGTGGATAAGGTTGTGTGACGGTCCATTCCTAGGGCATTACATCTCTGTGGCGGTTTATCATGAAGCCGTTACATCAAACAGAGAGTTCTAGCAGAACTGCTCTTTCTCTGCTACTCCATGGCCGAATTAAGAGTTTGATCTGATGATTTCTCCCTCAAATCTGATCCTCAGAATCTTCTGTTTGTTTCTATGGACTCTTGGGAGTGTTATCTTCAAGAGTTTGCTAAGAAACATCCTACTTTCTAGCTGGATTATCCCTTACTCGACCAGAGAGTTTGAGGGTCTATAAATAGAACCCTTGACTTCATGGCTTGAAGAGGAGACATCTGGAGTTCGCGTCGAAGTGCTGCTGCATCCTGGAGCTAGAACCAACCAAGGAGAATTACTTCCCACGTCCATCTTCTTCCAAAGTCTAGGGAGTATTGGTTCCAAGGGTCTAGTTCAGTCAAGTTGTCTTTCTAGTCTCTTTTTCCCTCCTCCAAGCATCATAGCATTTTCCCTCATCTTCTCTCACACTTTTACATTTGCTGCATTCATATAAACATCTCTCCCATCTTTTAAACGCCCCAGAGGGGTTAAAAAAAACCAACCTCCCCGGTATTTCCCTCTCCTTTTGCATGCTTTTGAGTTCTTTTGGGTTATAGATACTACTGTTGCTCAAGGGCTAATCTGGGTTGCTTTCTTTGTGTTCTACACTCTTTTGCAGGTTTGCAGAGTCCACAGCACGAGGCCCAAGCTTTCTGGCTGGATGGAAAGCGTGGAGATCAAAGATTCCCAAGTTCCTCCTCTACAGATCTCTGACAGTTCATCACAGGAGCGTTAGAGTCACGTAGCGGCTGATCGTGAGGCCGTCACACTACTGTGGCGCATCAGCATTCGACCGTTACACTTCACAGAGCTGCAGTTTCCTGATTGTTTTCTCCCTCCCGTGGGTGGGTGCTTCATCCACCTATTCTAAGGTATTTTTCAGGTCTTTGGCTTATTTATTACCTTAGTGGCGATCACATCTTTCCTTAGTGTTGGGCAGTAGCTTTCTCTTTCATCATACTTCATATCTCTTGCTTTATTTTGCTTGTTCCACCTCTACGGTGTGTTTCCTTTTATTTCCTTGCTCCACGCCCCAGCGTGTGTTTTTATTTCTTCCCTTTAGTTTATTCCTGAAAGTGGTAGCATGCCCATGCTAGAGTTTCATGCTGATTGCATAGGTTCATGTTGCACATGTTCATAGGTTGAGTGATTTCACTGTTTGTTCATATTTCCATCATAGTTGAGCTCATATCCATCTTGCAAAAAGGAACACATAATAATCAATAGAATTTTTTGGCGATCACGGTGGGGCATCTAGTGCCAATCGTGCTTTCAATCTCTGTTAAACCTGATGTCCTTTGTTTGCCCTGCTTGCCTGTGTTTTCCCCGGATTTGCCCTTTTTTTCCTGCTGTTTCTAGTTCTCTGGCTCTTATGACGGTCCTGCGGTCACGCGCTAGATAATAATAACAGTCTATTATTAGACCGTCACATTTTTTGGCGCGGGTATTCTAGATCGTCACATACTCCAGCACATGTATGCATCCCGAGGTGCAGTTTATTTCCACAGTTTCTGCTATGATTTTCATGCTTGGGTGCTATCTGGTCTCCTCCTTGGTTGATTTACATATTCATATCATTGTGTGCATATTTGATTGCTAGATTCTAGGCTATAATTTGCATGCACTCCGGTGCACATAGGTTCATTCATATATTCATACTTTAGATTGCATTTTTCTACCTTGGTGTGTGAACCTATCGTCTCCATATTCCTTGGGGCCGACCAGGAGATCACATCAGGGACCTCCATAAGTCCCCGCGAGCCGTGGATCCACACACGGACGCCGGGCCGGTTGTACCTCTTCCCACACCGTGTCTAGGATTGCATAAGTGAAGGAGTGATTATATTTAGAGTCAACCAAGCTACATATCTTTCCTCTATTAGGAACCTATTGTTGAGAGCATCATTTTCATCAAGTCACTAAGGTTCTAAAGGATAAAACCATAAAAATCTTGTCGCATCATCTAAATAACTTGGTTGACCTTGAGTGTTTTTTATCTCTTTTTCACTTACATCTTTGTTAAAATCATCTAGCTTAAGTCACTCATTGTGTGTTTGTTTGGTGTTGTTTGCATTTTTTTGTTAAGGTCTTTCGTTGCATGTGGAGTTACCTCCGATCTCTAGAAGTATCGTCACTTAGGGGCAATTCCTTTTCCAAGTCCTACTTCAATCCTCTCTTTGAGTCCACCATGGCCTCTTTTGATCTCCCTCATTCCCAAGAGGAGCCTCTTCCTCAATGGCTTCTAGAGGATTCCTCTAGGGTTATCTCCTTCCATTCCGGGGAGGGGCCCATCCCTCCTTCGTCCTCCATCCCTGTGGAGGGCGCCCAATCCACTCAACCTCTTCCTCCTCCTTCCGCCAATTCTATTCTTCAAATGATGGCCCAATTGGATCCGGCCCAACTTCAGGCTGTTTATCAGGCCATGCAGTGGTCCAACACCCCACCTTCCACGATTGTGCAAAGTCAGTCCAATGCTTCCATTATTCAGCCTAGAGTTGACGGGCCCGTTGTTCAGCCCATCGATCTCACTCTGGTCGGCCTAGGAACATTCATATCTCTATTCTGGAGAAGGGCCAGTCTTGTGGTTCGGCTCAGCAATTTTTGGATAAGGAAAAGACCATTGTCCCTCCTTCTTCTATGGCGGATCATCATATGTCCGGCCCATCGATGCCGCAGGTCCTTGTCAGCCCAAATGATTTCATGCGCCGTCATCAAGGGGCAGCCCAAGTCCAAACCAATATGGGTCATCCTTCGGCCCAATATCCATCCTATGGGCCGCCTCCTCTATCTGCTTACCCCTCTGCTCCTTAGATTCCATCTTTCACTATCCCTACTCCGTCCAGGGAGCAGGAACTACTTGATAAATGAGCCACCATGCAGCAACAACTTGACTTTTTCCAAAAGTGGGTTGGCCTACAGTCCTTGGATGACATTCCAGTGCCAAGCTTCCAGAACATTCGATTTCCCCCACAATCTGAGCTCCCCAATTACAGTAAGTATGATGGGAATGGCAATCCCTTTATCCATGTAAGGGACTTTCTATATGAATCGGCCCAATTTCAGGATGATGATCGTCTTATGGCATAGTTGTTTC
The DNA here is from genome assembly GCA_022559845.1 of Amorphophallus konjac. Taxonomy (NCBI): domain Eukaryota; kingdom Viridiplantae; phylum Streptophyta; class Magnoliopsida; order Alismatales; family Araceae; genus Amorphophallus; species Amorphophallus konjac. Next base: position 237,321,534 of record CM040128.1, on the reverse strand, counting down.
ACCGATCCCTAGATGGGGTTGCACTGGAATGGTTCTACTCTCTGTCACTAAAGGACGCCGAGAGTTTCAAGATAGTGAAAGATAAGTTCATCCAGTGGTTTCAAGATAGGGTCGGCCCAGAATATTCCTTCACAGATTTGGTGGCTGAGAAAATGAAGCCCGATGAGGAGTTTGCGACCTATGCTGACAGGTGGAGACAGATGGCTGCCAGGGTGCCCGGCCATATTCCGGAGGAAGAGAAGGTCAAGCTACTCATCTCCAATGCCACTCCAACCTTCCGTAATATTCTGGCCATGAATGACATAGCAAACATGCATCAATTATATAGTCGGGCGCGGTTTATCCAAACCAAATTCAAGGACTCTCCCATCCATTCACTTTTTGAAAATCAAAAGCCCAAATACCATAAGAAACCACAAGGGCCCGTTACCAAGGGAGTCCAAACAAATGAGCAAGTGCAAGCCGTTAACTTTCCCTCCGCCAACCCAAATAACCAAATCCGCTTCTCCTAGAACTCCCATAACCCCCAATCCACTCCACAAAACCCTCCACTAGCCTACTCCACTCCGCAGAACCCTCCGCCTGCCTTTGCCCCTCCGCAAAATACCTTTGCCGCTCCACAACAACCTCCTCAGCCTCCACAATACCATAACGTCCCTCCACCCAACGGCTAAACTAACTGACGCCCGACTCCCAAGAGAGCACAGTACCCACCTCTGCCAGAAACTCTCACAGACATCTTCTCAGCTCTTATGTCCATTAGTGCAATCCAACTTCTTCCGGAATGGCCCGTCTGGAACCCGACCATTGATCAAACGAAGTATTGTATGTTCCACAGGCAGCCAGGGCATACCATCAAAAGGTGTTTTCAGTTTAGAGACTTGGTCTACGACCTACATGAGGGACACCGTATTGATTGGGCCAAGATGCATAGGGCCATTACAGAGATTAAAGAAAGGAGAAGGCAAGTGCCGAGGCAACAAGAGTAGCAGCAACAGGCACCGCCGCTGCAGCAGCAGCAGCAGCCGCAACAGCAACAACAACCGGTTCAATACTTGGGGATCCATCCGAAGCCAATGTCGAACCACCCTCCCGCTCCGCAGCCTCAGCCGTCGGCACCAGCTCAGGTTAATATAGTTCAACCCCTGGCTCCCGACACCGGGTGGTCCTTTGACGATGACAGCTCCGCACCACAAGTCATGGCCCTCCACCACAACTACCGCAATCCTTCCGCTTCCACCATCCTCACGCCCACGCACCAAACCCCTTCTCCGTCCGCAAGACCACACGTTCTTCCATTCGCCCCCGCTCCGTTAACCACGCCCTCACCCGTGCCTCCATCACACCCATTGCTGGTCACCCACACTACCATCGCCACGCCTCCATCTAACCCTCCGCTCATTACACCTCCGTTAACCTTCACACCTCCGCCAACGCCCATCATCATCGCGCCTCCCACTAACCCTTCACCCATCATCCTACCCCCGCAACCTATTACCTCCATCCCTTCCAATCCCATCATCACCACTCCCCTACTTTCTTCTATACCACTCATCTACCCCACCGGGCCAATTATACCATCATCAGAGGATGTGCCGGCGTAGAGTCTTGCCCTGCGGAGCAGGCGTTTGTTTCATCGCAATTATACTTCTACTTCAAATCCCCAGTCTTCCCAACCGGCTCCAGATCAACAGGAGGAGACTGAGCCATTGCCGGGTACCCAATATGATCTGCTACATCATTTGGACAGGGTGCCCGCCAAAATATCTATGCCGAAACTCATTAAAAGATCTACCCTTCACCAAGATGCTCTCAAGAATTTTCTTCAAAAGGTGATGGTTAATGAAGATGTGGCAGCCGACAGCTTACCTACAGCACTGGCAACTATTTCTAAAGGGCCAGCAATTACCTTCTCGAGCTTGCACCACCGGAAGCCCGGTAAATGCCACTTTGCATCACAATAATCCTGAACAAAGTCAGCATTGATGCGGCATTAGTTGACACAGGGGCATCTATCAATGTATGCCCACTCAGCACTCTCAGGGCCTGCAACTTATCAGAAGAGCTTCTACGGCCGACCCCCACAACTATAGCAGTATACGACAATTCGAGAAGAGCATGTCACGGGGTTGTCACCATTCAAGCTGAACTTGGGCCTCTCACTATGCCCATTGAATTCTATGTGTTGGACATCGACCCTATGTTCAAGGCTATCTTGAGTCGTCCGTGGATCCATACTCTTAGCGCCGTACCGTCCACCGCGCATCAATGTCTCAAATTCCCTTTTCAAGGGAGGGTGGTTAAAGTCAAAAGCTTATCCACAGTCTAGTCTGTTAAAGCTATTTCAGAGAAGATCTTGCCAACTTTATGGCCCAGCACTCGGTCGATTATTTCTGTGCTGGATCTGGACTTTCCTTGGGCCTATGCACCACGCAAGCCCGCCACTACGCCCGTCAACATTAAAGCGAAGCCCCAGATCCGAGATTCCAAGGGCTGGGATATTATATTGAAATTGGGCAATCAACCAGGGAGAGGTCTCGGTGCGCAATTACAAGGGTGGACCAAGTCGGTGCCCAAAGGAAGAAAAATGGGCAGGAGGGGTCTCGGTTATCGAGAGTCCGCGCTATCAGTTTTAGGTGACTCAGGGCCACTTACCTGGGATTACCGCCAGCACTTTGTAAAAGGGCCCCTCCAGCCAGGCACATTGAACCCGCAGCCAGTACCTTCCGAGAAGAAGACCATAGCTTGCACGGTTGCCAGTCCGCCTCTATTGCCAAAGGAGCCAGTTGATGATATGCTTGACTACAGCCGAGCATTTGCCAGGATGTTCCTTGAAGATGAAAGCTGCCAAAAGAATCAGGAAGTACGGCTTGTGTAGTGGAAGCCGAAGAAGCCAGCTAACCGCCTGCGGGAAAAAGGGAGCTCGCCCATTGTCTTTTCTTGGTCTCCCTCCCGTCTCATGTCTCTCTTCCAGTAGCTGGAATCTATACCTCGATCACCTCCAATCATGATTGATCCGTACTTCACAGAACTGCCAACCGAGGTGTTAATTATACCCTGTGCATGTGGGCAATGCCCACTCATTGATCTCTCCACTCTGTGGACCTCCTCCTCCAATCTTTTCGACATGTGGTTCTCTTCCTCTGATCCTTTCTTTGATGTATTGTTCCCATCTCTTTCCCCCCATCAGCTTTCTCCTCCACCATCTCCTCCCTCCTACTACATGATCTCCACTGATCTCCAAAAAAAACGTCAAATTTGAAACGGAGATTTCGGCGGAAGATTACGCTATCTTGTCTCCATCCTCCTCCCAGGGGCACGAGTCCCCTGCTCCTTCCTTTCCACTAGATTTCCTTTCTCTTAGGTTAGACGTAGGGTCTGTCGAGTCTAGGGAAGTAGAGTCTGTTAGGTCTAGAGAAGTAGGGTCTTGTTCTAGGTCATCCAATCCTTCCGAGCCTGAGCTGCGCCCGCTTGCACGTCATTCCAAATCCGTTCCTGATAGGTTCTTGCAGGATCTAGCTCAGTGATGTCATGCTCTTCTGAAGTGCCCGGAGTTTGTCGCTACGACGATTGTGATAGAAGATGATGAGGAGCAAGAAGGGGTGTGGAGCGACGACGGACTAGGTGTTTATGAAGTCCTAGATGAAAAAGACCCGATCGATGATGAGGACAGCAACATAGATGACACCGCTGATCTATATGCGCAAGGATTAAAGAGATTTGATGAGCCATCGTCGGCGGTGGATGAACCTACGAAGGAAATGAATTTAGGAATTGAAGAAGACCCAAGGCCCATTATCATTGCCGCTAATCTCCCTCCGCAAGTAGAAGAAGATCTAATCAAAGTTTTGAGGGAGTATAGTGATTCTTTTGCCTTGTCTTACGAGGACATGCCGGGTCTTGACCTCTCTTTGGTGGAACACCGACTAGTGCTTAAACCAGGGGCAACACCTGTAAAAAAAAGGTCAAGAAGATTTCACCACCACATGGCCTTAAGGATTAAAGAAGAGGTCGATAAATTGTACAAGGCCAGGTTCATTAGAGTCATCTTATATCCCCAGTGGGTGGCAAACATAGTCCCTGTTATCAAGAAGCATGGAAAGGTGCGCATTTGCATCAATTTCAGGGATCTTAACAAGGCATGTCCCAAAGATGATTTCCCACTACCTCACATAGACGTCTTGGTGGATAACACCGCCGGGTACAAAGCTTTATCATTCACGGATGGTTACTCAGGTTATAACCAGATCCGTCTCGCTCCCGAAGATCAAGAGAAAACTTCCTTCACCATGCCCTGGGGCACGTATTGTTACGTGGTTATGCCGTTCGGTCTGAAGAACGCAGGTGCCACCTATCAAAGGTCGATGATGGCTATATTCCACGACATGATGCATATCTATATGGAAGCTTACATGGATGATATTTTGGTGAAGTCGAGAACGAAAGAAGAACACCCTGCTATTCTGGCTAAGGTGCTGCAGAGAGCTAGGGAGTACAAGCTAAAAATGAATCCGAAGAAGTGTGTTTTCAGAGTTTCTTCAGGGAAGCTACTGGACTTTATAGTTAGAAAACGGGGGATCCAGATTGATCCTAATAAAGCAAAGGCCATCATGGACATGCCTCCGCTTAAGAATATCACAGAACTTCGAGGATTGATTGGTAGATTATAATTCATCAGAAGATTCATATCTCAACATTCTCAGAGGTGCCGCCCATTTTATGAATTGCTAAAGGCGGGGGTCAAATTTGAATGGAACGAAGACTGTCAAAAGACCTATCAGGACCTAATGGAATATTTGGCCAATCCCCCGGTTTTGCAACCTCCTGTCCCTAGGAAACCCCTAATCCTATACATCTCGGTCATTGAGGACTCCCTAGGGGCGGTTTTAGCACAAGTAGACAATGGAGGGATAGAGCGGGCAGCTTATTACCTCTCCAGGTAGTTTAACCCGGCAGAGGCCAAATACACTGCTATGAAGAAGACTTGTGCCGCCTTAGTGTGGGTAGCTCAGAAGCTTAAACATTACTTCCTAGCCCACCCAGTTAGGTAGATCTCTAGAATGGACCCAATCCATTATCTCTTGGAAAAGCCTGTCCTTTCTAGTAGGTTAGCTCGCTGGCAGAGCTTCCTCTCTCAGTTCGATATCACCTTCGTTGTTCAGAAGGCAATCAAAGGATATGCCATCGCTGAGCATCTTGCCCATCTTCACATTCCTCACACCGATTCTATTCAGGATGATTTTTCTGATGAGCATCTCTCTGTCATTACTCATCATCCCTTCTAGTCTCTGCACTTCGACGGTGCACTCAATTCTCAAGGCCGAGGGATAGGCGCCGTTCTGCTCACTCCGGAAGGGGTGACGATTCCCTTTGCTTATCAACTCCGATTTCCTGCTACCAACAACATCTCCGCGTATGAGGCTCTCCTAGCTGGATTAAAGCACACGTACCTTCTAGGCACGCGCCACTTGAAGATCATAGGGGACTCTCAGCTCGTCTTGCGCAGGTGCTGTCTACTTACCGCACTTGTGACCCTAAGCTCAAGCCATATGAAGATTTGGTCACGCTCCTAGCTAGGCAATTTCACAAGTTGATATACATCCACACTCCTCGATCCTAGAACATTCTAGCTGATGCTCTAGCATCTTTTGCTTCCTCTCTATCTTTCCCTCTCAGTCGGAGCACTGAGACTATCGTCGTTCAGAGATTGGACGGACCCTCCCTTCAGGATCCTTGGTACGTCAACCTTAGGAAAACTATAGAGGCGAGGGCTGAGAAGGAAGATCTTAAGGAAGTATCTTTGACAGAATTAGAAGAGATCTTGGATGAAGAAGAATTGCCCTGGTATCATGAAATCGAGTTATATTACAAGGATGAGAAGAGGCAAATGCCGAGCAGCGTAAAGTAATAAGAAGAGGCGCCTCAAGGTATACTATCGTTGTAGGAAAACTATATAGGCGCGCTACCAATGGAATGCTCATGAGATGCTTATACGATGATGAAGCTTGGAAGGTGGCCGAAGTAGCCCATTCTAGTGAGTGTGGAGGTCATGTCAATGGCCAGGCTTTAGCAAAGAAGGTCCTTAGGCAGGGTTATTATTAGCCCACTCTAGAGGAAGATTCCTCCCTCTATGTCCGGAGGTGTCTTAAATGCCAACTCCACGCTGATAAGATCCATGCTCCAGCTTCATCCCTACATCCTCTTTCTGCTCCTTGGCCGTTCTCTATGTGGGCGTTCGACGGTGTTGGCCCGCTCGGTGATCCCAATTCTCAGACCAAGCAAAAATCCTTCATCCTTACCACCACTGAGTACTTCACCAAGTGGGCTGAAGCTGAAGCATACGCGGAGATTAAAGCTACCACGGTGTGCCGCTTCATCATGAAGAATATCATCTCGCGGTTCGGGGTACCAAGCAGCATCGTCACCGACAACGGGCCCCAGTTCGTCTCTCAATAGCTCAAGGATCTGTGTAAGAAGTTCAATATTGCATTGCATCATTCATCTCCATATTACCCACAAGGCAACGGTCAAGCCGAAGCCACTAATAAAACCCTTCTCAAAATTATAAAGAAAACATGTGAATCTCACAAATTCTCTGATTGACAAGAACGATTAGTGGAAGCTCTATGGGGTTACCGCACCTCCGTCCGTACTCCCACGGGGCAAACCCTTTATGCTCTTACTTACGGGATGGAGGTGGTACTCCCATATGAGATCATGATCCCTTCCCTAAGGGTATAGCTCGATAAGGAACTTAATCTCGATGAACGTCGAGAGGCGTTACTCGTCCAGTTGGAACTCTTAGATGAGAAAAGGATGAATGTGGCTGATCACGTATCCATTTATGAAAAGTGAGTTTCACGTTATTTTCAAAAGAAGGTAATTGAATGCAAATTTTAAAAAGGTGATATGGTTTTGAAACGTAAGTTCATTCGGTCTGCAGGTCCTAGGTCTAAATTACAACCTAACTGGGAAGGGCCGTTTGTCGTTAAAGAAGCTTATCCAGGGAATGCTTACCGCTTAGTAAACACAGAAGGTGAGGAGCTCGCTCACGCTTGGAATAGGTTGTATCTTAAGCGTTTCTTTCCTTAGAGTCTAAACCAGTGCCACCCCAATAGCGAGGTGTCCTTTTCCTTTCACCCTGAAGGAGGACCCCGAGCACGGCAATCACACACTACACGACATCCCTGGTCGGGTTTCCAACTCTGTAGGCACCGTTTCTCCTTGGCCATGCTTGGGGGAAAGTCAAAGTCCCTATCCGTTTCTCTCTTCGATCGAATCTAGGGGCAAGAGGTGAATAAGGGGGCGACAACTAATCTAGACACCCTGACGAGAGGAGGTCTCAAATAGGGGCAGTCCGTTATGACCTGACGTCACAAGAAAAAAGAAAAAGTAAAATGTAAAGAAAAGGAGCAGTCATCATGATAAAAGCAAAAGATTATCTTGAAAGTCCATCAATCATAATTCCAAAGCTCCAAGGAAAATGAAAAAGCTATGCATGGCAAGAGTGGCAGTACAGTTTCCCTACGGAATGTTATGAGTCCGGTCGTATGAGTGCCTAGAGTGGACAAAGGTTCGATGACGCACACAAAGCCCCAGCACAACAGACCGAATCCCTGAATGGATTGTCCGGAGAGGAACTCGAGCCCTAAAACTTCTATATCTGGCCTAAGCTTATCCCCATGTTATATTTTCTTTTTTAGGACTAAGACAAGTACCCTGGGTATGGCCTCTATAGAAGCACAGTCACGCAGATTGAGCCTTGGCTAGGGGTTGTCACCTCTATTACATGCCAACCTCGAAAACTCTCAATGGAATAGGGAGGACCCACATTTCTAGGCGGGGCACTGGTTTCCAAAATTCAAAAAAAAATCATATATTCAAAAAATTCAAAAAAATCATATATTTCAAAATCCAGAAAAAAATCATATATTTCAAAATCCAAAAAAATCATATATTTCAAAACCCAAAAACATCAGATATTTTCAAAATCTCACAAAAATTCGAATATTTGCAAAACTCCAAAAAATACCATCATGTGCATCGCATGCATTGTTTCCGTTATATCTTCCGCCTATTTAATAAGGCTCCACCCCTTGACCGAATATAAAGAATGGTCAGCTTTCTAACTTGTTTCAGGCAAGGGGTTAAGTCTAAGAACATATCTAACTTATTTTGTGTCTAAGTGTATGCAGAATGCAGGTTTAAGCCCAAGATTCAAGCTCACAAACCCACATGTTAAGGCTCTGTAACGGTCTGTTCTTGGACCGTCACATCATTCTAACGGCCCATCGTTCGACCGTCACCTTCTCCCGAAGGTCGAAACTCATTTGTTCTCAGTAAGCTCTCTCTGACGCGTTTATATTATACCGTCACCTCACTCTGGCGGCCTATTATTAGACCATTACACTCTCCTGAGAATAAGAAAACTCAATTTTTCTGAGCTCGCCCTCCTGACGGCTCATCGTCAGACCGTCAGAGTGTTGTGGCGGCCCTACATAGGACCGTTACATTTCCCAGAAACTCTGCTCTCTAGAATATTTGAGCCCAATCAAGCAACAAACTCATATTCCATCAACTTAGGCACTTCCATGTCATTCAATTAAACTTGATGATACATAAAATTGGTTGGTAAACTTCAATTTCATTACATTCAAGAAAGCTCAAATTACATTCAATTTTCTATCCGCATGAGGCCGGATCTTGCGTAGTTCCTTTACATAGGCACGGCGTTCCTCGTTGTTTTCTTCCACCTCTTCTTGCCACGGGCGCACTTTGCTGATCTCCCATAGGATCAGAGCGTTCCGGACTGCTCTTTCGTCCTCCTCAGTCCCCATCTTCCTAGCTTGAAGGGGAGGGAAATGTGATAGTGCCGGAACTGTAGTCCGGGGTAGCCCAATCTGAAGATAGCATCGGTGAGGGTTGTAGATCCCCATGGTAGTGTCCCCCACTAGCTATAGATCTAGGCCTGGTCGCCGTGGTACTTTGAGTAAGGTGCTCTGAAGAACTCTTGGATGCATCACGAACTTGTCTATTGGCAAGGTGTTGAGGAAAAGGCGCCAATCGTCCCGTGTTTTCTTGTCCGCCGTCCGTCACTTAACCTGCGAAGAGAATCCAAAGGTGCCTCCAATAAAGAATAAAGGGTGGCTCCCAAAGATCCGGCTAGCTGAAGGTATGTCTCCCTTGGGTTGAAATTTGATTCTCACTCCCATCCAACACTCGAGGAGCATCATTGAGCCAAAAAGAGGTCCTCCTAACCAAGCTGAGCTAAGCCCTTCATAAAGGTATGAAAGGACCGCTTGAGAAATGGATAAACCCCGCCACAACCCACTGATGATGCTAAGGTTTTGGATATCTAGGAGGTGGTCGGTGGTAGTAAAAGGAAGACTCCGCACAAGCAAACCGAAGTAGCCTTGGTAATGGCTTCATATCTTTCCCACTTGTTCTTGCAATGGGAGACTATCCATTGAGCCATGGGTATCAAGCTAATGTGGTGTGGGCTGATCATAGTCCTAACATCCTTCAGATTGTGGATGAAATCACTTAGAATCAAGGATGGGTCAATGGGCTCAATTGTATGGCACACTAGGTCTTCATCTCCCACTTTTGTCTTAGCAAGGGATAGGTATGTCTCTACCTCCTCTAATAGGACTGTAGCTTCAAAGGAAGGGAAGAGGAAGGTGTGTATTTGCGGATGCCATAACTCTATGAGGGAAGAAATGCTTGCCCAATCTAAGCATAATTTCTGGAAATTTTTGGCCAAAACTAATAGAGGTTGGAGATGCCATGCCCTTAGGATTGATAAGACCTCTAATGGAAGTTCTTTGATCATTGGAGCCACCCACTTTAGGTTGGAATAACACCTTGAGCCAGGCAAAGGTTAGAGAGAAAAGGAAAAGAAGAAGAAGAAGAGAGAAAGATCATAAGAAGTATGGAATGTGCAGAAAATTAATGGACTTTTGAACTCTATTGGAACTTACCTCTCTTTGTGCACTTGAACTTAGATGCTTGGGGATGGAGGTCAATCTTTGCAGCTCCGCATGCTCCTTTTTAGCTACTTTGGGCCCGGTGTAGACCTTCTCCTCCATGCCCATCACTCCAAAGCTCCTCTTCATGGTGTTCTTTGCTATTTTAAAGAAGTTCCAAGCCTTGTAGCAGAGAATTGATGTGAGTTACGATTTTTGGGCTCGTTCCTATTTATGAAGGCTTGATTTTGGTGTTAGAATGACAGAACTTGGATTAGAAAGCCTTATCCTAGGCCTGGGAGGGTTCTAGTGTGGATTAAGGCCTCTTTGCCTCGGGTTCGGGCTCTCACAGTAGAATCCGTCTCGGATTACACAGTTTTCCTCTGACGGTTCATCGTAGGACCGCCACAGATATTTGACGCTCCAACATTGGACCGTCACGTTCGTTCCTACACAGCCTTCACTCTGTCTGTTCTGACGGCTTAATCTTGGACCGTTACGTGACCCTGACGCTCCAAGATTACACCGTTACACTCTCTGCTGCAGGTTTCTTAATTCCCTCTTTCCATCCCTCTTTGGTCAAACCTGCCAGTCTCTCACTCTGTCTCTGCTCAACCTGTTCATCCACACACCCATGCATTCATTCACACATCCACATACTAAAAACAAAACACAACAAAAAAAGCTTTTTTCATTCCATTTATTATTCACATAGTCATGTACAAGTGTGTGCATCAAAAGAAAAGAAGAGTACAAAGTCACTCGGCCGGTTTATCACCCGGGCCGTCGCTGTCACCGATACCCTCGTGCCGCTTCGCTGGCGGCTCCATGACGTTGCTCTCCTCTCCCCACTGCCGTCTCTGCTCCGCCTCCTCATTCCTCCGCTGGACGGAAGAACTGGCAAGAAAATCCACAACTGATCCACTTGGGACGACGCTCTGAACGCCACTCCGTGCTCCAGTCTGGGAGGCGCTCCTCTCTAGTCCGCGGCCTATCATCCGCACTCTCCTCTCCATCATCCGTGGCCTATCATCCACACTGTCCTCTTCATCATCTGCGGCTCAATCTTCAGCTCAAAGATCTGACGTCGTGACTCCCTGGCCTTGGTCCGGTAATGCTCTAGGTTCGCTATCCTAGTGCGAAGTCTCTCTGCCTCGGCCCGTGCCTGTGCCAACTCCACTAGGAGTCTCTCTGTCTCCGACCGTCCTCGCTCCGCCTCAGCTAAAGCCGCGGTCAGCTCTCTCACCTGCATTAGCATTCTGCATAGTCAGTCAAATCAAGACATTTTGCATAATCTTAAGCATTTAAGTCTAAGGGAACTCGGTTGATTTCTTACCTGCTCCGCGAGGGCAGCCTTGGCATCCTCAGCCCGAGCAACCACTCGAGCGAACTCTGCATCTCGATCAGCTCTACCACCCGCAGGCTGTGAAGAGGAGGACAGAGCATCCGGTCCCACTCTCTGTGCTCCCTCGGCCCACTGCATTTTAGAAGTCAAAGTCAGTCAATTTCCATGATCACAAGCATTTAAGTCTAAGGGTTAGAAAACTCACCATGAGCTCCAAAGCTGTCCGATACTCATCCCGCTGCTGGATGGTAGCGTGGAGGATCCCCTCGAGCTCAACAATCCGTCCCTGTGGGTCTAGCTACATTTAGAAAACAAGTGTCAGCGCATATAGGAGTTTAATTAAATTAGATAGGCAAGAGTTTGAGTTTAGAAGTTCATACCGATCGTCGGGTGCCTCGAAACATCTGGTCGTCGTATTGCTGGGAGTAGGCCTCGTCACTGTCGGCTTGCTCTTTCACGGCTCATCCTTTCTTGTTCCAATCATGCACGTACTTCACCTTCCGGGCGCACCAGTCGATATCTCCGCTGATGCCCTTTGAAGACTTTCCAGGGCGCTCGTCGTTTCTACGTGGAAATGTTACCTCTGGCTGGTGAACTCCCCGCGTCCTAAAGATCAGGCGGTAGTGCAAGGGCTCGATGACGTTGATGTAATACAGCCAGAAGTCTCACCCACTGTACGCCAGGGAAGCCTTGACCCACGGCTGTCCCTCGTGGCCCTCGTCCCGATACGGTGTCCAGCGCACCTGAAAAGGCAATTGAGTCCATGTCAGCATTTAGAAGCATTTAACAACATTTAGCAGTATTTAGAAACATTTATGAGCATATAGAAAAGTTTAAGTTTAGGAGATTACCGATGCGTATGAAAATGAGTCTATATCATCCTGGATGGCTCTGGTCAGTCTGCTGACCGATCCCATGTCCCTCGTGACAATCCACCGCCTCGCGATGGGGATCCGCCCAGGATACATCTGTGTACCTCGCCCGATTCCTGGGAGGTAGAGGAAGCTCCAGATCACCATTTTAGAAATAAAATGTCAACATATAGCAGTCAAAAGCATATAGAAGCATTTTTAGAGTTTAGTATTTACCTGTAAGAAAGGTGAGAAGCCACCCAGCATCATCCGTCGGTCGGTCGTACTCAGAGACTTGAACAGGAAGGCGAGCACCGCCGCTCCCCATGCGTATCTGCCCACTCTACTAAGGTCCTCTAGCAAAGGCAGGAGCCTGCAGCTGATCACATCCGCTCTGGCCGGGAACAGTAGCTTCCCGAATAGCAGGATCAGGAAGCGCCTCAGAACTCTATCTCCCTCTGGCCCTGCCTCCGCTGCTACCCTCGGGCGGACCTGCTCAATCACTCTGTCAAGGTGCGGTTCTGGAAGCTCCCCTACTGTGATAGCTACTCCTTGAAGCCCCAGGCTCTCCTGAAGTCTCGATCGTGATAACTGGGACGATGGATGCCCCTGCCTCAGTAAATCCAGCCCCAGCAGCTCCTGCGCTAGCTCCCGATAGTCGCCATAGGTCCAGCCTGTCACGGCTGCTCCATGGACCTTCAGCCCTGTGATCCTCGCTATATCCTCCAGTGTTGGAATCATATGACCCCATGGGAAGATGAACGCCCGGCTGACTGGATCCCATCTCTCGTGTAACGCATACAGGAATGGCGTGTCCATCCTCGTCACTTCTATGCTGAGGACTTCCCTGAAGCCCATAGCAGCTAGCCTCTCTCTCTGGTATTCCGGCAGTGCCTGGTACACTGCCATGATCTGGAGCCAAGAAATCCTAGTTCTTCTTTTCCCCTGCACACATGTAGAACATAAGTTAGTCATTGCATTAGTTCGAGTTCATTGCATTTAATATGAATAAAACACCAAAAAAATTAAAAAAGCAAAACCCAAAAAAATCAATTTCTGGCTCTGGTTTCTCTGACGGCCCTGTTCTGGCACGTCAGAGGTCTCTGACGCACCAAGTGTGGAGCCCCAGGACCTGTAACGGTCGCTGGAAGGACCGTTACGTCCTCCCCGGTAGGGCATCGTCTCTTATGTTCCCTCTATTCGTGGAAATGGCCAGAATGGCCTACAAACGATTATAATGGGTCCCCAAACCCATTATCCTCCCCTCAATCACACATGCATGCTTTGAAAACAATAAAAATGGAATTTTTGGGGCGGAACCCTACCTCGCGATCTCGGCCTCTCTTCTTCTTCTCCGGCGCCGCCGTCCATTCTTCATCACCGGCAGCACCTCCAGCGTCTTCTTCTTCTTCTTTAGCCCCTTCTACGGCCGGCGGAGGATTCTCCTCCACCGATTGGTCCGCCACCGTTGTCGGTTGCTCGTCTGCAGGTGAGCCTGCCGCCGGGGTGACTTCCTCTTGGTCCACCCGTGCCCTAAACCCCCTTAGTGCCTTTCTCTTGATCGCCAGCTTCTTCTTCCCCTTCTCCCTCGCCATTGGTGGCCGGGAGGGCTCGTCGCCGGACATGGTCACCGGTGGGTTTTTTTGGCTCGGTTGGACGTTGTGTTTGGTAGTTGGGTGTTTGAACAAATGAGAGAGGGAATGAGCCGATCGGTTTGTTTTTTTGGAACGCCCAGGAAATGTAACGGTCTATCGAAAGACCGTCACATGTCTTTGATGCGTTATTCTTAAACCGTCAGGTGATTGAGTCATTTATTTTGAGAAACATGAAACAACGCTGTGAGACGCGTCATATTTGGACCGTTACATTTGTCTAGCGCTCTTTTATTAGACCGTTAGAAGCTTTAAATCATGTGATGGATGATGATGCCCTATTTCATGCTTGAATGATTATTATGCTTTCAATGCTTTATCTTATCAATGCAATTCATGCTTATGAATGGTTATGCCTCATTTCATGCTTATGGTTAATTGTCGTTGGCTAACTCCTTTTCTATGGATGAAATCATGAAAGCCATCATGCTGTGCCGTTCGCCGCGCAGGTAAGTCAGGTACAGTATCTCTATCCCTATATCCTTTAATGCATTACTATATGTTATCTATGATATATTATCTCGAGAACCGGCTGGTCATTCATGTGTTCTGGGATATGATGTTCCCCTTAAACAAAAACGATGATGATCTAGGTGCACATATTTAATCGTTGGATAGGCCGTTAGGTTGGAAAAGCTTGGGGACGATGGTTCTGTCTTGCACGCCGTGGTTGCAGATGGTGTCCTGACCCTGGTTTCTCTGGTCTAGCAATACCATTCTCGAGTATCTTCTTATTTTATCTTTCTTGGCATTCATTTTGATGATTTTATTTTCCTTTAGCCCAGCATGCATTGTTGATTTGTTTTTTTCCTTTTTTGTTTGTTTGTAATGTGACGAATGATAAATATGATAAGCAAATCACAATGATCTCAATCAACCTATGAACATGTGGACCATGAACCTAGGCAATCAGGAGAAGCTCTAGCATGGGCGAAGCTATCTTAAAACTAAATTAAAGAAGGCGAAGAAAAACACACGCTGGAGCGTGGAGCAATGGAATAAATAAAACACACCACGTGGGTGGAACAAGCGAAGGAAATAAGAGATATGAGAGAGAAAACCAATGCCCAATACTAAGGAAGGAACGTGATCGCCACTAAGGTAATAAAACAAGCCAAAGACCTGAATAGTACCTTAGAAATAGGAGGATGATGCACTCGCCCACGGGAGAGAGAAACTAATGAAATCTGCAGATCTGTTGAATGTAACGATCAATAGCCTGTGCGTCACAGAAGTGTGACGGTCGCTCGATGAACCGTTGGAGAAGCCTGACGCGCCTAACCAAGACCATCAGAGAACCTGCAGAATCAACTTATGAATTCTTCGAACTCCAAACCTTCCAGCCGACTAGAAAGCTTGGGCCTCGTCTTATGAACTCTGTAAACCTGCCAAAGAACGTGCAACACAAGAAAACAACCCCAAATTATCCCTTCAAACAAGTGTAGTATCAATAATCAAAGGACTTAATTTCATTCAAAAGGAAAGGGGAATACCGGGGAAGTTTTGGTTTTTTAACCCCTCTGGGTGTTTTAAAACGTGGGAGGGAAGTTTAGATGATTGAAACAAGTGATAGAACGTGAGAGAAAGGAGAGGGACAATGCTATGATGAGAGAAGAAAGGGAAGAACACAAGTGTGCAAACTATGAACTTTAAAACCCAAAACCGAAGTACTCCCTTGATTGAGATGTAGATGGACGTAGAACCAAGCTCCTCTTGGATGAATATGACTCTAGAAAGCGGCAGCACTTCGACGTAAACTCCAGATTTCTCCTCCTTAAGCCATGAAGTCAAGGGTTCTATTTATAGACCCTCCAACTCTTCTGGTCGAGCAAAGGATAATGCAGCAAGAAAGGAGGATAATTCTTAGCAAACTCTTGAAGATAATACTCCCAAGAGTCCATAGAATCAAACAGAAGGTTCTGAAGATCAGATTTGGAAGAGAAATCACAAGATCAAACTCTCAATTCGACTACGGAGTGGCAGAGAAAAGACCAGACCAGCCAGGACTCTCTGTTAGATGTAACGGCTGCACGACAGACCGCCACAGGCATGTAACGCGCTAGGGAAGGCCGTCACAAAACCTTATCTCTTAAGAGATAAGATCAACGGGAAGAAGATCAAAGTAGTTGGACTCTGCAGAAATGTAACGGCCAAAGGATGATGCAGTAGAAGAACGTAACGGTTGCACGACAGACCGTTAGAATCAACGGATAGGCAAAGGATAAGGATTGAAAACGAAGCCTTAAGCTGTAGGACTCCTCAAGATGTAATGGCCCAAGGCTAATGCGTTAGAAGAACGTAACGCCCCTGTGGTGGACCGTTAGAGACAATAAGGATCAAAAATGATAAGAGCTTGCCAAGCTTCATCCAAACGACAAGCGCCGAGGAAACCAGACTCAACCAAGAGGTCAAGACCCATGAAATAAGCCTCCAACTGATCAAGAGAGCTTAATGAAGAATGAACAACTTGGAGCATCATATAGAATGAACAAGGAGATGACCCAACTTATTGGTCATAAAACGGGTGTCAACAGATGCCCCTCCTTAACGTCCTCTTTGCAGGGGAGCGAGCGGAGGTGAAGCGAAAGCGAAATGGAGATGAAGCAGAGTGGACTGAAAAGCGGGTGTTAAGGCAAACGACACCCGTTCAACCAACAAGCGATAGGAATTTTTTGGAAAACTTCAAACCAATCACAAGGAAATAGCCAACCAAAGGACGCATGTCTGGAGGATTTAACAACTAAGGAAAGGAAAACACGGCTAGCCGCCGGAGGCAACGGAAAGGAAAGAGACGATTAACTAAACTCCAGACAGGAATCTTCAGCTAACCAAATCAAGCGAGTAGATCGAAGGAAACCTTCCAATTCAGAGTGGAAATAACTCTCCTTATTCGAGATTGTTGAACACAGCTATTCACCATCATCGAAATATCTTGATAAATGAAGAGTTTCATGAAAGCTCAAAGAATGCGTATGATGCATGCTAGGCTAAAATAAAAGAAATCATCAAAATGAATGCAAAGAAAGAATAAAATATAAAATACTCGAGAATAATATTACTAGACTGGAGAAATTAGGGTCAGGACACCATCTACAACCACGGTGTGCAAGACAGAACCATCGTCCCCAAACTTTTCCAACCTAACGGCCTATCCAACGATTAAACATGTGTACTTAGATCATCATCATTTTTGTTTAAGGGGAACATCAGATCCAAGAGCACATGAATGACCAGCCGGTTCTCGAGATAATATATCATAGATACCATATAGTAATGCATTAAGGAATAAGGATTCGGGATACTATACCTGACTTACCTACTTGAGGAACGGTAGCGTGATGCTATTTATAACTTCATCCATGAAAAAAAAAGGTTAGCCAATGATAATAAAAATGAGCATGAAATAAGGCATAACCATTTATACGCATGAGAAGCATCAATAATATGCATCATGGCAGAAAATGCGACCATTCTAGCATCAAATAGACCATTTTATTCATCAAGAAACTTGCAAGCTGTAACGGCCTGCTAAGGGTGCGTCACACAAAGTAACGGTCGAGGACAGGACCGTTATGTTAGACAGGAGGACGGTGAGCTAGAAGGGGAGGGGATGAATAGATCACCGTTTAAAAAATATTTGTCCAAGCCGAGGAAATCTTAGAAGATGAGATGGGCTAGGAAGACTGACTATATGTAAAATAATCCGAAGCCTCAACCAAGATAAAGAAGGTCACGAGCGCAGAACATATATCACTCAGAATTTCATCAGCACATATGCACAAGCACTAAGCGAGCAGTCAGACCAAGGTTTCGATCATCAACAATCACACTTACTTCATGAAACCAGACAAAAGCATAAAGAGAAAAGATGCGCACAATCACACCATGAAGAACAAGAGGTTTAGATGGTTCAGTCTGCAACCTACAGACTTACGTCCATCCCTCACTCTAGGCCGAGTGAGGCTTCCCTTTCACAAGAAAGAACCGCAGACTCAGTCTGCCAACAACACGCTGATCCACAGCTTGGGGATCGAAATCCCTACAGACGCTGAACTCACAGCTTGCACCCAGGTCTCACACCACAAGACCTGACCCGAAGATAACTCTCTGTTAGCGCAGCAAGAGTGATATAGAAGGGGGGGGATGAATAGATCACTCCCAATTTGTAGAAACTTAAGCGGAATAAATTTTCTACTGCTAACGCACCTCCTTAAACCGTACACAGAGGGATGTAAATGAGAATGAAGAGCGAATCACATGGAAGTAAAGAGCCGAGCAGATGAAGAGCATAGAGAACAATAGAAAACCACAGAGGAGGCACTCGGTTTTTAGGTGGTTCGATTGCAGTCCGCAATCTGCATCCACCCCTCACTCCAACTAGAGTGAGGATTCCACTAGACGATGCTAGATCAATGCAGACTCAGTCTGCGAACAACACGCTGCCACACAGCTTGAACACCAAGGGAGACAAAACCCTCAACCAAGTTCTGCTACCCACAGAACTTGAAACCTGTTCTAGCTCCCAGCTAGAACACGACCGGAGAAACCTCTCCCTTCCTCCACACACCGGAGGGAAACTGTTAATGACAACCAGTCACTAACACCACCAGAGATCACCGATCTCTCTTCCTCTGCAACACAGAGGGAAACTGGAGTGATACTCCCTTCCTCCACACACCGGAGGGACAACAATTCAGATCAGAATAGAAGGACAAAAAATAAACGAAAGCAAAGTGGAAAACGAAAAACAATGAGAAGGAATCGGTTCTGAAACCCAATACAAATGTAGCTTCAAATGAAGCAATTCATCAATCAGCACACACACTCTCTCTCTCTCGACCAAACTCCTCTCAGATATTGAACTCTCTGCTCTTTTCCTTTCTCTTTCTTTCTCTCTGCACTTTTCTTTCCTTTTCTGGATCGAAGGACGTATATGCTCTCCAGGCTTCTTCTTCGATCAACCTTCATCTGAAGACGAAGGCTTCATTTTATACCTGGAGCAGCAGCAGGGCGCGTGTGGCTTCCACAGTTCCCGCCCTAAGAATTCGGACCACGTGGCAGCATCCAGTAGACTGTCAGAACACGTGTCCTCATCTGGGCATTCTCCTTATCCTCGGATCACGTGCCCAGCACCAGTACGCTCAGCAACTGGAGGTAGATGGCGTCAACTCACTTGCTCCAAAGAGTTGACGCACCCATCATAGATCTTCAACCTTTTTAACCGCTGCGTCGACTCCATCAGCCCGTGGCGTTGACGCATCGATGATCCAGTGATCAAGTCTTTAGCAGATGGGCGTGCTGCGTCGACGCCGCTCCACTGCTGCGTTGACGCTTTGTAGGCAGCCAGAGGTGAGTCGTTCCTTTCTTGGACTGCTGCGTCGACGCTGCCAGTTGGTGGCGTTGACGCACGAACGTGTACATTTCTATACTGGCATCTCTTATTCCGCTGCGTCGACGCTTCTTGTTGATGGCGTTGACGCAGTGGAAGATTTCGTGATGGCTTCATCGCTTGTAAGAGTCTCTGCTACTTTAACTGCTGCGTCGACGCTGCTTGCTTGTGGCGTTGACGCAATAGAAGACGACGTGAAAGCTTCGTCTACTGATGCGTGGACGCTTTAAGCTTCAGGCGTCGACCCTGCTCCCTTCAGCAACAAGAAAGAAGTGTATAGACTTAGTGTTAACGTTGAGCTCAATGTACAGACTCAATCAAATGAGGAGTTTCCAGTGTATGGACTTGCAATTCAAACAGCAATGAATAGACTTTAGAGAAATGAAGTCTAGTGTATAGACATGGAGAGCTGTTCAATGTGTTGGGTTGGCGTTGTATAGACTTGGCTTTGAGCACTTGGGCTGAAGGCAATGTGCAGACTATGCGATGTATAGACTTTGCCCAAGGAACCGAATGTATAGACTTCGCCACAGTCTAAAGAGCATACTTTGCAAAAGTGAGCGAGCCAATGTGTAGACTTCACAATAAGCAGTCCGATGTACAGACTTCAAGAAGTCTTGACAACGAACACTGTTCAGACTTTGCAAACACGAGACGATGTATAGACTTGCTAGTCTGAAGGCCAACTGTTTAGACTAGAATCGCTTGAAGCGATGTACATACTTGGTGAGGCTCAAGCAGTGTACAGAGTTGAAAGTCTCACAAACGAGTGTATAGACTTAGGCTTTTAACACAGTGTTTAACATGCTGAGTTGACGCTGCAGCCCAATGAGTTGACGCTGCAACGTATTACTATTACGTTCAACTGATGATGTATAGACTTAATCAAATGAAGAACCTGAACAGAAGAGTCTACGCATCAGCACACTGAGTTGACGCACTGGTGTGAAGACTGTGCAGACAGAGTGAATAGACTTGAAGGAGTTATGCCAATGAACAGATGAGTCGACGCATCAGAAGGGGTGGGTCGACCCACTGCTATCAATACTAGCTAAGCAGAGTGTAGATAAAATCATGATAGCATGCTTATCTGACAACCAAATGAACTGTACTCACTCACATGATGAAACAACATTAATCTAGAGATAGAAGATTGATTTATAGTGTGAGACATCATCAAAACCATAGGAATGCAACAATCTCCCCCTTTTTGATGATGACAACACTATGAATCATGCAATATCAAGTTTCAACAAAAAGTTAATACCAGCTGCAACAAGCAGAATAAATTCAAGACATGCTCATGCAAATGAATTAAACATTCCCTACAGCACACTCTCATCTCCCCCACAACTCATAACCATTTCTTCCACGAAGCAACATGACTCCCCTCAAAGCTCAAGACAAAACCAATACTCACTGAAATTGCAAACTTCTCACTGAAATTGCAGATATTGCAAGCTTCTCTCCCCCTTTGACATCAGCAAAAAGAACTGCAGAATGTATGACAGTGCTGGAAACATGAGGACTGAGGGCAGTAACTTCTTAGTGCAGAAAGTCACGAGTAGGTCTTAAGAGAATAAGTGAGTTTCTAATCTCAAGAGAGGATTCTTTGGACTTCAGTACACAATAGAGAAGTAGAGTTATAGACAAGTTTATCAGCATACATAGTGGATGATTGAGAGCAGGAGTTGACAAGTATGGCCAGATATAGCTGATCATTCAACTATTTCACAAGACAGCAAGAGACTAAATCAGAGAGGTGTTCTCAAGGTATTGAAGACAAGCAATCCATTAGTTGCATAACAACAAGGAATTTTTGTTGGAGATGATTTTCAAGAAGATCAATGAGTAAGTTGGTAGTTCACTTCCTTTGACATTAGGGAGACACCTTGATTAGAGGCCTGAATCCCCAGTTACTCAGAGTGAGTACCTCATTACTTCCCCCTTTTTTTTTAATAAGGAACAGAGTTAGTAACTGTGGCTTTTGACATTAGGGAAACACCTTGATTAGAGGCCAGAGTCCCCAGTTACTCACCAGCAAGCCACCATTGCTCTGTCATGACTTTTCATTCATTTTAAGCATTTGACACCTCATGACTTGGGAGAAATATTCATTTCATTGATGAAGCTCCCAGTTTCTCAGTGATCAAAACAGAACATGTTTGTTCAGTTAAGCCCTTGAGTTAAAAAGATAGAATGATTGAAGACAATACCAAAAAGAACTTTTCTTGAATTGAGTCTTGAAGTCTAGATTTCAAGTTGATTGGGTCAGATAACAAGACATACAAGTTTTTGGCCTGAACCATAATCAATGACAATGTAGGAAGATATACTTTATGCAATTAGTCCAGATCTCTGAAGGAGTACCAAAGGAAGGATTCTAACTTGAAGATTAGAGTCACTGACTTATAGACTTAAGAGATAAGTGACACTCTATTTTCTGAGAGAACCACACTAAATCAGTCATGCAAAACCAGCAAAGGTACACATCTGGACAGCCCTTTTGAATCTGTCAGAGAACTTCTCTTCTCACATCACAACTCAGCTCCCCCTAAGACATAGCATACCTCAAAAACCATTCCAGCAAAAAAATCTCAAAGCTCCCCCTTACCTAGAGCATTCTGAAGGCTAACCAATAAGGATTCAGAACTCCCTCTTAAACCAGCATGAAAGAAGGCTAAACAGCAGATAGACACAACTCCCCCTCACAACAAGAACAGGCTCCATAACTAAGACAATTTGTATAAGCCTAATTCTCTTCTCAAAGTGGAAAATTTTTCATTATCCAGAGGTTTTGTGAATATGTCAGCAATCTGATTATCTGTGCCTACATGAATCAGTTCAAAATTATTCTTAGACACCTCATCTCTTATAAAATGATGTCTTATCTCTATGTGTTTGGTTCTTGAATGCAAAACAGGATTTTTAGCAAGATTGATGGCACTAGTATTATCACAGTAAATAGGTGTGCACCCCAGGTCTACTTGGTAGTCCTGAAGCTGGTGTTTAATCCAAATGACTTGTGTTCCACAACTCCCTGCAGCCACATATTCAGCTTCTGCAGTGGAGAGGGCCACAGAATGTTGTTTCTTGGAGCCCCAAGACACTAAACACCCACCCAAGAATTCACAATGGCCACTAGTGCTTTTCCTGTCTAGTTTACAGCCGGCATAGTCAGCATCTGTGTATGCTACTAGGTTAAGTGTGTGAGATGCAGGAAACCATAAACCTAG
Source organism: Amorphophallus konjac (assembly GCA_022559845.1). Taxonomy (NCBI): domain Eukaryota; kingdom Viridiplantae; phylum Streptophyta; class Magnoliopsida; order Alismatales; family Araceae; genus Amorphophallus; species Amorphophallus konjac. The sequence goes on along the minus strand of CM040128.1, from coordinate 237,299,096 downwards.
AGAATGACTAGCTGACAAATATCTGAAGATTCTTTTAACTGCAGCTAAGTGTAGTTCAGTAGGTCTAGACTGATACCTTGCACACATTCCTACACTGAATTGTATATCAGGTCTAGAGGCTGTCAAGTAAAGTAGTGATCCAATCATACCTCTATAAAGTTTGGCATTTACTTCTTTACCTGTCTCATCTGCATCCAATGAAGTATTGGTGCCCATGGGTGTAGTAATGTGCTTTAAGTTTTCCATGCCAAACCTTTTGAACAGTTCCATTGTGTATTTGGTTTGGTTGATGAAGCACCCATCTTCTAGCTGCTGTACCTGCAATCCAAGAAAATATTTTAGTTCACCAACCAAGCTCATTTCAAATTCAGCAGACATCATGGTAGAAAATTCATCACATAGTTCATGCTTAGTTGATCCAAATACAATGTCATCTACATATACCTGAACTATGATGAGATCTTTATTCATGCCCTTGGTAAATAAGGTCTGATCAACTTTACCTCTTTTGTAGCCCTTGCTGATCAGAAATTCAGACAATCTTTCATACCAAGCTCTTGGAGCCTGCTTTAGACCATACAAGGCTTTGTTTAACCTGAAAACTTGGTTAGGTTGAGGAGAATATTGAAATCCAGGAGGTTGTTCAACAAAAACTTCTTCTTTAATAACTCCATTTAAAAAGGCACTTTTAACATCCATTTGTTGGAGTTTTATGTTCTTTGAGCATGCAAAGGCAAGCAACAATCTTATAGCTTCCATCCTAGCAACAGGTGCATAGGATTCATCAAAGTCTACACCGAATTCTTGACAGTAGCCTTTGGCTACTAGTCTGGCCTTATTCCTCGAGATAATTCCATCTTCGTTCATCTTATTTTTGAACACCCACTTGGTTCCTATGACATTAATACCATCTGGTCTTGGGACAAGCTCCCAGACATTATTCCTTTCAAACTGACCTAATTCCTCACTCATAGCATTGACCCAAGCTTGATCAGCTAAGGCCTCTTCTACTGTTTTGGGTTCAATTTGTGAGACTAATGCAATTAAGTCATCATTATTCACATTTCTAAAATGAGACCTAGTCCGAAGAGGATCTTCAGGATTGCCTATGACTTTATCTAAAGGATGGTCTTTAAGAAATCTAATATTTGTTGAAGACTCACCTGTTTCTCTTGGACCTTCCTGATTGGGGGAATTTGTTTCCCCACTTGGCTGAGTGTTCTCTTCTTCCTGTTGGTCTTCTAGAAAATCTCCACCATGATTAGAATCCCTGTCAAGATTTTCAACATTAGAAACATCTTTCTTTTCACTAAAAAGAATGTGTGGAGATTCTTCCACTTTCTGATCTGATACGTTAAATACCCTATATGCCCTTGACACTTCAGAGTAACCCAAGAATATTCCAGGTGAACTCTTGGCTTCAAACTTGTCTAAATCTTTCTTATCATTGTTATGAATAAAACATTTTGCTCCAAAAATTCTGAAATGAAACAAGTTTGGTTTCTTACCTTTTAGAAGCTCATAGGGTGTTTTCTTGTGTATGGGTCTTACCATGGCCCTGTTGATTATGTAGGTTGCTGTATTGGCCGCTTCTGCCCAAAACCTTCTAGGTAACTTACTTTCAATCAACATGGTCCGGGCCATCTCCACCACTGTCCTATTTCTTCTCTCCACAATCCCATTTTGTTCAGGTGTCCTGGGAGAAGAAAACCTGTGAGTTAGTCCTTCTTTGTCACAAAGATCAGTAAACATTGAGTTTTCAAACTCACCTCCATGGTCAGATTGAATAGAACTAACCTTGTACTTCCCTTCTTGTTTGACCTTATTGAAAAACAGATTAAACTTTTGAAATGCATCACTCTTATTTGCTAAGAAAAATATCTATGAATATCTAGAGAAGTCATCTATGATGACATAGCCAAACCTGCTTCCATTAAGACTCTGAGTTCTAGTTGGACCGAAAAGGTCCATATGAAGAAGTTCCATTGGTCTCGAAGATAATGGCTCAGATCTTAATTTAAAAGAGTTTCTGGTCTATTTGCCTAGAGCACAGGCATCACATGCTTTTGATATAGCGTTGAAATTAATTCTAGGCATGTCTCTAACTAAATCATGCTTGACCAATTTATTTAAAGTTGAAAAGCTAGCATGGCCTAGACGTCTATGCCATTCAAAGGCATCATTTTCAGAATTGGCAGATAAGCAAATCGTAGATTCAGAATTCTCATCTAAGTCTACAATGTAGACATTATTAACCCTGTTGGCTACAAATTTAACCATGTCAGAATTCGTTTCAAGGATTTTACATAAACTATCATCAAATACAACCCTGTGACCCCTGTCACATAATTGGCTAATGCTAATCAGGTTGTGTTGAAGCCCTTCCACAAGTAATACTTTTTCAATGGAATTTGTGGAAGACTTACCTACTGTGCCAACTCCAATTATTTTACCTTTGTTCTTTCCTCCAAACTTGCCCAGACCTGGCTTCATCTCTATCTTGCTGAACTTGGATCGGTCTCCTGTCATATGCCTGGAGCAGCCACTGTCGAGGTACCACTTGTTGTCTTCAGCTGCCAGGCCGACCTACACAAGTATATCAAGCAGAGTGATTTGGAACCCAAGATGAGTTGGGTCCAAGGACATTGTTTAAATCTCTGATCAAGTGTTTAGGTATCCAGATTTGTTTCAGCATGGTTTTCTCTGGCACCTTCCTTTCTGGTTTTTTAAAGTTCAATCTAGCTGAACTGGAGGAGTGAGTTCTATTCCTTTCATTGGTCTTCCTATTCCTAAGAAATTTCCTGTAGGCTTGTTGATTGGCATATCTTTGACCATGAAAGTTATTCCTCCAGTAGGTCTTGTTTGGACCCATCTGATTGTTATAATTCCAGCTTTTATTCTGATTTATTTTCTTGGTCTAGCTACCATTTGTGTTCTGGTGAATGGACTTAATGTTATTTTTCATAAAGTTCATTCCAATCTTAAATGGTTGTCCAGTACTGGTTTTTGTGTTTTCTTTAGGACTTTGAGTTTCCTTAGAGCTGTTTGAGCTGGATGGTGTGTCCAGCTTTTCTTTTCCCTTCTCTGGACAGAAGGTGATGGTCTTGAATTGCAAGGGTCTCTTGTTGGTTGGGTTATAGCCTAGACCTTCCTTATTGAAATTGACCCTAGTCCCTAGTATAGCATCTAGGCTAGTCTTTCCTTGGACAAATTTTTCTAAGACTTTCTGTTTGTCTTCCAGCTCCTTTTGAAGATACTCAGAATTCTTTAGGAGTTCAGCATTTACTTTCTTCACAGCTTCATATTTCTCTGAATTTACTCTAATTTCATTCATGCCTTCTTCAATTTTAGCTTTAAATTCATTGAGCTGTTTTTGACTTTCTTGAATTTCTCCCTTAAGCTTATCATTCTGTTTCCTTAGTGAGGTCATTTCTTCTAGTTGTTCTTTTAGCTTTTCATTTTCCTCACATACCAGAGTTTGTTCTTCAACATTTGTGTTAAAATTTCTTTTCAGAACTCTGTGCTCTTTACTAAGAGAATTAAATTTATCTAACAAATCACCATAAGCATCCTCCCAGTCATCAATTGAGAAATTTTCAAAGACATTTATTACCTCCTCTTCACTGTTTGCCATAAGGCAAATTCCATCTTCATATTCTTCTGAGGAAGCATCTTCAGGGTCTTCTTCTTCCTCGCTCCATGTGTAGACCATCGCCTGTGGCTTCTTCTTCTTCTGCACCATTATATTTTTCTTCTGAAGATAGGGACCCTTCTTCTGGAGGTCTGGGCATTCGCCTCTCATGTGTCCCTGTTTGTTACAATTAAAACAAGTCAGTTTCTTAGGATTTCTATCCCTGTAACTGGTAAATTCAGCATTCTTGTTAAAGGGTTGTGGCTTCTTCTTCCTAAAGGTCTTTCCCTTTTTCTTCAAAAATTTTCTGAACTGTCTAGTGAGCATTGCCTGCTCCTCCTGGTCGAGATTTGACAGACCTTCAAGCTCAGACTCGGACTCAGGGCTACTACTGCTGCTTCAACTGTTGCTACCCTTTTTGCGGGAAGCTCTTAGGGCTACATTTTTACCCTTCCTCTCACTTCCTTCTCCACCTCCTTGGAAATTCATCTCATAGGTCATCAGGGATCCTATGAGTTCATTCACAGTTAAGACAGTCAAATCTTTTGACTCCTCACAATGGCCTTAGTGTGCCATGCCGGGGATAAAGATCTAAGGATTTTCCTGACTATATCTGCCTCAGCAAGATCCTTCCCTATCCCTTTGAGAGTGTTAGTGATCAAGGATAACCTGGCATACATTTCGGTTATATTCTCATCTGCATTCATCTTAAACATTTCATACTTAGAAGTGTAGAGGTTTACCTTCGAGGCTTTCACTTGAGTTGTACCTTCATAGATCAATTGCAGCTCATCGTACATTCGTTTGGCAGTTCTGTATGCAGATATACGAGCATATTCCTCTGGATGAACAGCACACTGGATTATGTTCAGTGCCGTCCAGTTGAGTGACGAGAGCTTCACATGATCATCTGTCCAAGCATCCTCGTTTGGTGGCAGCTCATATGGCCCCACCGTGATTACTCTCCACAATTTGTGACTCTGAGCTCTGATGAACACTTCCATCCTGTTCTTCCAAAACAGATAGTTACTACCATCGAAATAAGGAGGGCGACTAATGGATTGACCTTCGGCCATGAAGGTTCTAGGACCACCACCATTTCCTTGACCGTTCGTCCACATGGCGTAAACCTGCTCTGATACCAAATGTTAGCGCATCAAGAGTGATATAGAAGGGGGGGGATGAATAGATCACTCCCAATTTGTAGAAACTTAAGCGGAATAAATTTTCTACTGCTAACGCACCTCCTTAAACCGTACACAGAGGGATGTAAATGAGAATGAAGAGCGAATCACATGGAAGCAAAGAGCCGAGCAGATGAAGAGCATAGAGAACAATAGCAAACCACAGAGGAGGCACTTGGTTTTTAGGTGGTTCGATTGCAGTCCGCAATCTACATCCACCCCTCACTCCAACTAGAGTGACAAATTCCACTAGACGATGCTAGATCAATGCAGACTCAGTCTGCGAACAACACGCTACCACACAGCTTGAACACCGAGGGAGACAAAACCCTCAACCAAGTTCTGCTACCCACAGAACTTGAAGCCTGTTCTAGCTCCCAGCTAGAACACGATCGGAGAAACCTCTCCCTTCCTCCACACACCGGAGGGAAACTGTTAATGACAACCAGTCACTAACACCACCAGAGATCACCGATCTCTCTTCCTCTGCAACACAGAGGGAAACTGGAGTGATACTCCCTTCCTCCACACACCGGAGGGACAACAATTCAGATCAGAATAGAAGGACAAAAAAATAAACGAAAGCAAAGTGGAAAACGAAAAACAATGAGAAGGAATCGGTTCTGAAACCCAATACAAATGTAGCTTCAAATGAAGCAATTCATCAATCAGCACACACTCTCTCTCTCTCTTGACCAAACTCCTCTCAGATATTGAACTCTCTGCTCTTTTCCTTTCTCTTTCTTTCTCTCTACACTTTTCTTTCCTTTTCTGGATCGAAGGACGTATATGCTCTCCAGGCTTCTTCTTCGATTAACCTTCATTTGAAGACGAAGGCTTCATTTTATACCTGGAGCAGCAGCAGGGCGCGTGTGGCTTCCACAGTTCCCGCCCTAAGAATTCAGACCACGTGGCAGCATCCAGTAGACTGTCAGAACACGTGTTCTCATCTGGGCATTCTCCTTATCCTCGGATCACATGCCCAGCACCAGTACGCTCAGCAACTGGAGGTAGATGGCGTCAACTCACTTGCTCCAAAGAGTTGAAGCACCCATCATAGATCTTCAACCTTTTTAACCGCTGCGTCGACTCCATTAGCCCGTGGGGTTGACGCATCGATGATCCAGTGTTCAAGTCTTTAGCAGATGGGCATGCTGCGTCGACGCCGCTCCACTGCTGCGTTGACGCTTTGTAGGCAGCCAGAGGTGAGTCATTCCTTTCTTGGACTGCTGCGTCGACGCTGCCAGTTGGTGGCGTTGACGCACGAACGTGTACATTTCTATACTGGCATCTCTTATTCCGCTGCGTTGACGCTTCTTGTTGATGGCGTTGACGCAGTGGAAGATTTCGTGATGGCTTCATCGCTTGTAAGAGTCTCTGCTACTTTAACTGCTGCGTCGACGCTGCTTGCTTGTGGCGTTGACGCAATAGAAGATGACATGAAAGCTTCATCTACTGATGCGTGGACGCTTTAAGCTTCAGGCGTCGACCCTGCTCCCTTCAGCAACAAGAAAGAAGTGTATAGACTTAGTGTTAACGTTGAGCTCAATGTATAGGCTCAATCAAATGAAGAGTTTCCAGTGTATGGACTTGCAATTCAAACAACAATGAATAGACTTTAGAGAAATGAAGTCTAGTGTATAGACATGGAGAGCTGTTCAATGTGTTGGGTTGGCGTTGTATAGACTTGGCTTTGAGCACTTGGGCTGAAGGCAATGTGCAGACTATGCGATGTATAGACTTTGCCCAAGGAACCGAATGTATAGACTTCGCCACAGTCTAAAGAGCATACTTTGCAAAAGTGAGCGAGCCAATGTGTAGACTTCACAATAAGCAGTCCGATGTACAGACTTCAAGAAGTCTTGACAACAAACACTATTCAGACTTTGCAAACACGAGACGATGTATAGACTTGCTAGTCTGAAGGCCAACTGTTTAGACTAGAATCGCTTGAAGCGATGTACATACTTGGTGAGGCTCAAGCAGTGTACAGAGCTGAAAGTCTCACAAACGAGTGTATAGACTTAGGCTTTTAACACAATGTTTAACATGCTGAGTTGACGCTGCAGCCCAATGAGTTGACGCTGCAACGTATTACTATTATGTTCAACTGATGATGTATAGACTTAATCAAATGAAGAACCTGATCAGAAGAGTCTACGCATCAGCACACTGAGTTGACGCACTGGTGTGAAGACAATGCAGACAGAGTGAATAGACTTGAAGGAGTTATGCCAATGAATAGATGAGTCGACGCATCAGGAGGGGTGGGTCGACCCACTGCTATTAATACTAGCTAAGCAGAGTGTAGATAAAATCATGATAGCATGCTTATTTGACAACCAAATGAACTGAACTCACTCACATGATGAAACAACATTAATCTAGAGATAGAAGATTGATTTATAGTGTGAGACATCATCAAAACCATAGGAATGCAACACTCTCCCTTCCTCTTAGACAAGAGGGAACCCAGCAGTGACTCACCCTCACTGCAATTCAGAGACACTATCTCTCTTCCTCCACAGCCGAAGGGAACAACCCAGATAGCCTCCTCACTATCTGAACACAACAACCCTGGAGACCACCTCCCTTCCTCTGATCTGATTCAGAGGGAACCACAATGCAACCCAGAGGATTCACCTCTCTTCCTCTACACCTAGAGGGAACGATAAAACAGAGTATCGGAATTTAAGAACAAACAACTGAAAACATAAAGAAATATCGAAGACAATCGAACGGAGAAACAATGTAGCTTCTTAAAGAAGCATAGACAAAACATAGCAGAAAACCATCCTCTCCTTCATCACTCTCTCTCTTCCAGGTACGCTCAACAAATAGATCAGGATGGCTTCTCCTCTCCTTCCTCTCGCTCTGGCCTCACCCTTTTCCTTGTGGCTTCGGCAGCTTTTCAGGAGCAGAAACCTTCATATATATATCCAACCTCACGAGAGAGTGAGGGTTTGGGAGACACGCGCGAAGTCATGCTTCCAGATGAACCGAGCCACATGTTAGATGATTATTCCCTCGGATCACGTGCTCACATGATTGGAATAAAGTTCCAATTTGTCTTTAAGTCCCTGTAAGATTTCAGAGAACATTCAGTCAATCTCAGAAATATTCAAGTCATACAATGTTCACACAGATTGCACGGGACTTATCAAAGGACAGAAGAACGCGTCAACGCACTAAAGCCAAGGCGTTAACGCAATGGATATAATGGAGAACAGGTCCCTTGACAAAACATACTAATGCATCAACGCATCAGTTGACAGCGTCAACGCTTCTGCTTGGTGGTTGATCAAAAGAACCTTTGGTCATAAACTCAAGGCGTCGACGCTTCCATTGTGTAGCGTCGCCTCAGCTCCTTGGGCGAGATGCACAATCTCTTGGTAACAAGCCAATGCGTCAACACTTCAGGTGACAGCGTCGACTCAGCTTCATAGGCGAGACGCTCAAGCCCTTGGCACCAAGCCAATGCGTCAACGCTTCAGGTGACAGCGTTGACTCAGCTTCATAGGCGAGACGCTCAGGCCCTTAGCACCAAGCCAATGCGTCAACGCTTCCATCGTGCAGCGTCAACTCAACTACTTAAACGAAATGCTCACGCCCCTGGCAACAGGCCAATGTGTCAACGCATCCAGTGACAGCGTCGACGCAGTGGACAAAACAGCAAGCGAAAGACGCACTGTTGCGTCTACGCAACCAGCCAAGTGCGTCAACGCACTAAATGCACAGAACCCATATAAACAAGGCAAACAAGTATGAGCTCATGGGTGAACATGATAGAGGAGCATTAAATCAGAAAAGCATGATGAAAAAACATTTGATCCATAGATGTGCATGCAAGACAACAACATTAGATCCTAAGAATATTTAGACAATCCAGGATCTTTATCATTCATCAAGGAGCACCAAGATAATTATCATAAAAATAATTTGATTCATAGTGTTAGTCATCATCAAAACTACTGAGATGCAACAATCTCCCCCTTTTTGATGATGGCAACACCATGAGTCAAATTCAGTGAAAGAAGAAACACCAACTTAAAACATTCTCAATAAAGGCAGCAATGGTGACCTCTCAAGGCCTGAACAGGCCTGAACTCACAGCACTCATCATCTTTTACCAAAAACCATTCCAAAACCTTCCTTCCACTAGCTAGCTACAAAATCACCTCTTTACTCCCCCTTTCAACCTTCTCCCCTTTTCAGACTTTTCAACCTTCTCCCCCTTTGACATCATCAAAACAAGGAGAAAGAGAGATGTTGACGCTGGACTGATGAGAAAAGATGGAGAGGATTCCAACAGTGGAAACTCATTATCAAATCTTATATGCTTAAGTGGGGCTGTAAGGTCCAGTGAAGAATCTTGGAGTTCTGGTAAGAGAAAGAGATTCAGAATAAACTTGAAGTTTATCAATTTACTATGATTATGAGAGAAGAGCAAGTGGCAACAAGTATGACTGAGGTAGCTGTTGAGGCTTGTCAAAGAGACAACAAGAGTTTGAACCATTAAGACAGCCTGTAGGCATTGAGGACAAACAGTCCAGGCAGAGAAAGCATAGTTATAGAGTGTATTTGGCCAGTTACACTTTTGACATTAAGTATGCACCTTGGTCAGAGGCCAGCATCCTCAGTTACTCAGTGTGAGAGCCTCATCACTTCTCAATTGGAGAACAGAGATAGTGACCATTGGTTGTTACATGAGGAGACACCTTGATTAGAGGCCAGAATCCCCAATTACTCACCATATTATCATCATTGCTCTGCCAAGCATAATTTTGAATTGTATTTCTTTCTTTTGATTTTGTTTATGAGAACTGATACCTCATGACATAGAAAATTCTCATTTCATTGATGGGATTCCTAGTTTCTCAGTATGCAGTTTTAAGCACAGATAAGTTTAACTAGCTCAACAAGGGGTTGTTTGAAGACAAAACCCAGGGCAAATATTAGAGGTCTTATCAAGATGTCCAATGAGAACCTCATAAACAGAAACCATTTCTTACAAGTCTAGCTTGTTCATGAGTCATGCAACAAAGTAAGAGGATATACTTGTGAAGGTTAATCTTAGCCTCTTAAGACTTACTAGAAGAGGATTCTAGCTGGATTTTAACTGCACAAACTTAAGAATGTAGGAATTGAATGAGGTTCTATTAAGAGGAATATTCAAGATCAATTCTAACATTTAATCCAGCAATAACACCCATCTTTCAAGCGATTCTAATTAGTCAAGCTCCCCCTCTCTAGTAGCTCTATCTTCCATTCTACCCAGAAAACAGCAGAGAAGCAGAATTGACTTTACTCAAAGCACACACCCACTCCCCCTCACATAGGGACCCCCACCAGAAAGAGCATGACAAAACTACCACAAAATTTATGGAAATACATGAACCAGAATTCATTGCCTCAAAATAGTCAGAGTTTGTAAATACCAAGTTCTCTTCTCAAAGAAGTGAATTTTTCAGTATCTAGAGGTTTTGTAAAAATATCAGCAATTTGATCTGCAGTCCCAACATGAATTAATTCAAATGTTTTATTTGCAATTTCATTTTTGTTAAAGTGGTGCCTGATTTCAATGTGTTTTGTTCGTGAGTGTAAAACAGGATTCTTTGTAATGTTTATGTCACTAGTGTTATCACAAAAGATGGGAGTGCAACCTGTCTCTACTTGGTAATCCTGAAGTTGATGCTTGATCCAGATAACCTGAGTGCCACAGCTGCTTGCAGCCACGTATTCAGCCTCAGCAGTGGAAAGAGCCACTGAATGTTGTTTCTTTGAACTCCAAGAAACTAGGCATCCTCCTAAGAATTGGCAGTGGCCACTGGTGCTCTTCCTATCTAGTTTGCATCCAGCAAAGTCTGCATCAGTGTATGCAACTAAATCTAATGTGCGTGAAGTAGGATGCCATAAGCCTAATGTATGTGTGGCAGACAGATATCTAAAGATTCTTTTTACAGCAGACAAATGTAGTTCAGTAGGCCTAGACTGATATCTTGCACATAAACCAACACTGAATTGTATGTCTGGCCTAGAGGCAGTTAAGTACAAGAGGGATCCAATCATACCTCTGTAGAGTTTTTCATCCACTTGTTTACCTGACTCATCTGCATTAAGGGTCATGCTTGTGCTCATTGGGGTGGAAATTTGCTTCAGGTTAGTCATCCCAAATCTTTTTAGGATATCCAGCGTGTACTTGGTTTGGTGGAAGAAACAACCATCTGTCATTTGATTTATCTGCAAGCCAAGGAAATAAGTCAGTTCTCCAACTAAGCTCATCTCAAATTCAGCTGACATAAGCTGTGAAAATTCTTTACACAGTTTAGGATTTGTTGATCCAAAGTTGATGTCGTCCACATATACCTGAACTATGATGAGATCTTTTCTTGAATTCTTAGTGAATAAGGTTTGGTCAACTTTACCTCTGTTATATCCTTTATTCTGTAAGAAACTGGTCAGCCTTTCATACCAGGCCCGAGAAGCCTGCTTTAATCCATAAAGAGCTTTGTTTAACCTGAAAACTTGATCAGGTTTAGTCGAAAACTAAAAACCAGGAGGTTGTTCAACGTAAACTTCTTCTTTTAGAATTCCATTCAAGAAAGCACTCTTAACATCCATTTGTTGAAGTTTTATGTTGTTTGAACAAGCAAATGCTAACAGAATCCTGATAGCCTCCATTCTAGCTACTGGAGCAAAGGATTCATCAAAGTCCACTCCATACTCCTGACTGTAGCCTTTAGCTACAAGTCTAGCTTTATTCCTAGAGATGACACCTTCTTCATTCAGTTTGTTCTTAAAAACCCATTTTGTTCCTATTACATTGAAATTTTCAGGTCTAGGTACAAGTTCCCAGACATTGTTTCTATCAAATTGCCCTAGTTCTTCACACATGGCAGTTACCCAATTCTCATCACTTAAGGCTTCTTCAATGGTCTTAGGCTCAATTTGAGAAACTAAAGCAACTAAGTCCTGATTCTGAACATTTCTGAAATGGGATCTTGTCCTAGGGGGATCATGAAGACTACCAATAATATTGGTTACAGGGTGGTCTTTAAAACTCTGACATTTGTTGAGGACTCACCTTGTTCGGCTGTACTTACTGGGTTCAGATCAGTGGGTTCTTCAGCAGGTTGTTCTTCCTCCTCTTGCATTTGATTCAGGAACTCTCCATCATGACTGGTAGACCTGTTATCATCATTTAGACTGTTAGAGATTTTTGTTTCATCAAAAATAACATGAGGGGTTTCCTCTACAGTTCTATCAGTTTTATTGAAGACCTTGAAGGCCCTAGATGTTTCAGAGTATCCTAGGAATATTCCCGGAATACTTCTAGCATCAAATTTATCTAAGTCTCTTTTGCTGTTATTATGAATAAAGCATTTTGAACCAAAAATTTTGAAGTATGAGACATTAGGCCTCTTACCTTTCAGGAGTTCATATGGTGTTTTCTTATGTATGGGTCTTACCAAAGCTCTATTAAGTATGTAGCAGGCTGTGTTTGCCGCTTCTGCCCAAAAGCTCTTAGGTAGCTGACTCTCCATTAGTAGTGTTCTTGCCATTTCCACTATTGTTCGATTCCTTCTCTCCACAATTCCATTCTGCTCTGGGGTCCTGGGAGAAGAAAATTTGTGAGTCAGTCCCTCCTTGTCACAGAAGCTAGAAAATGAGGAGTTCTCAAACTCTCCTCCATGATCTGATTGGATAACAGTGATCTTGTGCCCTATATGTTTTTGCTTATTGAAAAAATGTTCAAATTTTTGAAAAGCATCACTCTTATTTGCCAAGAAAAATAGCCATGCAAATCTAGAGTAGTCATCGACAATGACAAAACCAAATCTCTTACCATTTAGACTCTGGGTTCTGGTAGGACCAAAGAGATCCATGTGCAAGTGTTCCATGATCTTTGTTGACAAGCTCTCAGACCTAATTTTAAAAGAAGCTCGAGTTTGCTTGCCTAGAGCACAGGCCTCGCAATTCTTCGAAACTGATTTGAACTTTAAGCTAGGCATGCCTCTAACTAAATCAAACTTAGCTAATTTATGCAAGGTGTTAAAGCTAGCATGGCCTAGTCGCCTATGCCAGTCAAACATGTTATTCTCTGAATCAGCAGTGAGACACAGATTAGACTCAGACTCAACATCAAGATCCACAATATAGACATTATTGACTCTATTTGCAATGAACTTTATTTTATCGGAGTTTGGTTCTAAAATTTTGCAAGCATGCTCATCAAAAAGAACCTTGTGACCCTTGTCACATAACTGACTAATACTCAATAAATTGTGTTGCAGACCTTCAACCAACAAGACTTTTTCAACAGAGTTGGAGGTTTTCTTACCGATGGTTCCGGTCCCAATGATTTGACCTTTGTTTTTACCTCCAAACTTAACTGACCTTCCTGCTTTCAATTCAAGCTTGCTGAACTTTCTTTGATCCCCTATCATGTGCCTCGAGCAGCCACTGTTGAGATACCACTTGTTGTTCTCGGCTGCTAGGCTCACCTGCACAATAACAATTTAAGTTGTGTGCTTTGGAACCCAAGGTAAGTTGGGTCCAAAAATATCGTTCAATTCATTAAGCACAGTCTTGGGAATCCAGATCTGTTTCAACCCCTTTTTCTTTCTGTGTTGAGAGTTGACAGTTTTGTTATTGATGTGCATTTCATTTGTTTCCTTTTGTTTCTCAAGGTGTGTCCAGTTTCTATTGATAAAGGTTTGGGTCCCAGCCAGACCATAATTTTTAACCTGTCTAGATGAAGGTATTTTATTGACAGTATTCTGTGTGTAGTTAGACGTTCCCATGTTTCTTTTAAAATAGCCCATTCTTTTATTAGAGTCATAGTTGTTGAATTGACAGACACCTTGCTTCTGGTGCGGGGGCTTGTTGAATTTCTTGAAGATATTTTTTTCAAAATCAGCCTGTTGTCTATGGATGTTCTTTTGTTGTTCAGTAGTTTTGGAACTGGATGGAATGTCCAGTTTCTCTTTTCCTTTCTCAGTGCAGAAAGTAGTGGTTTTTACCCCAAATGCTTCCTTCTTACTTGGGTTGAAACCCAACCCCTCTCTGTTAAAGTTTACTTTGGTGCCTAACAAGGCATTCAAATTACTCTCTCCCAAAACAAACCTCTCAAGGGTTTTCTTCTTATCTTCCAACTCCTTCCGCAGACATATATTGTTTTCCAGCAATTCATCATTGACCCTTTTAACAGCTTCATACCCTTCCCTGAGTAAGTCATTTTGTCTCAGGTTTCCTTCAGTATGTTGATTGGTTTCATCAAGCTATTTTCTAAGTTTTTCAAGCTCATTTTTAACAAGATTGTTCTCATTTCTTACATTTTCCATTTGAGCTAATTCAGCTATCAGTTTGGAATTTTCTGTCTTGATGAGTTCTTGTTCTTCATTAACCACATTGAGTTTGCGTTTGGTGACTCTATGTTCTTTAGCTAAGGCATTGTACATATCTAGCAGTTTACCATACTTATCTTCCCAGTCATCAATAGAGTAAGTCATAAAGGGATTGATTACCTCATTTTCCTCGTCGGCCATCAGACATACTCCTTCAGTCTCCTTTCCTGAGGAATTAGTCTCTGAGTCTTCTTCTTCATCGCTCCAAGTGCATACCATAGCTTTTGGCTTTTTCTTGTACACTTTGGAGCCTTTCTTATGGTAATCCAGTGTCTTCTTCTGAAGCTCAGGGCAATCTTGCTTCATGTGCCCAAAGTTCCTGCAATGATAACACATCACACTTTTAGCATTCCTATCCTTGTCATTGCCATTGTTCGGATATTTACCTGATGAGTAGTTTCTTCTTCTCCCATATGATTTTCCCTTCAGTTTCAGAAATTTCCTGAACTGACGTGTGAGCAGAGCTTTTTCACTCCTATCAAGGTCTGGAATTCCATCAGAGTCTCCACTGCTACTGCTGCTGCTGCTGCTGCTACTACTATGTCGTTCAACTTTAAGAGCAATATTCTTGCCCTTTCTGTCACTTCCTTCTCCTGTTTTCTTGAGATTCATCTCATAGGTCATAAGAGACCCTATGAGTTCAGTGACAGTCATGGTTGTTAAATCCTTTGATTCCTCTATCACAGTGGCCTTTGTGTGCCACGCTGGAGTCAAAGATCTCAAGATCTTCCTGACTATATCCCCTTCAGATATTTCCTTTCCAAACCCCTTGAGGCTGTTTGTGATCAGTGACAGCCTAGCGTACATATCAGTCGCGCTCTCCTCTGACTTCATCTTAAATAATTCATACTCAGAGGTTAGGTAGTTTATCTTGGTAGCTCTGACCTGAGAGGTACCCTCGTAAATCAGTGCTAGTTCATCCCACATCTTCTTAGCTGTCTTGCACGCCGAAATTCGGGCATATTCTTCAGGATGAACTGCGCACTGGATGATGTTGAGCGCAGACCAGTTCAGTCCGGATAATTTGACTTGTTCTTCAGACCACATCTCCTCATTCAGAGGTAAATCATAAGGTCCAGTTGTAATGACTCTCCACAGCTTGTGGCTCTGAGATCGGATGAAAACTTCCATCCTGTTTTTCCAAAAGAAATAATTAGAACCATCAAAATATGGGGGACGAGAGATTGACTGTCCTTCATCTATGTAGCTGCGAGGACCACTGGTTCCAGGATTACCCTGGTCGTTGGACCACATCTCGGGTAAACCCGCTCTGATACCAACTGTTAGACAGGAGGACGGTGAGCTAGAAGGGGAGGGGATGAATAGATCACCGTTTAAAAAATATTTGTCCTAGCCGAGGAAATCTTAGAAGATGAGATGGGCTAGGAAGACTGACTATATGTAAAATAATCCGAAGCCTCAACCAAGATAAAGAAGGTCACGAGCGCAGAACATATATCACTCAGAATTTCATCAGCATATATGCACAAGCACTAAGCGAGCAGTCAGACCAAGGTTTCGATCATCAACAATCACACTTACTTCATGAAACCAGACAAAAGCATAAAGAGAAAAGATGCGCACAATCACACCACGAAAAATAAGAGGTTTAGATGGTTCAATCTGCAACCTGCAGACTTACGTCCATCCCTCACTCTAGGCCGAGTGAGGCTTCCCTTTCACAAGAAAGAACCGCAGACTCAGTCTGCCAACAACACGCTGATCCACAGCTTGGGGATCGAAATCCCTACAGACGCTGAACTCACAGCTTGCACCCAGGTCTCACACCACAAGACCTGACCCGGAGATAACTCTCCCTTCCTCTTAGACAAGAGGGAACCCAGCAGTGACTCACCCTCACTGCAATTCAGAGACACTGTCTCTCTTCCTCCACAGCCGAAGGGAACAACCCAGATAGCCTCCTCACTATCTGAACACAACAACCCTGGAGACCACCTCCCTTCCTCTGATCTGATTCAGAGGGAACCACAATGCAACCCATAGGATTCACCTCTCTTCCTCTACAACTAGAGGGAACGATAAAACGGAGTATCAGAATTTAAGAACAAACAACTGAAAACATAAAGAAATATCGAAGACAATCAAACGGAGAAACAATGTAGCTTCTTAAAGAAGCATAGACAAAACATAGCAGAAAACCATCCTCTCCTTCATCACTCTCTCTCTTCCAGGTACGCTCAACGAATAGATCAGGATGGCTTCTCCTCTCCTTCCTCTCGCTCTGGCCTCACCCTTTTCCTTGTGGCTTTGGCAGCTTTTCAGGAGCAGAAACCTTCATATATATATCCAACCTCACGAGAGAGTGAGGGTTTGGGAGACACGCGCGAAGTAATGCTTCCAGATGAACCGAGCCACTTGTTAGACAATTATTCCCTCGGATCACGTGCTCACATGATTGGAATAAAGTTCCAATTTGTCCTTAAGTCCCTGTAAGGTTTCAGAGAACATTCAATCAATCTCAGAAATATTCAAGTCATACAATGTTCACACAGATTGCACGGGACTTATCAAAGGACAGAAGAACGCGTCAACGCACTAAAGCCAAGGCGTTAACGCAATGGATATAATGGAGAACAAGTCCCTTAACAAAACATACTAATGCGTCAACGCATCAGTTGACAGCGTCGACGCTTCTGCTTGGTGGTTGATCAAAAGAACCTTTGGTCATAAACTCAAGGCGTCGACGCTTCCATTGTGTAGTGTCGCCTCAGCTCCTTGGGCGAGATGCATAATCTCTTGGTAACAAGCCAATGCGTCAACGCTTTAGGTGATAGCGTCGACTCAGCTTCATAGGCGAGACGCTCAAGCCCTTGGCACCAAGCCAATGCGTCAACGCTTCAGGTGAAAGCGTCGACTCAGCTTCATAGGCGAGACGCTCAGGCCCTTAGCACCAAGCCAATGCGTCAACGCTTCCATCGTGCAGCGTCGACTCAACTGCTTAAACGAAATGCTCATGCCCCTCGCAACAGGCCAATGTGTCAACGCATCCAGTGACAGCGTCGACGTAGTGGACAAAATAGCAAGCGAAAGACGCACTGTTGCGTCTACGCAGCCAGCCAAGTGCGTCAACGCACTAAATGCACAGAACCCATATAAACAAGGCAAATAAGTATGAGCTCATGGGTGAACATGATAGAGGAGCATTAAATAAGAAAAGCATGATGAAAAAACATTTGATCCATAGATGTGCATGCAAGACAACAACATTAGATCCTAAGAATATTTAGACAATCCAGGATCTTTATCATTCATCAAGGGGCACCAAGATAATTATCATAAAAATAATTTGATTCATAGTGTTAGTCATCATCAAAACTACTGAGATGCAACACGTTAGACAATGGCAGTTTACATTCTTCAATGAATAATATTCAAACGACCTGACGGTCCAAGGAATACGCGTCAGAGGATGTAACGGTCTGGCGACAGACCATCACATTTCCTGAGCGTTCAAAAAAAACAAACCGAACGGTCACGGCCCTTCATTCACACACTCATTCATTCTAACACCCAAAAACTCCAATCGAGAGCCACCGAGAGCACCGGCGACCACCCACCGGAGATGGCCGGCGATGAGCCTCAACCGCCAAAGAAGAGGGAGAGAGGGATGAAGAAGAAGGCCATCCGACGCTTCCATCGCCGAATAGAGCGAGAGGAGGTGCCACGGCCCGTAGAGGAAGAAACCAGGGCGAGGGGGCCAATGACAGAGGAAGAAGAGGTTCTTACGGCTTAGGAGGACCAAGGGGAAATCCCCATGGATGAGGGAGAACCCAAGGAACAAGAGAAGAAAAGAGAAAAGGCCAAGACCCCGAGGTAAGCCATCCACCCCAAAAAACCCTAATTTCCTCAAAACTTTGCATGCATGTATGTTTAGAGGGTAGAAATGGGTCTGGGGACCCATTAGGAACCAGTGTAGGCCTTTATGGCCATTTTCATGAGCTAAGGCAAACAAAGGGGATAACGCCCCATTGTAGAAGATGTGACGGTCATTGCAGCGACCGTCACAGACCTGACGCACCACCCTTGGCGCGTCAGAGAACTGTGACGCGTCACTACAGGGCCGTCAGAGTAACCAGAGGCAGAAGCAATTTTTTGGGATTTTTTAGTTTATTCAATTTTTTTGTTGTTTTCTTATTTCTATTAATGTAATGCAATGAAATTATGATGTAATGACTGACTTATGCTCTAATTGTGCAGGGGAAAAGAAGAACGAGGATTTCTTGGCTCCAGATCAGGGTGGTATACCAGGCACTGCCGGAGTTTCAGAGAGAGAGATTGGTCGGGATGGGGTTCGCCGAGGTGCTCAGCATTGAGGTCGTCAGAATGGACACGCCGCTGCTGTACGCGCTACACGAGAGATGGGATCCGATCAGCAGGGCGTTCATCTTCCCGTGGGGTCACATGATCCCCACGCTGGAAGACATGGCGAGGATTACCGGGTTGAGAGTCCACGAAGCCGCAGTGGCAGGGTGGACTTACAAGGACTACCGAGAGATGGCCCAGGAGTTGCTGGGGCTAGATTTGATCAGGCCGGGCCAGACGTCATCTCAGTTCTCGACATCGCGGCTGCAGGAGAGCTTAGGACTGAGAGGAGTAGCCATAGCCGTGGGAGAGCTACCGGAGGAGCACATTGGGCGAGTGATAGAGTAGGTGCGCCCACACGTGGCGGCAGAGGCGGGACCGGATGGAGATCGCATCCTGAGGCGATTTCTGATGCTATTGTTCGGGAAGCTCCTGTTCACGACTCGAGCGGATGTCATCAGCTGCAGGCTGCTACCGATGATCAGGATTTGGGCAGAGTGGGGAAGTACACATGGGGAGCGGCAGTGCTTGCCTTCCTCTTCGAGTCGCTCAGCACCACAGACCGACGGACGATGCTAGGCAGCTTCTCGCCTTTACTTCAGGTAAAAATTGGACTTAAGATGCTTTCTATATGATTATGATTATGCAAATGATGCAATTTACTTACACTTGACTCTAAATGCAGATCTGGATCTTCGTGTACCTCCCGGGGATCGGGCGAGGTACATAGCTGCATCCTGAGCGGATCCTGATCGCGAGGCGATGGGTGGTAGCAAGGGACACGGGATCGATCAACAGGCTGACCCGGGCCATCCAGGATGATGTAGACTCATTCCCACACACATCGGTAAGCTCCAAACTTAAACTTCTCTAAATGCTTTTAAATGTTGCTAAATGCTTTCTAAATGCTTCTATATGCTTCTAAAATGCTGACATGGACTCAATTGCCTTTTCAGGTGCGTTGGACACCATACCGGGACGAGGGCTACGAGGGACAGCCATGGGTGGAGGCAGCCCTCTCGTACCGGGGACGAGACATATGGCTTCATTGCATCAATGTCATCCACTACCGGCTGATCCTGCAGACTCGGGGACTACACCAGCCCGAGGTGACCTTTCCACGCCGCGGTGACAAGCGCCCGGGCAAGTCATCGAAGAGCATTAGCGGCGACGTGGATTGGTGCGCTCGAAAGGTGAAGTTTGTCCACGACTGGAATAGGCGAGGCATAGCGGTAAATGAGCAGGACGAGAGCGACGAGGCGTACTTGAAGGCCTTCGCTCGGCGGTACGGGGACCGGGTGTACCGAGGTACCCGACGACCGGTATGCATTTCTAAACTTAAACTCTTAATGCTTTTATATAAGAATTGCTCTATATGCACTGACTCATATGCTTTCTAAAATGCAGCTAGACCCCGAGGGAAGGATAGTCGAGCTTGAGGGGCTACTCCATGCCATTGTCCAGCAGCGGGACGAGTACCGGGCCGCCTTGGAGCTTCTGGTAAGATTCTAAAACCTTGGACCTAAATGAATCATGCTTATGATGCAAATGATGCTAATGATGATTGACTAACCATGATTTCTAAATGCAGCGGGCCGAGGGAGCCCAAAGAGCGGGACCGGACGCCCCATCATCTTCATCACAGCCTGCTGGGGGCAGAGCTGAGCGTGACGCCGAGTTCGCCCGAGCGGTTGCTCGAGCCGAGGAGGCGGAGAGCACCCTCGCGGAGCAGGTAAGAAACTAAATGCTTCTAAATGCTTTTGACTTATGCAAATACTCAATATCCTGACAATGCAAAATGTAGGTGAGGGAGCTGACCGCAGCGAAGGCCGAGGCGGAACGCGCTCGAGCGGAGGCAGAGCGAGGACGATCGGAGGCAGAGCGACTCCGGTCAGAGCTGACTAGGGCACAAGCCGAGGTGGAGAGACTCTGAACCGGGACAGCGGACTTGGATCGCTACCGGACCGAGGCCCGGGACACGCGGCGTCAGATCTTCGAGTTGAAGATCGAGCTGCGGACGGTGAGGATGATGGGCCGGGGATCGGAGCAGAGCACTTCTCAGAGTGGGGCACGGAGGAGCGTTGCCCCGAGCGGATCAGTAGCAGACTTCCTTGCTAGCTCCTCCGGCCAGTGGAGGAATGAGAGGGCAGAGAGGGGACAGCAGGAGGAGAGTGCCTCCATAGCACCACATGCACGGAGACCCGAGGATGGAGATGACCACGATGACCCGGGAGACAAGCCGGCCGAATGAACTTGTTTTTTTTCTTTTTTTTATTACTTGTACATTCAAATAGAAATGGAAATGAATGAAAATCTTTTTTGTGTTTTGTTGTTTTAAGTGAATGAATGGATGAATGTGGATGTGAAAAGGGATGTGTATATGAGTGTGAATGCAGGAAATGGATATGTGAATGAAAAATGTAGGAACGAATGTGGATGATGAATGGCAAATGCAGGACCAAAATGCGTGAACAAAATATATGGATAAGAACGGATGAAATCATGTAAATGAAGTATGTAAATGAGATGCAATGTGTGAATGAATTGACTGGACAGGGTGAATGAGATGGAAAGTGTGTAAGACCACCAGGTCTAACCTCAGGCAGAACAGAATAGCACAAATACAACAGCAGACAAAGTGACGATCTAGGTCCAGACCATCAGACTCCTGTAATGCATCAGATTGAAGCCGTCAGAAATGACAGAGGCCAAACTTCAACAATAAGCAGCAGAAAACGTGACGGTCCACTAGGGAGCGTCAAAATAGTGTGACGGTCAGAACCAGACCGTTAAAGATGATAGAACCCTGCTGGATTAAGGCAGCTTGCAGAAAATGTGACGGTCCAGATGTGAGCGTCAGAACCAAGAAACGGCCGTAATCGGACAATCAGGGAGGATTGAGCAAGAAAAGGCCAAGACTGAACAACAGAAACTGTGACGGTTCAAAGCTCATGCATCACAAAAGGTAACAGTCACATCCCAGACCGTTAGGCTTGACAGAACATCATTGGGCTAAAAATAAACCCACAGGAAATGTGACGGCCCAGAGCTGGGGCGTCAGAGCCAAGTGACGGCCCTACGATAGACCGTTAGAGAACCAAGCGTACTCCGAGACGGATTATGCCGCGAGAGTCCAGTCTTGAAGGATGACTACCCAAATCCCCACTAGGACTCTTCTAAACTTAAGATAAGGCCTTCCAACTCAAATCTTATCACTCCAAAGCCAAAAGCAAGTCTTTAAAACTTGGAAACTGTAGTCAAAATTTGTAGCTTTGCTGAATTCTCTGCTACTAGGGCTGAAGAACCTCTCCTACGGGCAGAAAACACCATGAAGAGAAGCTTCGAGGTGATGGCCATGGAGGAAAAGATCTACGCCGGACCTAAGGCTGAGAGAAAAGAACACGGAGAGCTACAAAGGCTGACCTCAATCCCTAAGCATCTGAGTTCCAATGCTCAAAGAGTGGTAAGCTTCTATACCTTAACCAAGTTCAACAATTCTCTGCTCTTCATCTTCTTCTCATGATATTCTTCTTCTTCTTAGCCTCTTCCTGGTCCAAGATGCTATTCCAATCTGAAGTGGGTGGCTCCCATGATCAAGGAACTCCCTTTAGAAGTCTTAGCAATCCTTAGAGCGTGGCACCTCCAACCTTTATTGGTCTTAGGCAAGAACCTTCAGAAATTATCTTTAGATTGGCCAAGCATTTCAGCTCTCATAGAATTGTGGCATCCTCAAACACATACCTTCATCTTCCCTTCCTTTGAAGCTTCAGTCCTATTAGAGGAGGTAGAAACCAACTTAGCCCTTCCTAAGACTAAGGTGGGGGATAAAGACCAAGTTTGCTATACGGTGGAGCCTATTGACCCGTCCTTGATCTTGAGCGATTTCATTCACAATCAAAAGGATGTGAGGACCATGATCAGCCCACACCACATTCACTTAATACCCATGGCACAATGGATAGTCTCTCATTGTAAGAACAAGTGGGAGAGATACGAAGCAATAGTCAAAGCGGTGTCGGTTTACTTATGCGGAGTTTTCCTTTTCACCACTACCGACCACCTCTTGATACCCAAAATCTCAGCATTATCAGTGGGTTGTGGCGGGGAATGTCCATCTCTCAAGCGATCCTCTCATACCTTTATGAAGGTCTAAGCTCCGCTTGCCTATGAGGCTCACTATTCGGTTCTATGGTACTCCTTGAGTGCTGGATGGGAGTGAGAGTCAAATTCCAACCCAAGGAAGATGTAACTTCTGCCAGTCGGATCTTCGGGAGCCACCCTTTGTTCTTTATTGGAGGTGCATCTGGATTTTCTTCACAGGTCGAATGCAATACGGCGGACAAGAAAACACAGGATGAATGGTGCCTCTTCTTCAACACCTTATCATTGGAGAAATTCATCATGCGACCAAGAATCCTTCGGAGCACTTTGCTTAGAATACCGCGGCGTCAAGGCCTGGACCTCCAGCTAGTAGGAAATACTACCATGGCGATCTACAACCCGCACCGGTGCCATCTTCAGATCGGACTACCCCGGATCGAAGCTCCTGCACTATCACACTACCTTCCCCTTCTACCTAGGAAGATGGGGACCGAGGAGGATGAAAGAGTAGTCCAGAACGTGCTGACCATGTGGGAGATCAGTAAAGTGCGTCTGTGGCAAGAAGAAGTGGAAGAGAACGACGAGGCACGCCGTGGCTACGTGAAAGAATTGAGGAAGATCCGCCCTCTTGCGGATAAAAAACTGAATGTAATTTGATTTTCTTGTTGAAAGATGTTGCTGTAGTTGACAATGGGAATTAAAATTTTATTAATCTTATGCTTCATTAAGTTCATTTGAATGAGATGGGAATGCCTTAGTTGCATGAGCATGAGTTGTGGCTTGACTTGGCTAGAATGACCTGGAAACAAAGCCTCTGGAGAGTGTAACGGTCATGAGAGGGCCGTTAGAAGGATATACCGGTCTGGCTATAGGCCG
Source organism: Amorphophallus konjac (assembly GCA_022559845.1). Classification (NCBI taxonomy): domain Eukaryota; kingdom Viridiplantae; phylum Streptophyta; class Magnoliopsida; order Alismatales; family Araceae; genus Amorphophallus; species Amorphophallus konjac. The sequence continues at coordinate 237,275,574 of CM040128.1, read as the reverse complement.
TCAGGGGAACGGACTGAGAATGTTGTTCTCTAGAGGATGTAACAGTCTAACGACAGACTGTTAGGAGTAAGTGACGGTCGTGGCCCAGACCGTTAGAGAGAGGACTGTTGAGAAAATAAAGCCAACGCCTGAAGACAAAGTGACGGTCCAGGATGGGCCGTTACATGAGTCTGACGGTCTGGAGCTGGCACGTTACAGACCTGAACCTGTATAATTATGAGTTGTTAGTCCTGAGCTTTAACCTACGTTCTATACACACTTAGACAAGAGACAAGTTAGATCTATTCTTAGACTCAACCCCTTGCCTTAGAGCAAGTTAGAGAATGACCATTCCTTGATATTTGGTCAAGGGGTGGAGCCTTATTAAATAGGCGGAAGACATAATAGAAATAATGCAATGCATGTAATGCATATGATGGTGTTTTTTTTAGTTTTGGAAATATGTGAATTTTCGTGAGATTTTTGGAAATATTTGATGTTTTTGGGGTTTTGAAATATATGATTTTTGTTTGATTTTGAAAATATATGATTTTTGTTTGATTTTAAAAATATATGATTTTTGGTTTTTGAAATATATGACTTTTTTGGATTTTGGAAATATATGATTTTTTTGGGTTTTGGAAATATATGATTTTTTTGGATTTCGAAAATATATGATTTTTTTGTTGGATTTTGGAAATATATGATTTTTTTTGTTGGATTTTGGAAATCAGTGCTCCCCTGACAACGTGGGTCCTTCTTATTATAACAAGAGTTCCCGAGGTTGGCGTGTCAATAAGGTGACAACCCCTGGCCAAGACCCAATCTGCATGATGGTGCTTCTACCAGGGCCATACCCAGGGTACTAGTCTTGATCCTAAAAAGGAAAATAGAATACGGGGGTAAGCTTAGGCCAGATATAGAGGTTTTTCAGGACTTGAGTTCCTCTCTAGACAACCCATTAGAGATTCGGTCTGTTGCGCCGGGGCTTTGTGTCCGTCATCGAACCTTAGTCCACTCTAGGCATGCATACGACCGGGCTCATTTGTCTCGCGGGGAACTGTACTGCCACTCTTGTCATGCCTAGCTTTCTTTCTCTTTTTCTGGAGCTTTTGGAATTGTGATAGGTAGACTTTTGAGATAATGCTTTTGCTTTTTTCACAAAGATTACTCCTTTGCTTTCTTTTCTTTTCTTTGCTTGTGGCGTCAAGTCATAACGGACTGTCCCTATTTGAGACCTCCTCTCGTTAGGGTGCCTAGATTGGTCATTGCCTCCTTATTCACCTCTTGCCCCTGGATTCAGTCGAGGAAAGAAACGGACAGGGACTTCGACTTTCCCCCAAAGCATGGCCAAGGAGAAACGAGGTCTTCAAAGCGGGAAGCCTGACCAGGGATGCCATGTGGTGTGTGATTTGCCGTACTCGGGACTCTTTATAGTGAAAGGGAGGGAACACCTCACTGCCGGGGTGGCACTGATTAGACTCTAAGGAAAGAAATGCTTAAGATACAACCCATTCCAAGCGTGAGAGAGCTCCTCACCTTCTGCATTCACTAAGCGATAAGCATTCCCTGGATAAGCCTCTTTTACAACGAACGACCCTTCCCAGTTAGGTTGCAATTTAGATCTAGGACCTGCAGACCGAATGAATTTACGCTTCAAAATCATATCACCTTTTTGAAATTTACGTTCAATCACCTTCTTTTGAAAATAGCGCGAAACTCTCTTTTGATAAACGGATACGTGATCGGCCATGTTCATCCTCTTCTCATCTAGGAGTTCCAACTGAACAAGCAACGCCTCTCGACATTCGTCGAGATTAAGTTCCTTATCGAGCTACACTCTAAGGGAAGGGATCAAGATCTCATATGGGAGCACCGCCTCCATCCCGTAGGTAAGAGCATAGGGAGTTTGTCCCGTGGGAGTACGGACAGAGATACGGTAAGCCCATAGAGCTTCCACTAATCTTTCCGGCCAATCGAAAAATTTATGAGATTCACATGTCTTTTTTATGATTTTAAGAAGGGTTTTATTAGTGGCCTTGGCTTGACCGTTGCCTTGAGGATAATATGGGGATGAATGATGTAATGCAATATTGAACTTCTTACATAGGTCCTTGAGCTCTTGAGAAACGAACTGGGATCTGTTGTCGGTGATGATGCTGCTTGGCACTCCGAACTGCGAGATGATATTCTTCATGATAAAGCGGCACACCGTTGAAGCTTTGATCTCTACGTACGCCTCTGCCTCGGCCCATTTGGTGAAGTACTCAGTGGCGGTAAGGATAAAGGATTTCTGCTTGATCTGAGAATTGGGATCACCGAGCGGGCTGACAACGTCGAAAGCCCACATAGAGAATGGCCAAGGAGCCGAAAGAGGATGGAGAGATGAAGCTGGAGCATGAATTTTATCAGCGTGGAGTTGGCACTTACGACACCTCCGGACGTAGAGGGAGCAATCTTCCTTTAGAGTGGGCCAATAGTAGCCCTGCTTAAGGATCTTTTTTTTGCTAGAGCCTGGCCATTGACATGACCTCCATACTCACTAGAATGGGCTGCTTCAGCCACCTTCCAAGCCTCATCATCATCTAAGCATCTCATGAGCATTCCATTAGTAGCGCGCCTGTATAGTTCTCCTGCAACAATGGTATACCTTGAGGCGGCTCTCCTTATCGACTTGCGCTGCTCGACATTCGCCCCTTCTGGGAACGATCCGTCTTTGCAAAACAACTCAATCTCATGATACCAGGGCAATTCTTCTTCCTCCATAATCTCTTCTAGCTCCATCAAAGATACTTCCTTAAGGTCTTCCTTCTTAGCCCTCGCCTCTACAGCTTTCCTAAGGTTGATGTACCAAGGGTCCTGAAGAGAGGGTGCGTTCAATCTCTAAACGACGATAGTCTCCGTGCCCCGACTGAGAGAGAAAGATAGAGAGGAAGCAAGCGAAGCTAAGGCATCAGCTAGGATGTTCTGAGACCTAGGAGTATGGATATAGATCAGCTTACGGAACTGCCTAGCAAGGAGCGTGACCAAATCTTGATAAGGCTTGAGCTTGGGGTCATGAGTGCGGTAAGTGGACAGAACTTGCCGCAGGACGAGCTGAGAGTCTCCTATGATATTCAAATAGCGCGCGCCAAGAAGGTAGGCGGTTGTGCATCCCTAGTTTTGATGATGACAATCCACAAATCATTGAGATACTCACTTAAACATGAGTAGAAATGTTCTCCAATTTATGAATCAATAAGAACTTCATTCTTCCATGAATCTAGGTACTGATGACATTACAGGCAGTGGTAAAGTGATATTCACTCCAAGGGCTTCACTGATCAACAGTTTGATGGAAGAGATTGAGCGTCTTGATGCATGAAGCTTCAAGTCTGCACATCGGTAGCCAGTGCATGCATTATCTAGCAAGTCTATACACTGGCACTATTAAGTCTGTACAATCCATCGCCTTCAGATTTACCAAGTCTATACAACCTGCCTTCATGTTCAAAGTCTATACATTGACGTTAGGCATCAAAGTCTATACACTGCTCACCGTCTCATTAAGCGTCTCACACTTGCAACTCTATACATCACTGTTGAACTAAAGTCTATACAGCCGTTTCTTGAGCCAAAGTCTGTACATCGCTTGCATCTTCAAAGTCTACACATCCACAGTTGAACTCAAAGTCTGTACAACGTCAGTAACACTGCTGCGTCTCATTTTTCCAAGTCTATACATTGGCAGCTGAACTTTAAAGTCTGCACATTGTGCTTTGAAGCTTTTCAAGTCTGTACAGCCATCCGTCTCTTCTACCATCTCAATTAAGCCTTGAAGTCTATACAGTGCACCGTCTCTTTTAGCGTCTCATGTTGCGTCTCCTGAAAGTCTATACAACGCTACATGCGTTTCTTCAAAGTCTGTACAGTCTTCACAGAATCTTCAAAGTCTATACACTCGTCTTCAAGTGAGCAAGTCTGTGCATTGGTTCAAGCCATTCAAAGTCTATACACTGGCGATACTGTACAGGAAGAAGGTCTGTACATCGTGGGCTTCTGGCCTTCATTCGAAGTCTATACACTGGACGTTTGAAGTCTATACACTGGGATGCTCAAAGGCTCACAAAGTCTATACATCGTGGCCTTGAACTCTCAAGTCTATACACTGGCTATTGCCATGCGAAGCTCAAAGTCTGTACACTCAGTTGCAGGCAGCAGTAAAGTCTGTACATTGGCGTGCTTAACAACACACAAGTATATACATCCGTTGCGTGAGGCCTGTCAAAGCCTGGATAGAACCTACATAAACTAATTCCGATCTGAAGGCCTAAAAATCTGGAAAGAAGTTGAAGATGGCATGTGGATAAAGGCGTGGAAGAATCTTCTGCTCGATCTGTTGCTGCATCTGTGGAAGACTTAGTCAACCCTGTAAATCGGATTGAAGGAGCTAAATAGTTTTTCTGTTCTAAAAACCCGCAGAGAATCTGAGCGCTAATTTTTGAATGGCTCAAGCTTTGTTTCACGCCAACTTTTGAAGGATAGAAAGAGTGGAGGAAACAGTATCTAAAAGAGAAGAGAGCAGGTCGTGATCAAGCCGAAGTGTGCAGTCTTTGTAGCCGCAAGAAGATCTGCTGCTGAAGATAATGGGGATCCAGCTGTGCAAGGGCTCAACCACCTGAAGGCTACCCAGCTCAGAGATCGTGATCTCAATGCGCCAGCAGCCCTATGCACTTGGATTTGTCAAAACTCTGAAATCTCATATCTTCAGTTTAATGGTTCCTTGTTTTTCTTAAATCAACCGTTTCTTCTGATTGCATCAAGCTGTGAGGCATCAGTGTCAAGCTGTAAGTCAGCGTGTGTGCAAGCTGTGTGTCAGCGTGTGTACAAGCTGTGAGGCAGTAGTGTTGATTGAGACAAGGGTCTCTTGGTAGTGAAGCCTCACTCAAGTTGAGTGAGGGGTGGATGTAAGTCTCGTGTAGAGACTGAACCACCTAAAAAGATCATCTTGCATGTGTGATGATTCTTGGTGTGACTGCTCTTGTTGCATATTAGTCTATAACCTTGATGCTTAAGTAGCTAGATCATATTGAAACTCTAGTGTGCTGCATTAACTCTAGCAATAGTTCAAATAAAGTTGGAATAAATTGAAAAAGGGGGAAAGATCTATTCACCCCCCCTCTAGATCTATTCAATCCTCACACAACACGTGGTATCAGAGCCTGGCTCTCCAATATGTGGTCTAACAACCAGGAGAGAACAGGAGGATTGATGTCTAAGGGTATGACAGCTGAGGGACACTCAGTGAGCAGACCACCATACTTTGATGGAAATGACTACTCATACTGGAAAAATCGTATGTAGGTATTTCTAAGGGCTCAAGATCATGAAATGTGGAAAGTAGTAAGTCGCGGCCCCTATGAGCTCCCTGAAGATGAGGACTCGTGGACGAGAGAACAGATTCGAAAATCAACTATCAACTAGGGTGCAATGAATGTAATGCAGTGTGCACTACATCCCACGGAGTTCTCAAGAGTCTCTCAATGCACAACTGCGAAAGCCATGTGGGACAGGCTGGAAGTCATATACGAAGGTACATCTGAGGTAAGAGAAACTAAAGCCAACATGTTAATCTCAGAGTATGAAATGTTCAAGATGAAAACTGATGAAAGCATCTCTGAAATGTATGCAAGATTGATGCAATTGACTAACAGCTTGAAAAGTCTAGGTAAGACTTACACAGATCAAGAATTGGTAAGAAAAATTCTCAGGTCTCTTACTCCTGTGTGGCATACCAAAGCCACGGTCATTGAAGATTCAAAAGACCTCACCACTATGAAAGTGGACCAGCTAATTGGATCCTTAATGATGTACGAGATCAATCTCAAGAGAAGTGAAAACGAGGACAAAAAGAAAAGGCCAGTAGCCTTGAAAGCCAGCCCAAGCAAATGTGAATCCTCTGAGACAAGTGAGTCCTCAAGCACTGAGGAAGACAACGGTGAGTTTGCTATGCTAACCCGAAAGTTCAGGAAGTTTCTTCGAAGAGAAGGTAAGGGATTCAACAATAAGAAGGGAATGGTAAGAAAGTTTTCTCAGCACAAGTTTGATCAACCCAAGAAATCCTCTAACAAAGTAGTTTGCTATAACTGTAGGAAACCAGGTCACATGAAGGCTGAATGCCCTGAGGCCTCCAAAGGCATGACCTCTAAGTGGAGAGGGAAGAAGCCTAAGGCTATGGTAAGTACCTGGAGCGAAGAAGAAGAAGACAGTGAGGAAGAGATGTCATCTGATGAAGATGAAGGGAAATTATGTCTCATGGCAGAAGGAGAAAGTGAAGATCTTGAGGTAACTTCGCCTTTCAAGCATTTCTCTGTTTCAGATTGGGAAGACGCATACACTGAATTATTAGATCAGTATGATTTAATCAGAAAAGAGAATAAAAGCCTGAAAAAGAAAATCAATAGCATAAGTCACGATACTAGCTCAATCAACAATTGCGCTGACTTAGAACTAGAGATCGCCAATCTGCACAAAAAATTGAGTGAACAGGAATTAGATGAAAACACGTTTAAATCCCAGGAAGAAGAAAATGAATTATTGAGGAAAACAATTGATGAACTGAAGTTAAAAGTGCAAAGCTATGAACAGGAGACAAAATTGACCAATGAAAAGGCTAACGCGATGAAGGAAGAAAATAACAAACTTCTGGAGGAAATCAAAAGAACTCAGAAAGCATTGGAAGACAAACAAGAGAGTCTAGAGAAAATGGTAAGAGGAGAAGAAAACTTGAATGCCATGCTCGGAACAAAAGTAAATTATCAAAAGGAAGGTTTGGGGTATAATCCTAATGCCAAAAAGGAATTTCAAATGAAAACCATTACCTTTGTGGCCGGAGCAGATCCTAAAGGAAAGAGACCTCTTATAAACATGTATGAAGTTGAAGAGTCAAGTGACACAAATGCAAGAGAAAAAGATTCTAACAAAAATGACTTGGAAGACTCGAGGGTAAAAGGCCAAAACTCTCAAAAGCTCTTCTTGAAACAAGGCCAATCATCTAATAAGGAAACAAACTCAATCATGTCATTCAAAGCAAGAAATAAAGAGTTTTGGAATCAAGAAAGTCGGCTTAGAAACCCCCCCGAGCCGACCACAGGCAAAGCCAGACGAAATGCTGAATTCTGGCAGAACCGAAGTCGACCACGACCCCCTCAGATGTCGACCACAGCCAGTAACAGAAAGTGGGAAAACCACTGGGATGTCAGAGGCCGACACCCAGGGCTCTATAAGCCGACCACGGCTTCTAACAGCAACCATGCTCCAGTAAGCAGAAATCAGAATTGGCTCCGACCCACAAGATCCACCAATCAAATATGGATTCCTAAATCTTTCTTAAAATATTTGAGTGACCTTACTAGACATATTGAACCCAAGAGCAGCTGGGTTCCAAAAATCTTCACATGATGTGTCATGCAGGAATGTTTAGCGGCCCTCCACAACAAATGGTATCTTGATAGTGGCTGCTCGAGACACATGACCGGAGACAAGAAGAAGTTTTATCAGCTGATTAAAAAGGATGGTGGACACATAACCTTTGGTGGAAACAACAAAGGTAAAATCGTCGGCACAGGTAAGATAGGTAAGAGGCCTTCAAATTGCATTGAGAATGTGTTATTGGTAGATGGCTTAATAATTTACTGAGCATTAGCCAACTATGTGATAAGGGACACAAGGTGATATTTGACTCGGAAAGCTGCAAAATAATGGAACCTAATTCAGATCTAGTAAAATTCTTAGGCAAAAGAGTGAACAATGTTTACATGATAGACTTAAATGATCCTGTTCATTCTAACTTGTGTCTGACTGCTAAAAAGGATGATCCGATCTGGTTATGGCACCGCAGGTTAGGACATGTCAGCTTTAGAGTTTTGCATAAATTGGTTAAAAAGAACATGGTCAGAGGACTGCCAGAAATTACCTTTAGTCAAAACATCAAACTATGTGTTGCATGCGCCCAAGGAAAGCAAACTAGAAAAACCTTCAAAAGTAAAACTGAAAACCAGTCCTCTAAACCACTAGAATTAGTGCATATGGACCTATTTGGGCCAACAAGAACAGCAAACATCAGTGGGAAGAGATATGGCTATGTGTTAGTAGATGATTTTTCAAGATTTACTTGGGTGTTTTTCTTATCCCAAAAGAATGATGCATTTCATGAATTTCAAGCCTTCTACAAAAGATTGAAACAGGATGGTAAGTTCAAAATATGCTCAATCTTATCTGACCATGGCGGAGAATTCGAGAATTCTGAATTTGATACATTTTGCAGGAGCAAAGGAATAACGCACAGATTCTCAGCACCCCGAACGCCAGAACAAAATGGGGTGATGGAAAGAAGGAATCGAACTCTGGTAGAGATGGCGAGAACAATGTTGGCAGAAGGGAACCTTCCAAGAAAATACTGGGCAGAAGCAGTTAACATCGCATGCTACATTGTGAATCGTGCAATGGTAAGACCATCTAGTGCAAAAACTCCATATGAAATGTTCAAAGGTAAGAAACAATCTCTAGCCCACTTCAGAATATTTGGTACAAAGTGTTTCATCCATAACAATGACAAGAAAGACTTGGACAAATTTGAACCCAAGAGTGACCCAGGAATATTCTTGGGATACTCTGACAAATCAAGAGCTTATAGAGTGTTCAATATCAAAGATCAAGTAGTCGAGGAATCTCCTCACATTTCATTTGATGAAACTGATGAATCTATGGATGATGAATAGGTCAACAAGAAAAATGAAGATGGAGAATTTATGGAACCCAAGGATGAGCCAGATGAGCAAAGTAAGGAATCGAGCCATGAAGGAGAACAAGGTAACAACTCTGGCGAACCAAATGCAAATGAGGATGGATCAGGTAACAATCTTGTAAATATAAGAGTGCTTAAGGATCACCCCCTTGATAGCATAATTGGTAATGTAAATGAACCAAGGAAAACAAGATCTCAGTGGAGAGCTGTTAATGAATTAGACCAACTTGCACTAGTCTCCCAAATTGAGCCAAAAACTATAGAAGAAGCCTTGAATGATGAATCCTGGATAGATGCAATGCATGAGGAGTTAAATCAATTTGAGAGAAACAAAGTTTGGAATCTTGTTCCCAGACCAACCTCTCACTCTGTCATTGGAACCAGGTGGGTGTTTAGAAATAAATTAAGTGAGAAAGGGGAGGTCATTAGAAACAAGGCTAGACTTGTAGCCAAGGGGTACAACCAGGAATTTGGTATTGATTTCGAAGAATCATATGCCCCTGTGGCCAGATTAGAAGCCATCAGGATTTTACTCGCTTTTGCATCTTCTCATGGAATCAAACTACAACAAATGGATGTATAAAGTGCCTTTCTAAATGGAGTCATCTAGAGCAACCTCCTGGGTTTGAGAATGAGGGTTTCCCTAACCATGTTTTTAAACTCAATAAAGCATTATATGGTTTGAAACAGGCTCCACGTGCATGGTACGAGAGGCTAAGTTCATTTCTTGCCAGCAAGGGTTATTCAAGAGGTAAAATAGACCAGACCTTATTTTCAAAGATCCAAGGTAAGGATATTCTCATTGTGCAAATTTATGTTGACGACATTATATTTGGGTCTACAAAACCCCAATTATGTAATGAATTTGCAAACTTGATGACTGCGGAATTTGAAATGAGTTTGATGGGGGACTTACAATTCTTCCTTGGGCTGCAGGTCATACAATGCAAGGATGGATACTTCATAAATCAGTCCAAGTACATCAAGGAGATGTTGAAAAGATTTGGCATGCAGAGCTGCAAAGCCATTGGAACGCCGATGAGCACAAATGTAACACTAGATGCTGATGAAAGAGGAAATCTGGTAGACACAAAAACATACAGAAGTATGATTGGCTCCTTGCTCTACTTAACTGCCTCTAGACCAGATATACAGTTTAGTGTGTGCATGTGTGTTAGATACCAAGCATGTCCTAAAGAATCACACTTAGGAGCCGTCAAGCGTATTCTCCGATACCTTGCCGGCACCCAAGATTTGGGACTTTGGTATCCTGCTTTCTGTGATTTAGATTTAATTCCATACTCAGTGCGGATTATGCTGGATGCAAAATAGATAGAAAAAGCACGAGTGGCTACTGCCAATTCTTGGGCGGATGTCTGATCACTTGGGCTTCTAAGAAGCAACATTCCGTTGCACTCTCCACTGCTGAGGCAGAATATGTCGCAGTAGGGAGTTGTGGGACACAGGTTCTATGGATCAAACATCAGCTCCAGGATTACAACATAGATATTGGATGTGCACCAATATTGTGTGATAACACGAGCACCATTAATCTATCAAAAAATCCAATCCAGCATTCTAGAACAAAACACATAGAAATCCGCCATCACTTCATAAGAGATGAAGTCAGCAAAGGCAACTTTGTGCTGCATTTTATTGAAACTGAAAAACAACTTGCTGACATTTTCACAAAACCCCTCAATAATGATAGATTCACCACCCTGAGAAGAGAATTGGGGTTATGCAGATCTCCTCATGAAAATCCATAACAGCCTTTCTGCAATAATTTTTCTGTACTGATCACCGATTATTTTCTGGAAAATAAATGTTACATTAAGGGGGAGTCTAGGTTAGTGATGTTCAGCATGCATGCATATGGCCAGTTCAGTCAGCATGTCTTCTTCAGTTAGCATCTCATGATAGGTACTAGTGTCACTAGTCTTCTAGCTGAAACTGGTGGAAATGGAGCAGACTGAGCCGACTTCTTGGCATGATCCTTCTCCTTGTTGCCTAAATCCTAATCATGTTTTTATACCTCTACAAACCCAATTCAACCAAACTCTTCGTAGCCTACATCAACAAAATCTCACTTCCTCTAACTATGCAAAGACTCCTGAACTAAGGGGGAGGGTTTGTATACACCTCTTCTATTATGAAATCGTTGGGCTGTCACAAGCCACCACTCATCCACTATATGATGAACATAATTCTGAGAACATAGTAAGAACAAGTTTGGTTGGCTGTAAAATGAGCTTGATTTGGCATGCTTCAATAAACTAAACATATAGGAATATGCCATTTACATGTCCTTGAATCTTATAATTGAGAGTAGTAAAGTTATCTTACTCAAAGTGCTCATGCTGTCAAATGAAAATCAAATTCAACTAATTTATGAATGCCTTGGGAATACGCTATTATCATGTCTGTCAGGCAGAGCAATGGAATGGCCTCTGAGAAACTGCTGTCTCTCCCTACAAAAAGAGTGATGTATAAAAAGGGAGAAACACGTGTGTCATGAAGAGCCAAGCTATCTCTGCCAGTATGAATAAAGGGGTGGGAGTACTGAGTAACTGGGGATACCGGCATCTAATCAACGTGTATCCTCACGCAAAAAAAGGTGCTCACCAATTCCCAAGTGAGATGGTTAGGCATGCAAAGTAGCAGAGGTCTCTGGCGTGTAAAAAGCGTGTTACCTCGTGCATAAATGTATGCGATAAACCTGACCACTCGTCAATCAATCAAAAAAAAAATGACAGACAAGCCAGATGGTTGACCCTTGGCACCTCATGACAACAAAACTTTCCTGAATTCATATTGCAGCTGGCATTTTGGTCAATTTAACTTGTGCAAAATCAATTATAAGGTTACTAGATCATGTAAAGAACCATATCCCACTTTGTTGAAGTTTATTCCTGTCTTGACAATCAAACACACTGATAAAGCCCCACATTTATTTCACTAAATTCTTCAGAATGAAATTCATTCAGTTAGTGGACAAATTAACTAATACGATTCTTTATGGAAAGGGTTTAAACAAAAGCACCCCTTTCAATTTAAGGTCTTTGCAGGTTTGTTTACAAAAACTCACATTCTTCCCTTCAAAAACTCTCATTCGCATCAAACTCTCATCTGCCTCTCTTATTCACCAGAACCCTCATATTGCAAATGCTCTGATGGCAGTTCATGCACAGCTTAATGACATAGCCAACAGACTGAATTGGATTGAGCAGCAGTTAGCTCCACTGCCTCCACCAGCTTAATGACACACCCCCCTTCTTTTGCTGATGACAAAGGGGGAGAAGGATGATAAGGATGATGTCAGTCATTGTTGTAGGATTTTTTTGGGTCTTTGGAGTCAATGCATTTCCTTCTTGATCAGTCATGTAATTCAGTTCTTTATATACTCAATGAGATGTTTGGCTTGGCTACAGTTTTCAACTGCACTGCAATTATGTACTCATACTTGATATATTGATTGCAAGGGCTTCACAATGACTTTTGGTTGTCATCACCAAAAAGGGGGAGAATGTTGTGCATCCCTAGTTTTGATGATGACAATCCACAAATCATTGAGATACTCACTTAAACATGAGTAGAAATGTTCTCCAATTTATGAATCAATAAGAACTTCATTCTTCCATGAATCTAAGTACTGATGACATTGCAGGTAGTGGTAAAGTGATATTCACTCCAAGGGCTTCATTGATCAACAGTTTGATGGAAGAGATTGAGTGTCTTGATGCATGAAGCTTCAAGTCTGCACATCGGTAGCCAGTGCATGCATTATCTAGCAAGTCTATACACTGGCACTGTTAAGTCTGTACAATCCATCGCCTTCAGATTTACCAAGTCTATACAACCTGCCTTCATGTTCAAAGTCTATACATCGACGTTGGGCATCAAAGTCTATACACTGCTCACCGTCTCATTAAGCGTCTCACACTTGCAACTCTATACATCGCTGTTGAACTAAAGTCTATACAGCCGTTTCTTGAGCCAAAGTCTGTACATCGCTTGCATCTTCAAAGTCTACACATCCACAGTTGAACTCAAAGTCTGTACAGCGTCAGCAACACTGCTGCATCTCATTTTTCCAAGTCTATACATTGGCAGCTGAACTTTAAAGTCTGCACATTGTGCTTTGAAGCTTTTCAAGTCTGTACAGCCATCTGTCTCTTCTACCATCTCAATTAAGCCTTGAAGTCTATACAGTGCACCGTCTCTTTTAGCGTCTCATGTTGCGTCTCCTGAAAGTCTATACAACGCTACATGCGTTTCTTCAAAGTCTGTACAGTCTTCACAGAATCTTCAAAGTCTATACACTCGCCTTCAAGTGAGCAAGTCTGTGCATTGGTTCAAGCCATTCAAAGTCTGTACACTGGGGATACTATACGGGAAGCAAGTCTGTACATCGTGGGCTTCTGGCCTTCATTCGAAGTCTATACACTGGATGTTTGAAGTCTCTACACTGGGATGCTCAAAGGCTCACAAAGTCTATACATCGTGGCCTTGAACTCTCAAGTCTATACACTGGTCGTTGCCATGCGAAGCTCAAAGTCTGTACACTCAGTTGCAGGCAGCAGTAAAGTCTGTACATTGGCGTGCTTAACAACACACAAGTATATACATCCGTTGCGTGAGGCCTGTCAAAGCCTGGATAGAACCTACATAAACTAATTCCGATCTGAAGGCCTAAAAATCTGGAAAGAAGTTGAAGATGGCATGTGGATAAAGGCGTGGAAGAATCTTCTGCTCGATCTGTTGCTGCATCTGTGGAAGACTTAGTCAACCCTGCAAATCGGATTGAAGGAGCTAAATAGTTTTTCTGTTCTAAAAACCCGCAGAGAATCTGAGCGCTAATTTTTGAATGGCTCAAGCTTTGTTTCGTGCCAACTTTTGAAGGATAGAAAGAGTGGAGGAAATAGTATCTAAAAGAGAAGAGAGCAGGTCGTGATCAAGCCGAAGTGTGCAGTCTTTGTAGCCGCAAGAAGATCTGCTGCTGAAGATAATGGGGATCCAGCTGTGCAAGGGCTCAACCACCTGAAGGCTGCCCAGCTCAGAGATCGTGATCTCAATGCGCCAGCAGCCCTATGCACTTGGATTTGTCAAAACTCTGAAATCTCATATCTTCAGTTTAATGGTTCCTTGTTTTTCTTAAATCAACCGTTTCTTCTGATTGCATCAAGATGTGAGGCAGCAGTGTCAAGCTGTAAGTCAGCGTGTGTGCAAGCTGTGTGTCAGTGTGTGTACAAGCTGTGAGGCAGCAGTGTTGATTGAGACAAGGGTCTCTTGGTAGTGAAGCCTCACTCAAGTTGAGTGAGGGGTGGATGTAAGTCTCGTGTAGAGACTGAACCACCTAAAAAGATCATCTTGCATGTGTGATGATTCTTGGTGTGACTGCTCTTGTTGCATATTAGTCTATAACCTTGATGCTTAAGTAGCTAGATCATATTGAAACTCTAGTGTGTAGTATTAACTCTAGCAATAGTTCAAATAAAGTTGGAATAAATTGAAAAAGGGGGAAAGATCTATTCACCCCCCCTCTAGATCTATTCAATCCTCACACAACATAGGCGTGCTTCAATCCGGCCATGAGAGCTTCATACTCGGCGATATTGTTAGTAGCAGGAAATCGGAGTTGATAAGCAAAGGGAATCGTCACTCCCTCGGGAGTAAGCAGAACAGCGCCGATCCCTCGGCCTTGAGAATTGAGTGCACCATCAAAGTGCAGAGACCAAAAGGGATGATGAGAGATAGCATAGAGATGCTCATCAGGGAAATCATCCTGAATAGAGTCAGTGTGAGGAATGGGGAGATGGGCAAGATGCTCAGCGATGGCGTACCCTTTGACCGCCTTCTGAATGATAAATGTGATATCGAATTGGGAGAGGAAGCTCTGCCAGCGAGCTAACCTACTAGAAAGGACAGGTTTTTCTAAGAGATAGCGAATCGGGTCCATTCTAGAGATCAACCTGACTGGGTGGGCAAGAAAGTAATGTTTAAGCTTCTGGGCTACCCACACTAAGGCGGCACAAGTCTTCTCCATAGCGGTGTATTTGGCCTCAGCTGGGTTAAATAACCGAGAGAGGTAATAAGCAGCCCGCTCTTTCCCTTCACCATCTACTTGTGCTAAGACCGCTCCTAGGGAGTCCTCAATGACTGAGATGTATAGGATCAGGGGTTTCCTAGGGACAGGAGGTTGTAAAACTGGGGGATTGGATAGATATTCCTTTAGGTCCTCGTAGGCCTTCTGACAGTCTTGATTCCATTCAAACTTAACCCCCGCCTTAAGCAATTCATAAAATGGGCGGCACCTCTGAGAATGTTGGGATATAAATCTTCTGATGAATTGCAGTCTGCCAATCAATCCTCGAAGTTCCGTAATGTTCTTCGGCGCAGGCATGTCCATGACGGCCTTTGCTTCGTTAGGATCAATCTGGATCCCCTGTTTGCTAACTATAAAAACTAGCAGCTTCCCTGAAGAGACTCCGAATACACACTTCTTCGGATTCATTTTAAGCTTATACTCCCTGGCTCTTTACAGCACCTTAGCCAGAATAGAGGGGTGTTCTTCTTTAGTCCTTGACTTCACCAAAATGTCATCCACGTAGGCTTCCATATAGATATGCATCATGTCGTGGAAAATAGCTATCATAGCCCTTTGGTAGGTGGCACCCGCGTTCTTCAGACCGAATGGCATGACCATATAACAGTATGTGCCCCAGGGCGTGGTGAAGGAGGTCTTCTCTTGACCTTCCAGAGCGAGACGGATCTGGTTATAGCCTGAGTAACCATCCATAAATGATAAAGCTTCGTACCCGGCGGTGTTATCCACTAGGACGTCTATGTGAGGCAGCTGGAAATCATCTTTGGGATATGCTTTGTTGAGATCCCTGAAATCGATGCAGATACACACTCTTCCATCCTTCTTGATAACATGGACTATGTTTGCCACCCACTGAGGAAATCCACTTAGAACAATTAAAAGGAAAAAAAATGAATAGAAGAATAGGAAAAGAGGGAGAAAAGGGGAGCATGAGAGGATGCTAAGGGGAATGTGATCGCCAGAGACGCGAGGGCCTCAAAGGATATAACAAATAATCAATGGAGGGATCGCGATATAAATACCTTAAATGCGGGGGAGATTGTGAGTGCACCTTCTCTTTCTATCGGCCGGCCGATGAAGAGAGTTTTCCTTGATTGATTACCCTTGTAAAATTAACAAACACTAATAAACAAGCATGGATTAGAAACCAAGATGTGTAGCATCAAATCCAAATGTAAATATGGACATAGAAAGCATGGATATGAACACACCTTATTGGTGTTTGGCCTTTAAACATCTATGCAAAAGGGTAGGTAAAAGATGATGTATGATGAAGAATAGAGGGAGATGTACAAGTGTTGCACTATGGAGATGTGCTAGAGTGCACAATAGGGGAAGATCTCAATAAAGAAATAAAAGAAAAAATGATATGATGCATGCAATTAACTAAAGCAAAAATAAGAGATAGGAGGGGAAAGCTTAGTGGTTTTCTCCAATTTGGCTTCAAGCTAGGATGAAGATCTTCAATGGAGGAAGAAGATGATGTAGAACTCCATAGATGTAGAGGCTTCAAATCTTCAATAGAGGAAGAAGAACTCCATGGATGAAGCTTTTAGGTGCATGGGAGTCTTCCTCCTTGAGCCTTTGGTTCGGCAGCACCTCCTCTTGAATTGATCTTGATGATATTTCACAAGGGAGAGAGAGATTCTATTTATAGGGTTGAAATTCAGAATTAATTCCAAGGGAAATTAGGAAAACATGTTTTAGTGGGATTTGGAATGAGATAAACATTAGGCAAGTGTCCCTTCAACATTGGAAAGTCATAGGAACCCTTTCCCAAGTGGAAAAGGAGGTTAAATGAGGAAAGGAAGGGAAATTCAGAATTAATTCTAAGAGAAAATAAGAAAACATGTTTTAGTTGGATTTGGAAGAGATAAACCTTAGGCAAGTGTCCCTTCAACCTTGGAAAGTCATAGGAACCCTTTCCCAAGTGGAAAAGGAGGTTAAATGAGGAAAGGAAGGGAAATTCAAAATTAATTCGAAGAGAAAAATAAGAAAACATGTTTTAGTTAGATTTAGAAGAGATAAACCTTAGGCAAGTGTCCCTTCAACCTTGGAAAGTCATAGGAACCCTTTCCCAAGTGGAAAAGGAGGTTAAATGAGGAAAGGAAGGGAAATTCGGAATTAATTCCATAAAAAATTAGAAAACTTAGTTTTGGTAAGATGGAAAGGGGGATCCTTCCTCCAAGTGTCCTTTCAATATTAGGAAGCCATAGGAACTCTCTCGCAAGTGAAAAAGGAGTGTAAGTGAGGAAGGGAAGGGGTGCTGATGGAGTTCGGAATTGAACAAGAATTGACGACCTTGGTCAAGGCGTTAATTGAAATCACGACTGGGACAAAGGCATTAATTCACGGATTTAATTTTAGCAATAAAAACTTTCTATATTTAAAAATGATGAAGAGACGCCTGAGGGAGAGGCGTTATTTAAAAACATGACCCAAGGAGGGTCGTTAATTCTTATTTTTCTATTTTGGAAATCAGAAAAATCCAAAAACTGACGCCTTTGCCTCTAGTCGTCCTTTCTTCAAAACGCGCCTCAGACCAGGCCGTTAATTAAAACACGCCCCACTTCAAGTCATGAAATCCAAAAAATAGAGAAAACTGCCCAAAAAATCCAGAAAAATAGAGAAAAATAAGAAGAGGGAAAAATGGGAGAAATCCAAGAAAATTGGGGAAAATAACTCAAATAAAGTTAATTGGAGGGTCAAATCGGGGCATTACAAGGTAATACGAGATGCACTCACAGTAACGTCAATTTTGGCGTGTCTACAACTGCCCCGCCTTGGTGTCTGCTTTACAAGGGAGCAGAGCAAACTGAAAAATAGATGCCAAGGTGTGATGAGACCTGCAATCAACATCACTTGATGAGAATGAAATCAAAAGCTCGAGATGAAGTAATCCCGGGAAATTCAATGAAATCAACGATGTTTGGATAAGAGGAGGAGTGTGCACGCGGGCACGAAGGAGAATGATCAACTTCCAGCGCGGTGGAAGTACCCCAGGTCACAAACCTATAGGTTTCACCATTGGGGAGCGGTTACCAGCCAATGTGGACGTGCTGCAGCCAAGGTGGATCAAGGAAAGAAGGATTAAAAATAAGAGGATAGAAATCCAAACAAGGAGCTTTCGAGAAAATGACCCAAAACAGTGACAAAACGAACTGAGGATTCCATCAGCAATGAATATCTCATATCTGGAAAGATTAAGATCAATTTGACTCTCCAAATCAGCTTATCAAAATGATTTTCCAAAAATTGTTTCAAACTCCTATATGAATGCATGCTGGGTTTAAAAAGAAAAATTAAAACAAATAAAAATATAAGATAATCAAGGATAATATTGTTAAACTGCCAAGACTGGGTCAAGAAACCCATTCTGCGAGCCGATACTAAGCCGAAGCCCGTTTATCCACGCATCAACTCGCAAAAGGGAACCATCGTCCCCAGTCTTGGACGGCTCAACGGCCTATCCGTGTGACTAAGACTCCTCTGGAATCATCATTGTTTTTGATGAAGGGGAACTCAAATCCCAGATTTACCAAAGTCATAAAGTCCTTGATATAATCTAGTAGCGTATGTAACATATAGTAGAATGCATACAGGGGGGATGGTGATAGCAATGAGCATGGGGGAACTGAGAAATGAGGTGCAAGCACCGTGGGGCTTGGATGATGATGCCCAGTCGGTGGGACCAAGAGTTTCTTCCTGCGCTCAAAGATTCATCAGCCAAGATATAAAAGATAACAAGCAATGAATAAGGCATTTAAGCATAGCAAGCATATCACAAATCAAAGCATCAATAGCAGGTATGTATCATATCATGAATAGCATTCAAGTGTGCACAGCGTGAAAGGCATGAATAACATAGATAGCATCATTAAAGCATAGATAGCATAGCATCATTGTTTGTCGTTTGTCATGAGGATGACAACTTGGCTAATCAAGATTTGGAGTTGAATGATCAAGATCTGATAATACCCATCGGCGGAGTGATCAGCAAGATTGGATAAAAAAGATTTGGAGATGAATAATCGGAGTAATGCGTAGCAAATTATGAAGATGTGATCAATTGTGAACATGGGAAGAATCAAAAGGTAGATGGCAATGAATGGAGAGGATTCATCCCGTGCTCTTGGTCCTTGCAAAGTTGTCATTCCTGCAAAAGCACCATCAGAAAAATACAATGTAATTTTTTTTTAGATTTTAAAATATGCAAATTTTTATGAGTTTTAAAAATATTTGAATTTTTATGTGGATTTTAAAAAATATTTGAATTTTTATTATGAATTTTGAAAATATTCAATTTTTGTTGGATTTTGATCAGGAAATATTCAATTTTTTTTAGATTTTAGCTTAGAAAATATTCAATTTTTTTTGGATTTTGACTTAGGAAATATTCAATTTTTTTTTATTTTTTTTCTTTTGATTTTTTTGATTTTTTTGGTTTAGACATTGTTAATGCAACATCAAAGGGTGTTTTGAACCACTGGCTAGGGGTCCTTGTTCCTTCCCCTTTCGCTAAAATTACCCAAAGCCGAGCGTGCATTGAAGGGTGGCGCCCTATAACTGACTGCCCTTGATTAACGGTGCTCCTACCAAGGCCATACCCGAGAAACATTCGGTCTTAGAGAGAGAAGAGAAGAATAATTGAGGATAAGTTTTATGCAGGATGGGAGATGTCGGGACTTGAATTCCTTCCAAGGTGTTTCCCCTCAAAGAGGTAGTCTGTTGTGCCGGGGCTTTGTGCCTTTGATTTTTAGACCCTTGACATGCATACGACCAGGGTTTTCCCTGCGGGGACTTTGCCACTCTTGTCATGCCACAATTCATACTTTTGAATTTATCGAAATCTTGACTATATTTTCATAATAGCCCTTTTGGCGAGATGTATATCATGAAATTCATATGAAAACTCATATTGATTTTGGGTCAAGACTGCCCCTATTTGAGACTCCTCTCGTATTGGGGATTACCTAGGTTGGTCATCTCGTCCGTCAACCTCTTGCCCCTGCATGCGGCTGAGTAAAGAAGAGAAAAGACTTTCAGATATACTCATGGCATGGCCAAAGTAGCAACGGTGTTTAACCAAAGGAGCCGGCTAAGGACGCCGTGAAGTGTGTGTGATGCCCAGCTAAGGGTTGCTCTTAACAAGCGGGGAGAGAATGTCAAATTCCCAGCGCGGGGTTATTATTAACCAAAGGTGCTGCAAAAGCAAGCCTAAAGACTCTTTTAACAATGATTCAATTAAACAAAGGCCTAAGATAAAGGTCTAAAACACCACTCTTAATCTTGTTAAGAAGCACTTCATTTTGAAAATCATACGTGAAGCAATGAGATAATGATATCATAAAAATGCTTACTTACGTCAACATGTTACCATGCGATCTCTGTTGAAGCAGCTGCCGCGAGAGGCGGGGTTGATCATCATGGGATTTGTCCTCAAATGGCAGATAAAAGGATTGGAAGCAAAAGATTAGGAAGTGGCTTAACAAGAAGGAGTGGTAGTTAGACCAGACCCAGATGAATAAGGAGAAAAGGAAGAGAGGTGAGGGCTAGAACTCCCTCGCTAAGGCACGGAGACCCTGATCACATGGAACATTCTACAGAAGAAGCGAAAAATCAAGAAGAGGAGTGAGGACTAAAGCCTCGGAAGCAGTGAGAGAAAGGGCAGATGCCCAAGGCAGTGGATGTGGAAGAAGTTGGGTCGGACCCGTGATTAGGAGGAATTAGAAGAAGAAATTGATAGATGGAAAGAGGCGGATCCGGAGGGTCTGGAGACAGAGGAGGAGAATCATGAGTGGAAGAAGAATCCGGAGGCTCAGGAGGGATAAAATATTGAGGGATGCGGGGCCCTGGGAAGAAATAGGGAAAAAGATGATGAAAAATGAAGAAGAGGACAAAGGACGTGATATCCCGGAGGAGTAGGAAGATGAAACGGAGGAAAGATGGAGGGTCCGGAGGTTCCTGAGGAAGAAGATGCCGAGGGTCGCGATGCCCGGAGAAGAGTGGATGAAAAGGGTCAGGAGGGTCCGGAGGTTCCGGAGGGAAATATCGAGGGACGCGGTGCCCTCGGAATGGAAAAAGATGATAAAAAAGGAAGAAAAGAATGAAGGACATGATGTCCCGGAGAAGCAAGAGGATGAATTGGAGAAAAGATGGAAGGTCCGAAAGTTCCGGGGGTAGAAGATGGAAAAGGGCGCGATGCCCTGGGAGAAAGTCCGGAGGTTCCAGAGGAAGAAGATGGAAAGGGGCACGATGCCCATGGAGAATCAGTAAGAAGCCCAGAAGATCCGGACTTGAGGGTGTGCAGGGGCGCGATGCCCAAAGAGCAAGATCCGGAGGTTCCGGAGGAAGCAAATATCGAGGGACGCGATGCCCAAGGAGGACGGGTGAGAAATCCGGGGAGTGCGGATGCAATAGTTGGAAAGGGGCGCGATGCCCTGAGGGATGATTGGAGGGGACACAATACCGGGTGAGTGTAAGAGGACCTGGAGATCCCGAAGATAGAGGCGGAAGATATGGGAAACGTGGGGGATCCGGAGATTCCGGAAGGCGGGGAAGATACGGGTTTTGAAACCCGGGAAAGAAGAAGTGTAAATGCATGTGGATGTAATAGAAGGGATGCGATGAATGCATGGATGCAACAGAATACATGAGATGAAAAGAATATGACGAACATGAAGGGTGAGAGGATGAGATCCTCCTCTTTACCCTTGGAGTGGCCCATGAAGAAAATGTGACAGACAAGAATGTGGATGGAGTTGAATAGAAGGTGGATAAAATAGTGGAAGGCCCTTTAGCACCAAGATAACCGCCCCTCCATGGCAGTGAAAGTGTATAGCCAATTGGCCCAATGGATGAAGCTTCAATGGTAAGTGACAACTCCCTTGAAGAGTGAAAAGTAATAGTGTGAGAGAGTTGAACAGTTGGGATAGGAAGCATTGTGTTGCCCAGGGGTTGTGGCATATATGGAGTGTTGAATAGAATAGGCATTCGCCCCTTGTATGGAAGAAAAGGTTCAACATTTGAAAGTTGGAACAAGGGGTGCCCTTCCTGGCCTTTGGGCACAAGCCAACATGGCATCAAAGCTTGACATTCTCTCTTAGTGAGCAGTGGCGGCGACTTGGCCTCTTCGACCATGCTTGGCACAACAACCCGGATTGGCATCCGGCAAATAAACTCTTGCATCTTGAATAGCTCGGCCGTAGCCAAATCCTTCTTGCCCAGCTCTTGATCATCTTCGGTACAAGTACTTGCAGAAGCACTCCCATTCCGAGTAGTAAAGGGGGGTGAAGCAGAGGCGAAAGGCTCCATAGTTGGTGATGGTGTAATGGAAAGTGTTGGAGAAAGGATGAGTGGAAGTGGAGATTCAAACACGTCGAGCTTCCCCCTTTGCTCGGAGACAGTTGGGGTTGGCTCGAGTGCAAAAAGAGACAGATTCTACTCAGGATTAACCATGGGTAAAGGTGAAGGGTTAAGTGGTGGAATAAGAGTGGCTAGGTTTGGGGTTAAAGGTGTAATGGAGGGCCGAGGTGGCGGTAATAGGAGGTTAGCTGATGAAGTGGAGGCTAATGGTATAGCAGGTGGAGGTTTAGCAGAGGCCGGTGCTGTGGAGGCTGATGGTATAGCAGGAGGTGTAAAAGTATAAGGTTTGGTCCGGAGGAAACGCCGGATGGGGCGAGCGGTGTCTGGGGTAGGAGACATGTCTTGGTGCGCCGACATGGGTGATTGAAGTATTGATCCCTCGTCATAACACCAATAAGTCTTAGAAGCGGGGGTTATATTAAGGACGATGGCATCGTCTTGAGTAGGGGGTTCATCCAGTGGTAGCGGAGGGAGAGGAAAACAAAGAAAACTCGGAAGGGATGCCTGCAGAGCTTCATCATCATGTGCCGTCTTGAATTCTTCAATTGTCGGTTCTTCATTATCGAGTTCAAGTGGATGCCATGGTGGAGATGTATTAGTAGGTGGTGGAATGTAATGGTATTGCATATGATGTGGTGAATGCAAGTGTGAATGTGTAGGCGGAGGCGGAGGGCCATATGAATGAACGGGGTGAATGGGTGGAGGATGGACAGTGTCCACTTGAACGTTGAAATCTGTCGGCTCTTGCTTGCTTGAACTGTCGACGCCGTAGCCGTCTCTCCTATCCTTCCAATCTTTCTCCATCTTTGTAATATCATTTAGAGCCGCATAAAGGGGATTGACTGGAGTAGGAGGAGCGGGCCGTGGGCTCGTAACCCTCTTTAATTGTTCCTCCAACAAAGTGACTTTGTCGAGAGGAGTTTGTTGGAGGGGTGTGATTTGAGCAACAGAGGGTTGGTATGGCCTTGAAGGAGGGGCCGCACAAAAAGGCCGTGGAAGGGGATTAATGGGATGACCCATAGAAGAACCCGGATGGGCCGGGTTGCAAGGAATAAATGGGCCTTGGGGCCGTGGTGGAGGAGGTATAAAAGGAGGCGGGTGACGGGCCACCCGAATAGGGGTAGGTGTGGACGAAGGAGGCAGGTATTGGACCACCCGAGGAGAAGTGTGAATAGGAGGAGATGGGTGATGGGCTACCCGGGTAGGAATGTGAATAGAAGAGGGAAGTGGGTGATGGGCCACCCGCGTAGGATTGGAAGGAGGATGAGGGGAATGAGGTGCACCCTCAACAACGGTCTTAAGGGCTTGGATTTGTTGAGGGGTGAGATGATCTAATGCATGCAAGATCTGGGAGACCTTCTCATCTTCAGGAGGAGACGGTCCCATAGGAGTAGTGGCTCGCGATTGAGGCGAGGGACCATGGGATTGGATATTGCCCATGGGTGGGGCAAAACCGTGAAGATGAGGGCGTGGTCCCTTTAAAAGATTATGGTGAGAGTTGTGATGAATATGTTGAAATTGAAGGGAATAAGATGTGCTAGGCTGATCACCCTCATGAACATTAATTGAGTAAAACATGTTGACTTTCTTATCAAGGTATCCCAAACAATTCAATGTGCAATCAAAACAGCTCACATAGATAGCAAACAAGCTAGGATGGGGTTACCTTTGATTTCTTTTATTTGAACCTTGGCAAATTAATTGATTTTATGCAAATTGATGTGATCACTCAAGGGGGGAACCTAGTTTCAAATGTGGTTTTCTCCGATGCCAACTAGGAACACTCTCTCACCATGCATAGGCCAACTAAACCCGGAACTTCAAAGGTACAACCTGCCCAGCGTCCGTGAGGGAATCCACGAGTGCGGGGACTTATGGAGGCTTGGTTTAGGAATTTCTGGTTCAATGAGATGGAGTGCTCAATGGAGGGTCCTTCCTTCACCAAGTGGGTGGTGTGACTCCTAAAAGTGTAGGGAGAGGAGGTCTCCCAAACCAATGCAAGGATGAATGCAGCAGATAGTATCAAGCAGATAACAACACAGAACAAAAACAAATGACGACCTGGGTAGGGTCGTTGCATCCATAAATCGCGTCTGAGCATCAGTCACTAGTCACTGTAAAAGTGCAAGCAGAGTAAAATAGCGCCTTAGGGTGAGGCGCTTTCTCTAGAATGGACGCCCGGGAGCAGGGGCGTCAAATGGCAGTAATCAACACGAATAAACAATGATAATAAAAATGACGCCTTATAGTAAGGCGCTATTCAAGTGAAAGACGCCTTGATGTGAGGCGTTATACTGATAAAAGACGCCTCTGAGAGGGGCATTAATTACTTCAATACTTCAACGGCCATAGGGCTCAAACAGTGGAAAATATCGACAGAAATGAAAAACACTCACAATCTCAGTATAAGAATCATGGCAATCAAACATGACAAGGGATATAGCATGCTCATCATTTTTTTTTAAAAAAAGAGATGGATAAATGGAATTTCTAAAAACCTATCAAACTGACAAATCACATAGGGAGAGTGCTACGTGGAGCACAAAGGGAGACGCACCGTGGGTGCAAATGGGGAGATGGCACACGTGGGTGCTCAAGGGGAAAGGGTAATCAAAAGAAAAATAAAAGGTGTCCCACCGTGATCGCCAATTTGTAGATTCTAAGAAATCCACTTAGAACAATTAAAAGGAAAAGAAATGAATAGAAGAATGGGAAAAGAGGGAGAAAAGGGGAGCATGAGAGGATGCTAAGGGGAATGTGATCGCCAGAGACGTGAGGGCCTCAAAGGATATAACAAATAATCAATGGAGGGATCGCGATATAAATACCTTAAATGCGGGGGAGATTGTGAGTGCACCTTCTCTTTCTATCGGCCGGCCGATGAAGAGAGTTTTCCTTGATTGATTACCCTTGCAAAATTAACAAACACCAATAAACAAACATGGATTAGAAACCAAGATGTGTAGCATCAAATCCAAATGTAAATATGGACATAGAAAGCATAGATATGAACACACCTTATTGGTGTTTGGCCTTTAAACCCCTATGCAAAAGGGTAGGTAAAAGATGATGTATGATGAAGAATAGAGGGAGATGTGCAAGTGTTGCACTATGGAGATGTGCTAGAGTGCACAATAGGGGAAGATCTCAATAAAGAAATAAAAGAAAAAATGATATGATGCATGCAATTAACTAAAGCAAAAATAAGAGATAGGAGGGGAAAGCTTAGTGGTTTTCTCCAATTTGGCTTCAAGCTAGGATGAAGATCTTCAATGGAGGAAGAAGATGATGTAGAACTCCATAGATGTAGAGGCTTCAAATCTTCAATAGAGGAAGAAGAACTCCATGGATGAAGCTTTTAGGTGCATGGGAGTCTTCCTCCTTGAGCCTTTGGTCCAGCAGCACCTCCTCTTGAATTGATCTTGATGATATTTCACAAGGGAGAGAGAGATTCTATTTATAGGGTTGAAATTCGAAATTAATTCCAAGGGAAATTAGGAAAACATGTTTTAGTGGGATTTGGAATGAGATAAACATTAGACAAGTGTCCCTTCAACATTGGAAAGTCATAGGAACCCTTTCCCAAGTGGAAAAGGAGGTTAAATGAGGAAAGAAAGGGAAATTCGGAATTAATTCTAAGAGAAAATAAGAAAACATGTTTTAGTTGGATTTGGAAGAGATAAACCTTAGGCAAGTGTCCCTTCAACCTTGGAAAGTCATATGAACCCTTTCCCAAGTGGAAAAGGAGGTTAAATGAGGAAAGGAATGGAAATTCGGAATTAATTCCAAGAGAAAAAAAGGAAACATGTTTTAGTTGGATTTGGAAGAGATAAACCTTAGGCAAGTGCCCCTTCAACCTTGGAAAGTCATAGGAACCCTTTCCCAAGTGGAAAAGGAGGTTAAATGAGGAAAGGAAGGGAAATTCGGAATTAATTCCATAAAAAATTAGAAAACTTAGTTTTGGTAGGATGGAAAGGGGGATCCTTCCTCCAAGTGTCCTTTCAATATTAGGAAGCCATAGGAACCCTCTCGCAAGTGAAAAAGGAGTGTAAGTGAGGAAGGGAAGGGGTGCTGATGGAGTTCGGAATTGAACAAGAATTGATGACCTTGGTCAAGGCGTTAATTGAAATCACGACTGGGACAAAGGCGTTAATTCACGGATTTAATTTTAGCAATAAAAACTTTCTGTATTTAAAAATGATGAAGAGACGCCTGAGGGAGAGGCGTTATTTAAAAACACGACCCAAGGAGGGTCGTTAATTCTTATTTTTCTGTTTTAGAAATCAGAAAATTCCAGAAACTGACGCCTTTGCCTCTAGTCGTCCTTTCTTCAAAACGCGCCTCAGACCAGGCCGTTAATTAAAACACGCCCCACTTCAAGTCGTGAAATCCAAAAAATAGAGAAAACTGCCCAAAAAAATCCAGAAAAATAGGGAAAAATAAGAAGAGGGAAAAAATGGAGAAATCCAAGAAAATTGGGGAAAATAACTCAAACAAAGTTAATTGGAGGGTCAAATTGGGGCATTACAAGGTAATACGAGATGCACTCACAGTAACGTCAATTTTGGCGTGTCTACAATACGCACTCTTCCATCCTTCTTGATAACAAGGACTATGTTTGCCACCCACTGAGGATATAGAACAACTCTAATGAACCTGGCCTTGTACAACTTATCGACTTCTTCTTTAATACTCAAGGCCATGTGGGGGCGAAATCTTCTTGACCGTTGTTTTACAGGTGTTGCCCCTGGTTTAAGCACGAGTCGATGTTCCACCAAGGAGGGGTCAAGACCTGGCATGTCCTCATAAGACCAGGCGAAAGAATCACTATACTCCCTTAGAACCTTGATCAAATCTTCTTCTACTTGTGGAGGGAGATTAGTGGCAATAATGATGGGCCTTGGGTCTTCTTGAGTTCCCAAATTTATTTCCTTTGTAGGTTCATCCACTGCCGACGATGGCTCGTTGAATCTCTTTAGCTCTTGCGTATACAAATCGGCAGTGTCATCTACGTTGCTGTCCTCATCCTCAATCGGGTCTTTTTCATCTAGGATTTCATAGACACCGAGTACGTCATCGCTCCACACCCCTTCTATTTCCTCTTCATCTTCAATCATGATTGCCGTGGCAACAAACTCCGAACACTTCAAAAGAGCATGACAACGCTGAGCTAGATCTTGCAAGAACCTATCAGGAACAGATTTTGAAGGACGCGCAGGCGGGCGCGGCTCAGGGGAGGAAGGGTTGGACGAACTAGAACAAGACCCTACTTCTCTAGACCTAACTGATTCTACTTCCCTAGACTCGACATACCCTAATCCTAACCTAGGGGAAAGAAAATCTAGTGGAAGGGAAGGAGCAGGGGACTCGTGCCCCTGGGAGGAGAATGGAGACAAGGTAGCATAATCTTCCACTGAAATCTCAGTTTCGAATTTGACATTTTTTTTTGGAGATCAGTGGAGACCACACAACAGGATGGAGGAGGCGGGAGTTGCATGTGGAACAATTCGGGGAAGATGCAATTGAAGAATGGATCGGAGGACCGAAACCACATCTCGTGGAGCGGAGTGGTGGAGGAGGGAGGAGTGAATAGATCGACTAGATTGATAGGAGGACAACACCCACAGGCGCAAGGAACAAACAAGATTTCAAATGGATCATAGAAAGAGGGATTGATCATGATCGGGGGAGGATGGGATATGAGTTCCCATTGCTGAAAAAAAGATTGAAGATGGGAGGGAGACCAAGAAAGGATAATTGGCGAGTTCCCCTCTTCCCGTGGATCATTAACTGGCTACTTCTTCGGCCTCCACTGGACAAGCCGAACCTCTTGATGCTTCTGGCAGTCTTCTTCATGAAATAGCCCCTGAAGGGCCTTACCATAGTTAATCACATAATCCACTGGCCCCCTTGGTGGTAGAGGGGGATCGGCAACTGGACAGACTGAATCTTTTCTTGGTGGAGCTGGCTGAGGGCTTAATGTGCCTGGCTGGAGAGGCCCTCGAACAAAATGTTGATAGTAGTCCCAGGTGAGTGGCCCAGAATCACCCATCATAGATAATGCAGTCTCTCGGTAGCCGAGACCTCTCCTGTTCATTTTTCTGCCCTTGGGGATGGGCTTGGTCCTTCCCTGCAGTTGAGCACCGAGGCATCTCCCCGGTTGGTAGCCTAGCTTCAGTATAATGTCCCAGCACTTGGAATCTCAGATCTGGGGCTTCATCTTGATATTAACCGCAGAAGTGATGGGCCTGCGGGGTGCATAAGCCCAAGGAAAGTCAAGATCTAGCACTGAGATAACTGGCCGGCTGCTTGGCCATAAGGTGGGGAGGATCTTTTCTGAAATAGCCTTTACAGATTGGACAGTGGATAAACTCTTAACTTTGACGACCCTCCCTTGGAAAGGGAACTTAATGCATTGATGTGCAGTGGAGGGTACTGCATTGAGAGTGTCAATCCATGGATGACCCAAGATAGCCTTGAACATAGGGTCAATGTCCAGCACATAAAATTCCATGGGCATAGTCAGAGGTCCAAGTTCCGCTTGAATGGTGACCACCCCATGACATGCTCTTCTTGAATTATCATATGCAGCTATGGTGGTGGGGGTAGGCCGTAGTAGTTCTTCAGATATGTTGCAAGCTCGGAGGGTACTAAGCGGGCACACATTAATAGATGCCCCTGTATCTACCAGTGCTGCGTCGATATTGACTTTGTTCAAGGTGATTGAAATGCAAAGCGGCATTTGCCGAGCTTCTGGAGAAGCTAGCTCGATTTCAAAAAATGTGATTGCCGGCCCTTTGGAAATTGTTGCCAGTGCTGTTGGTAAACTGTCGACCGCCATATCTTCACTAACCATCACCTTTTGTAAAAAGTTTCTGAGAGCATCCTGGAGAAGGGTAGATCTCTTGATAAGCTCTAGGACTGATATCTTAGCGGCACCCTGTCCAGATGATGTAGCAAGTCGTACTGGGTACCCGGCAGAGGTTCGGCTTCTTCCTGCTCGGCAGTCGGCTGGGAAGGCTGGGGATTGGAAGTAGTGGGATAGTTTCGGTGGAACAACCGCCCGCTCCGTAGGGTGAGGTTTTGTGCCGGCACGGCATCAGGAGAGGATATTATCGGCCCGGTGGGGAGGATAAGTGGGGTAGGCTGTGCGGAAGGGAGGATCTGATGGGAAGTGGTGTTGGTGGAGGTAATAAGCGGTGATGGATGGATGATGGATGAGGGATTAGTGGAAGGTGGGGTGGTGATGATGGGTGCTGGTGTAGAGGGAGGATGGACTAGTGGAGGCGTAGTGATGAGCGAAGGGTTGGGTGATGGCGTAATGATGGTAGCGGGGGTAACTGGTGGCGGGTGTGATGGAATTGCGGGTGGCAGAGATGTGGGTGACGGCACATTTACTGGAGCGAAGGTGAATGGGCGGACAAGTGGGGAAGATGTTGGGTGTGTAGGTAAAATGATAGAGGGGGTAGGGAGATTGTGGTAGTTATGGTAGAGGGCCATTACTTGCGGCGTGGTGCCGTCATCATCGAAAGACCACCCGGCGTTGGGGACCGGGGGTTGGACTACGTTCACCTGAGCTGGTGCCTGTGGCTAAGGCTGTGGAGTGGGAGGATGGTTCGGCATCGGGTTCCGGTGGATCCCCAAGTCCTGAACCGGCTGTTGTTGCTGCTGTGGCTGCTGCTGCAGCTGCGGTGCTTGTTGCTGCTGCACTTACTGCCTCGGCGGCTGCCTTCTCTTCTCCTTAATTTTAACAACGGCCTTGTGCATTTTGGCCCAATCAATTCTCTGTCCCTCATGAAGGTCATATACCAGATCCCTGAACTGAAAACATCCTTCGATTGTGTGGCCCGGCTGCCTGTGGAACATGCAGTATTTGGTCTGATCAACGGCCGGGTTCCAGTTGGGCCGTTTCGGAGGAAGCTGTATAGCATTGATTGACATGAGATCCGAGAAGATATCTGTGAGGGTTTCTGGGAAAGGTGAGTATTGTGCCCTTTTAGGAGCCGGGCGCTTGTTATTGTTGTTGCTATAGCCGTTGGGTGGAGGGACATTGTGGTATTGTGGAGGTGGTGGTTGCTGTGGTGCGGCGAATGTATTTTGTGGAATGGTGAAGGCGTGCGGAGGATTTTGTGGAGTGGCTTGGAAGTTTTGAGGAGTGGGGTTCTGTGGAGTGCGGGAGTTTTGGGGGAAGCGGAAGGGTGCGGCTTGGAACGGGAAAGCAACGGCTTGAACTTGCTCGTTCGTATGGATCCCCTCGGTAACAGGCCCTTGAGGCTTCTTATGATACTTGGGCTTTTGATTTTCAAAGAGCGAGTGTATGGGGGAATCCTTGAACTGAGTTTGACTAAAGCATGCTCGGCTGGAAAGTTGATGCATGTTAGCTATATCATTCATGGCTAGGATATTGCGGAAGGTCGGAGTGGCATTGGAAATCAACAATTTGACCTTTTCTTCCTCCGGAATGTGGCCGGGCACCCTAGAGGCCATCTGTCTCCATCGGTCGGCATAGGTAGCAAATTCCTCATCCGGTTTCATCTTTTCGGCCACTAGATCTGTGAATGAATATTCCGGGCCGACCCTGTCTTGGAACCTTTGAATAAATTTATCTTTCACTGTCTTGAAACTCTCGGCATCTTCCAGTGGTAAAGAATAAAACCATTCCAATGCAACACCATCTAGCGATCATCGTACTGAAATTGAGTCGACTCGTATAAGAAGTCCCTCACATGAACAAAAGGATTGCTGTTCCCATCATATTTTCTATAATTGGGGAGCTCGAACTACGGAGGGAACCGGATGTTCTGAAAACTCGGGACCGGAACGTCCGCCAAAGATTGAGGGCCAACCCGCTTTTGAAGAAAGTCGAGTTGCTGCTGCATGGCAGCCCACTTATCAAGCAACTCCTGCTCTCGAGAGGGAGCAGGGATGATGAAGGATGGATTTTGAGGAACGGAAGGGTAAGTAGATGGAGGAGACAGCCCATAAGAAGGATGGTGGATTGAAGGATGACCCGTATTGGATTGGACCTGGGCTGCCCCTTGCTGAGGGCGCATAAAATCATTTGGACCAACAAGAACTTGCGGCACAGCTGGGCCTGAGGTGTGATGATCCGATGGGAAAGAAGGAACAAAGGTATTGCCCTTATCAAGGAACTGCTGGGCCGAACCAGAAGACTGGCCCATTTCAAGATTGGAGAAGCGGAGGGTCCTAGGTTGGACCGGAGTGAGATCAATAGAGGTGGGTTGGATAGCGGGTCCATCGGCTCTAGGTTGGGCGACAGACGGATTGGAATGACCAAAGATAATCGGAGAAGGCGGGGTGTTGGACCCCTGCATAGCCTGATAGACTGCCTGAAGCTGGGCCAGGTCTAATTGGGCCATCATCTGAAGGACAGAATTGGCGGAAGGAAGAGGAAGATTTTGAGTGAACGGAGCACTCTCCATGGGGATGGAAGATGAGGGAAGAACGGTCCCCTCGCGAGGCTGGAATGAGACAACTCTAGAGGGATCCTCTAGAATCCCTTGAGGAAGAGACTCCTCTTGGGACCGAGGAAGATCGAAGGAAGCCATGGTGGATTCGAAGAGCGGGTTGAAATAGGATGAAGAGAGGGACTCGCCCCCGGGTGATGAAGACTCTAATGGACGGAGGTGACTCCACATGCAACGGACAACCTTAACAAGATGCACACAAGACAACAAACAATCACACAAGACAACAAACAAGTAATGAAGACACTTCAAGTCAACCAAGTTGCTTAGGATGATGCCTCAAGATTCTTATGATTTCTCCTTTGGAACTTTAGTAGATTGATTAGGATGTGCTCTCAACAATAGGTTCTTGATAGGAGAGGGTGTAAGGCTTGGTTTGACTCTAAATGTAACCACTCCTTCACTTATGCAATCCTAGACACGGGGTGGAAAGGTACAACCGGCCCGGCGTCCGTGTGGGAATCCACGGCTCGCAGGGACTTATGGAGGTCCCTGGTGTGATTTCCTAGTCGGCCCCAAGGAATATGGAGACGAGAGGTCCGCACACCAAGGTAGGAAAATGCAATCTAATGTGTGAAAGTATGCATGAACCTATGCGCACCGGAGTGCATGCAAATTCTAACCTAGAATCTAGCAAACAAGTATGCACACAATGATGTAGATATATAGAATAACAAGGGAGGAGATCAGATATCACCCAAGCAAGAATATCACAGTAGAAACTACGGAAAGGAATGCACCTCGGGATGCATACCTATCTGGAGTATGTAACGGTCTAAGGGCCCTGCGTCAGAGGTAAGTGGCAGTCGAAGACCAGACCATCAGAAGCAGTGTAACGCAGGGACAGGAGACCGTCGGAGGAGCCGGAGAACCAGAAACAGTAGGGAAATAAAGGGGAAACCCGGGGAAAACCAAACAAGGAAATGATGGCAGGTTTAACAGAGATCAAAAAGCACGATTGGCACAAGTTGTCCCACCGTGATCACCAAAAAATTATCTGTTGATTTGTTTTCTTCCTTTTTTGTTTGTTTGTGATGTGACAAATGATAAATATGATAAGCAAATCACAATGATCTCAATCAACCTATGAACATGTGGACCATGAACCTAGGCAATCAGGACAAGCTCTAGCATGGGCGAAGCTATCTCAAAACTAAATTAAAGAAGGCGAAGAAAAACACACGCCGGAGCGTGGAGCAATGGAATAAATAAAACACACCACGTGGGTGGAACAAGCGAAGGAAATAAGAGATATGAGAGAGAAAACCAATGCCCAATACTAAGGAAGGAACGTGATCGCCACTAAGGTAATAAAACAAGCCAAAGACCTGAATAGTACCTTAGAAATAGGAGGATGATGCACTCGCCCACAGGAGAGAGAAACCAATGAAATCTGCAGATCTGTTGAATGTAACGGTCAATAGCCTGTGCGTCACAGAAGTGTGACGGTCGCTTGATGAACCGTAAAGAAGCTTGACGCGCCTAACCAAGACCGTCAGAGAACCTGCAGAATCAACTTATGAATTCTTCGAACTCCAAACCTTCCAGTCGGCTAGAAAGCTTGGGCCTCGTCTTATGAACTCTGTAAACCTGCCAAAGAACATGCAACACAAGAAAACAACCCCAAATTATCCCTTCAAACAAGTGTAGTATCAATAATCAAAGGACTTAATTTCATTCAAAAGGAAAGGGGAATACCGAGGAAGTTTTGGTTTTTTAACCCCTTTGGGTGTTTTAAAACGTGGGAGGGAAGTTTAGATGATTGAAACAAGTGATAGAACGTGAGAGAAAGGAGAGGGACAATGCTATGATGAGAGGAGAAAGGGAAGAACACAAGTGTGCAAACTATGAACTTTAAAACCCAAAACCGAAGTACTCCCTTGATTGAGATGCAGATGGACGTAGAACCAAGCTCTTCTTGGATGAATATGACTCCAGAAAACGGCAGCACTTCGACGCAAACTCCAGATTTCTCCTCTTTAAGCCATGAAGTCAAGGGTTCTATTTATAGACCCTCCAACTCTTCTGGTTGAGCAAAGGATAATCCAGCAAGAAAGGAGGATAATTCTTAGCAAACTCTTGAAGATAATACTCCCAAGAGTCCATATAATCGAACAGAAGGTTCTGAGGATCAGATTTGGAAGAGAAATCACAAGATCAAACTCTCAGTTCGACTACGGAGTGGCAGAGAAAAGACCAGACCAGCCAGGACTCTCTGTTAGATGTAACGGCTGTACGACAGACCGCCACATGCATGTAACGTGCTAGGGAAGATCGTCACAAAACCTTATCTCTTAAGAGATGAGATCAACGAGAAGAAGATCAAAGCAGTTGGACTCTGCAGAAATGTAACGGCCAAAGGATGATGCGTTAGAAGAACGTAACGGTTGCACGACAGACCGTTAGAATCAACGGATAGGCAAAGGATAAGGATTGAAAACGAAGCCTTAAGTTGTACGACTCCTCAAGATGTAACGGCCCAAGGCTAATGCGTTAGAAGAACGTAACGCCCCTGTGGTGGACCGTTAGAGACAATAAGGATAAAAAATGATAAGAGCTTGCCAAGCTTCATCCAAACGACAAGCGCCGAGGAAACCAGACTCAACCAAGAGGTCAAGACCCATGAAATAAGCCTCCAACTGATCAAGAGAGCTTAATGAAGAATGAACAACTTGGAGCATCATATAGAATGAACAAGGAGATGACCCAACTTATTGGTCATAAAATGGGTGTCAACATGCATCATACGCATCTTTGAGCATTCATGAGCCTTCATCTGTTCAAGGTGTCTTAGTAATCGTGGATAACTATGTTCGTGATCTCGAGTAAGGAGAGTTATTCCATTCTGAATTAGAAGGTTTCCTTCGATCCGTTCGCTCGATCTGGTTAGCTGAAGATTCCTATCTGGAGCTTAGTTAATCATCTTTCCTTTCCGTTGCTCCGGCCGATGGCCGTGTTTTCATTTCCTTAGTTGTTAGTTCCTCCAGACATGCATCATTTGGTTAGCTAGTTCCTTGTGGTTAGTTCAAAGTTTTTAGGAAAATTCCTATCGCTTGTTGGTTGAGGACGGGTGTCGTTTACCTTAACGCCCGCTTTTCAGTCCGCTCCGCTTCATTTCCGCTTCATCTCCATGTTCCATTTCACTTTCGCTTCACCTCCGCTTGCTCCCCTGCAAAGAGGACGTTAAGGAGGGGCATCTGTTGACACCCGTTTTATGACCAATGAGTTCGGTCATCTCCTTGTTCATTTTAAATGATGCTCCGAGTTGTTCACCTTTATTGAGCCTTCTTGGTCAATTTGAGGTTTATTTCATGGGTCATGTCTCCTTGGTTGTGTCTGGTTCTTTATCTCTTGCCCGCTGGACGAAGCTTAGCAAGCCTTCATTTTACTTATCACTCCCTTGTCTCTGACGGACCATTCCTGGTGTGTCTTAGTGTTGTAACGCACTTATCTTGGACCGTTACATCATCTCAGAGTCCTAAAGCCCAAGGCTTCTTTCAAAGCTCATCTTTTATATGGTCCGTTCGGTGTGACGGCTGATCATGCGACCGTTACCACATTTCTGATGCACCTACTTATGGCCGTTACATTCTTACAGAGTCCTATGTTCGAAAACATCGTCCGTTGATCTTATCTTTCAGTGGATAAGGTGTTGGGTTCGGTGCTATGGATTCAGAGGGGGGGGGGTGAATGAATGAACCCTTTAAAACTTCGCTCAATTAAAAAATTCTTCCTGATTAAAAACTCAGAACACTCAAGGATGCTAAGACAAAGATAGATTCAGTTCTACTGAAACTTAAGTACTGTGAAGTATTCAATCAAATAGTAAATGTGCAGTCAATTAGCTCAATGAACATATGAAAGCATATCAAGCCTAAACATTCATCTAGCGGAAGCAAATATGAAATCAAACCACTGCACAATGATTTTTAGGTGGTTCGGTCCAGCAGACCTACATCCACCCCACACTCAAGCCGAGTGTGGATTCCGCTGACTCACAGCTTGAACAGCTGGGCATCACAGCTTGCCTACAACCGCTGATACACAGTTTCGCTGGGCTTAACAGCTTGCCGACCAGAGGAACAGATCCTCTGCAACCGCTGAGCAACACAGCTTGCTGTCTAGAGAAGAACCTTCTCTACAACCGTTGGGGATTACAGCTTACCCGTCCAGTGGAATCCTCCACTGCATCCGCTGACTAACAGCTTGAACAAATGGTGTAAAATGGAAAGGAAAAACATATACAACAGCAATCGGAAGGCTGTAAACGATGAAGCACAATGTGGCTCAGAATGAGCTGTCTGGCCTGAATTTGATCCACGGTCCAGTGAAGACAGATCTTCAGAACGAAGCTTCTCTCTGCCTTTCTTCTTCTTCAGATCACTCAGTCTCTCTTTCTTTCTCTTTCTCACTCTATCTCTATTTCTTTCTCTTTCTCTTCTTCACTCTCTTTCTTCTTCTCCTGGATCGTGCAGGCCCTCTGCTCTTCTACTCTTTTTCTTCTACTCTTGCTATTTCTCTGTCTCTCTTCTGCTAGAGCTCTCTGTCTCACGATCTCTCTTCTTCAGGTGGAAGAAGCTTCATATATATAGAGCAGCAGAAATTAGGCGTGTGGCATTTGAGTTCCCGCCCAATGACTTGAACATGTGGCAGCATCTCAACATGCTTTAGTACACGTGTCACCATTCTGTCAATCCTTCCAGCCTCGGATCACGTGCCAATCATCAGTCTCTGCAAAGTGTCCCTGTCAGACATTCGAACAGAGTTATCAGTATAAGGTTAAAACCTTATACAGACTTAATGAAGGCATTGCAGAAGCGATGTACAGACTTCATGAATGCGAAGCAATGCAATGTTCAGGCTTTATGAATGCGTGGCTATGGCATTGTATAGACTTGGTGAATGCAGAACAATGCCATGTACAGACTACATATATGCAGTGCTTTGGCCTTGTACATACTTCACGTATGCAGGACTGTGGCATTGTATAGACTTCAGGTATGCAATGCTAAGAACATAGTAGATGGTTGTATAGACATGCCATATGAATATGCAGACTCATCGTGCAATGTTGTCTAGACTTAGAATGTAATGCATGAAGCAGTGTATAGAGTTAGAGTGCAATGCATGTTCAACTGCAGATAGCAAAGTATATACATTACAACTGAATGCACTGTCATGCCGAATGAATGTACAGACTTAGCGTTATGAACCCAACCGATGTCTAGACTTTGTTAAGACGCTGAATGAGACGCTAACCCAATGCATGCAATCAGTGATGTACAGACTTGAAGATGCAATGTGCAATGCAGTGAAGTGTGTACATTGAATACGAATGCATAGACATGTTGACAACAGATGTGTGGACTTTGAAAGTAAAGGACCTCACATGCATTAGTGTATAGACTGTATGCCTGATGGATGCACTGATGCAGTATATGCACAGAGGAAGCAATGCACCGATGCAATGTATGCACATAGTAGATATTGAACTGAAGCAATGGATGTGTAGACTTCACGATGTGCGGACTTGCCAAAGGAAAGGCTGTACAGACTTGATGGTGCACAATGTATAGACTTTGGCAAAGCACTTGATGATTTACAGACTTGAGCAAAGCAAGGTCTGTGCAGACTTGAAAGTGCACGATGCATAGACTTATGAGTGCAACGTAGGTAAAGGTCCCAATGTATAGACTTCAAAGTTCAACCGGTGAATGTACAGACTTCACCAATGAATAGACTTGGAAGTTGAACTGGTGGATGTACAGACTTCACCGATGTATGGACTTTACCTGAAACAGTCCGATGTACAGACTTTGCATGAGACGCTAGACACTGGACGATGTACAGACTTGAGTGAAGTAATGTATAGACTTGATGGCTATGCCTGCAATG
Organism: Amorphophallus konjac; assembly: GCA_022559845.1. Lineage (NCBI taxonomy): Eukaryota > Viridiplantae > Streptophyta > Magnoliopsida > Alismatales > Araceae > Amorphophallus > Amorphophallus konjac. The sequence continues at coordinate 237,237,956 of CM040128.1, read as the reverse complement.
TATAGACTTTGCCCAATGCATAAGACTCTGTGCAGACTTTGATGAATGCAATGTATGCTAGACAATGTATAGACTTCAGCAAACTCTGTACAGACTTCATGCGATGTATAGACTGTGCACATGCATGAAGAACCCTGACGATGTACAGACTTGATAATGCAATCTAGGGCGATGTACAGACTTGAAGAATGATGCATGACGCTGTACAGACTTAGAAAGTTAAGCTGCTGAATGTACAGACTTGGTTTCGTGAGAGCTACAGGCTAATGTATGGACTTGAATGAATGTGCATGCATTGTATAGACTTTGAGCACAAACACAACAATGCAATGTATAGACTCGCTAGTTATGCCTGCACAGTCGAATGTATAGACTTGAACAGTAAAACACAAAGAGAGACGGTGAATGAGACGCTGAAGTCTGTATAGACTTTAACAGTGAGATACAAGCGTGTGTGTGCAGAATGTACAGACTTGCCGAATGCACTAAGACGCTAAGTGAGACAGTGTACAGACTTTCAGCAACACACGATGTACAGACTTTCTCAACTCTGTGGCGTGCAACTAATCAATGTGTAGACTATATGAATGCATGAAACAGCTGTGCATGCGAGGAATGCAGTGTACAGACTTTGTCAATGTGCAACACATGCAATGTGTAGACTATGCTTGTCTGCAGCACATGCAATGTATAGACTTAAGATGTCTGCTACGCATGCAATGCAAAGACTGTGCTGAGAGTGATTATGCACGAATGTATGGACTGTATAGACATAAAAATTAACATATGCACAGATCTGAGATTAGATAGAACATTACCTGATCTAACTATGCATTGACTGTACCTGTCAGAGATTTGACTTTGACATAGGTTGACTTCATGAGTGTGAGTCATCCTTAAACCTGTTCTGACAGTTCCTCATATTTCATCAGGATTAGATCATCAATACATAATGAGCCATAACAGTTGTCATCATCAAAACCACAGAACCCCATAACATTTTTCATCATCAAAACCACAGAGCCACAGGGGACACAACAATGTGGATAAGGTTGTGTGACGGTCCATTCCTGGGGCGTTACATCTTTGTGGCGGTTTATCGTGAAGCCGTTACATCAAATAGAGAGTTCTAGCAGAACTGCTCTTTCTCTGCTACTCCGTGGCCGAGTTAAGAGTTTGATCTGATGATTTCTCCCTCAAATCTGATCCTCAGAACCTTCTGTTTGTTTCTATGGACTCTTGGGAGTGTTATCTTCAAGAGTTTGCTAAGAAACGTCCTACTTTCTAGCTGGATTATCCCTTACTCGACCAGAGAGTTTGAGGGTCTATAAATAGAACCCTTGACTTCATGGCTTGAAGAGGAGACATCTGGAGTTCACGTCGAAGTGCTGCTGCATCCTGGAGCTAGAACCAACCAAGGAGAATTGCTTCTCACGTCCATCTTCTTCCAAAGTCCAGGGAGTATTGGTTCCAAGGGTCTAGTTCAGTCAAGTTGTCTTTCTAGTCTCTTTTTCCCTCCTCCAAGCATCATAGCATTTTCCCTCATCTTCTCTCATGCTTTTACATCTGCTGCATTCATATAAACATCTCTCCCATCTTTTAAACGCCCCAGAGGGGTTAAAAAAGACAAACCTCCCCGATATTTCTCTCTCCTTTTGCATGCTTTTGAGTTCTTTTGGCTTATAGATACTACTGTTGCTCAAGGACTATTCTGGGTTGTTTTCTTTGTGTTCTACACTCTTTTGCAGGTTTGTAGGGTCCATAGCACGAGGCCCAAGTTTCTGGCCGGCTGGAAAGCGTGGAGATCAAAGATTCCCAAGATCCTCCTCTACAGATCTCTGACGGTTCATCACAAGAGCGTTAGAGTCACGTAGCGGCTGATCGTGAGGCCGTCACACTGCTGTGGCGCATCAGCATTCGATCGTTACACTTCACAGAGCTACAGTTTCCATATTATTTTCTCTCTCCCGTGGGCGGGTGCTTCATCCACCTATTCTAAGGTATTTTTCAAGTCTTGGTCTTGTTTATTACCTTAGTGGCGATCACATCTTTTCTTAGTGTTGGGCAGTAGCTTTCTCTTTCATCATATTTCATATCTCTTGCTTTATTTTGCTTGTTCCACCTCTACGGTGTGTTTCCTTTTATTTTCTTGCTCGACGCCCCAGCGTGTGTTTTTATTTCTTCCCTTTAGTTTATTCCAGATAGAGGTAGCATGCCCATGCTAGAGTTTCAAGCTGATTGCATAGGTTCATGTTGCACATGTTCATAGGTTGAGTGATTTCACTGTTTGTTCATATTTCCATCATAGTTGAGCTCATATCCATCTTGCAAAAAGGAACACATAATAATCAACAGCGGTCAACAGTTGACCGCCTCATGAAGGTTGCTGCCAAGCTCGCGCGACTTTGGAAATTGAAGCATATCTTGAAAATGGTGCAGAATTAGCAAAAGTGGTAAAGAGGATATTATAGATAACTGAAAAATGAACAACTTTCATGCAGAGACTAAGATGATAAGACGATCAGAAGAGAGAGAAAATGGGGCAAGAACAGAGAGGAAAAATACCGGGACGTAGGTGAACAGCGTAGTACGCCGGCAAAATGTGAATAAATTGAAATCAGTGGAGAACTGGCTGATGGCGAAGAAGAAGAAATTGTAGGGATTTGAAAGTCTAACAACTTTGGTGAAGGGCACTTAATGAATAGAGGAATGGAAGGGGATGAAAAGGGACCATTTTTCAAGACTACGCAGCGAAAGGGGCTAAATGCTAGAGGGAAGTCGACCTAAATGGGCCGTGAGTCAACTTGGAAGGCCGGAAGGTGATAAGATAAGCTCCATGACTCTAAGAAATCATGATCTCCAAGGCTCAAAGGGAATGAAACAATGAAATGGGCTCAAAATCTATCCAAGGATGGCTCCAAAACAATGGTTAATTTGAGACATCAAAAATGATGAATTAGAGAAATGACGTAACTTGCGGGCTAAAAACAGGTGTCAATAGGCGTGGAGCAAAGGAATGAAAGAACACACACACCAGAGGTGTGGAGCAACTAAAATAAAAGAGAGGACAAGAAAGATGATGAACAATGCCCAAATAAGGAAGGATGTGATCGCCACCAAGGTAAATAACACAGTAAAACTGCAATATGTACCTTGGAAAGAGCCGAGTGGAGTCACCCGCCCGCGGGAGAGAGAACAAACTAGGTGCTGCAACAGGAAAATGGTCTTCCAGAAGACCACCAATATAGCGCAAACGGTCCTATGATAGACTGCCTGAGGTATGAAAATGGTCTTCCAAACGACCGCAAGGGAACCCAGATAAGCAACATGGAACTTATCTCCACCCCTCCTGGCCAGCCAGAAGAGCTGGGCATCGTGCAATGAGTCATGTAAACCTGCAAAACAACATAGACACAAAGAAAAATGACCCAATAAGCCCTTGGACTAGTGTAGTATCTATAATGTAATTAAGCTAAAGTGCATAAAAGGAAGGATGAATACTTGGGGGTTGGTGGTTTTTTAACTCCTGCGGGGCGTGGAAAAGATAGGAGGATGTTTTAAAATGTGGTGTGAGTGTAGAGAACGTGGAAGAAGAAGATGGAAGATGCTATGATGATGGAAATAGAAGGGAAAAAACTAAGAAAGAAAAGACTCAAACCAAACCAATGGAACTTAATACTCCCTGGACTAGAAGCCTTATGGATGTAGAAACGACTTCTCCCTGGTTAGTACTCGCTCTCGAACGCAGTAGCACTTCGTGGTAAACTCCAGAAATCTCCACTTCAAGCCATGAAGCCAATGGTTCTATTTGTAGACCCCCAAACCCTAGGTTTGAGTTGAAGGGATAATGACACGAAAATAGGCCTGAAACTAGATAAATCTCGAAGATAATACTGCCAAGAGTCCATAGAAACAAACAGAAGCTTCTGAGAGCCTCTATCTAGAGAGAAATCAACAAATCAAGGACTTAGCTCGACCACGGCAAAGCAGAGGAAGAACAGACAGAGTAGGACTCTCTGTCTCCCCAAACGGTCTTGCGATAGACCGCAAGGCTCAATAAACGGTCTGACAATAGATCGCTAAGCTCAGTCGTCTAGAAAAGATAAGATCAAAGAAACCCAACAGGACTCTCTGCCTCCTAGCGGTCTAGCCAAGGACCGCCAACGTCCACCAAACGGTCGTGCGATAGACCGCTAGGCTAGTAGACGTGGCAAAAGAAGTAAAGGCCAATAAATCTCCAAGTTAATCCACAATAAAATCCTTACTAGCCCTTATCTAGGCCCAATAAGCTCAAATGTCGAGAAATCAGAGGAACTAGGCCCAACTAGGGAGAACAACTCATAAAATACGCCCAAAGACTGACCAACAATGGCCCAATAAATCGGCGAATAACTCGGGACATCATAAAATAAAGATAAGGAGATGACCTAACTCATCGGTCATAAAACGGGTGTCAATAGGGTTTACCAGACCCAGCCAATTTTGAACAGGTGTTCAGCCACACTACGGGCATCTTCTCACTGAGACCCCAGCTGACTCTTAGGTACCGTCAAACTCGCAGGATATCGACCCCCTGCTGCTACTCCTGCTTGCAAGCAAGGACTTCTTCCCTCAAAGAGAAGAACACCTCTTTAAATGAGGTTACACAGATAATGTCTCTATCATAGGCAGGGTTGTGGTCAATAAGCACATAATGTTCAAGCCAAAAAAATTAGAATAACATGCAGCAGTCTTGAACAGAAAGTAAAGGCTAAAGAAGAAGTGAGGAAAGATTGGTGTAAAGATCCTATTTGGCTTCTTCTTTATGTCGAGTACTTAGCAATAATGGTGGTTGAGACAGGAGTTGGCTTTCAGTTTCTCTCAATGCATGCAATGTAAGCTTGCTGGAAAAGATGTGATCCTAGATGCACCAGCTCGGCCTTGCTTGGTTGAATGGATATGTGCATGTAGTCTCTTATCAGCGCAGCTCTATTCTCGGTTGCTTGGCTTGCTCCTTTTACAGCTCTTCTGAATGATGGTCCGATGGTTTGGCGACCGTTTAGACAGAACCTAATGGTAATCTGAAGCTCGTTAGACATACCCGAGTTAACATTAGATACAATAGCTAAATTTTCTTTCAAAAGCTTGTAGCCATTACAGAGCAACATTTGCATAAACATGCGTCCTGTTTAAGTGGCGGAACAGATAGATTTCCCTTCCAAATATTTTTCTAAGGAGAAGATCTTCCTTTTCAGCGTATCTCTTTGTGTCAGTGTATTTTGTAGGTTTGCCTTTTTCTGGGACTATCAGATAGTAGAAGGGTACTTGTTTATTCAGTAGAAATGAGAATGTCAAGCGATGCCATAGTAAAATGCTCCCTTCTATTCTTCTTCTACTGAAACGTGTCCTTAGATATTCTACTTTTGTCAGACTACCTGAAACATAGTAAAGAGCTTGACCTTTCCAACCTGTTAGTCAATTATTTATCAGAAGCAGAAAACATAGTACTGTTTTTCATATGTTCTTCAACGACTTTCATTTTGAATTTTGAATTTCATTGAGATAGTCGTTCAACATTTTTGTCTTTATATATCATAGTTGTTCAGATGAAAGTTTATCAATGACTAAGTGACTTTCTTAACTAGTATCTATCTATTGAATAAAGAGCAATATAAGACAGATAGCTGATTGTTGTACCCAGACATTTTCCTAGCAAAAATAACAAAAAGTAAGGGCTCGGGAATTTTCCCGAACACCTTCAAGGCATTATTTACCCAGCCCTTTCTACGTCACACCGGGCCCAACCAAGGATCCTGACCAGCTAGCCGTGACCCATGGCAACATCAACAATTGATTGGGGCCACCCCCGATCACCTAGCTTGCGGGTTTACTCGCTTTCAACTAGGCCACCCGGGCCAACCCGAGGGCACCCTGACCACAAGCCAAGGCAAGTGGCACCCAACAACGAGGCCATGGTTTATCCTCAAGATGCCTCCCTCCAGCATTCAAAAGTCCAAGGAAGACTTTTCCCAATCAACTACGGGCTCTGAGAGCCCTTGACACGTCCGTACGGCCCACGCTCGCGTATCAAGAATTTCCCCAAGCACCTGGTGGGCACGTATGTTCCAGCCATTCTATAGCAAGCTGGGGGTCAACCAGCGGCTTGACACTAGCCATATCCTACGGCAACCCTCCAGCAAGTTGGGGCCACCCCCAACCCTCAGACGCATGACGATGAGTCGTTTATCCTCAGCACCCGGGCTAACCCGGGGCTGCAATGTCAACCCGCCATGCAATGCGGTCTAACTCACCAAGGCGGGGCCCACATGCCCAACACGCCGTCCCTCAGCTCCTATAAGCTACCATCCTCACCCCAGGGCCAAATCTAAGGCCCACAAGCTAACTACCCGAGCCGCTCGACAACCCGAAGTGTGTCGAGAATTTCCCCGAACACCTTGTGAGCGGCTGCGACTACACCGATTAATACCCCCACGGGCCAATCCCAACACCCCGGATGTCTAAAATCCTACAAAGGACAACACTAAACAACAGCAGAAGGGCCCCTGGGACCACCCCCCGTGGCCACAGCTCGCTCGGGGGGGGGGGGGGGGGGGGGGGGGGGGGGGGGGGGGGAGTTCGCCCCAAGCGCGGCCACGCCCAGGTGGGGGCGAACTCCCCCAGGGCGGGGGCCCCTTCACCCAGTGTGGACGCACTTTTGGGATATCTATTTATTTTATTAATTTTTTTGTTTGTTTATTCATTTATTTGGTTTATTGAGTGTGTGGACGTGCCAGTTACATATGTGACGATTTATTCGGGTTCCGAGACTAGAGTGGTTCGGAACCCGGGGTGCGCTCGATCTGACTGATTAAATGATTATGTGTGTCGTGTCGGGACTAAAATTCACCGTGCTGTAAAGGTCATGACGTTAATTACATCCCCTCGGAGATGGGAAAACCCTTGATTAGTCTCTAGGAAAAGGGGCCCTATGGCCTAAAATTAATGTTAACAAAAATGAGATAACGAAGATCTCGAATTGCGTCAAAATGCCCCCAAACTGTGGTACGAACGCTTAAATCATGTCAGACGCTTATTGACCATTCCGTGTTTGGACAGAAGTCCGTGTTGAAAACATGACGAAGACAGCAATAAAACTGCGCAAATGTCTGCCACATGTACGTCAAGTTTAATAAGAATGCAGGATTAAATCCAAATCGGAACGGGTCTAGTTTATTGAGCTATTGGCCCGGGGCAATACCGAGTCACGACCATATCGGGGTGATCCCCGAGGTCCGAACACGGCTCGCCGGGGCGTCACTGATGTTCCGCTCACCGGGTCCAGAGCAGCTGGGTCCGAAACGGGAATTCTCATACTCCTTTCCTTTTCGTTTAGGTTATTGAATTTTATTATTTATTCACATGCATGGGTGTGTTTTCTTTTATTTATTAGTGTTGTTATTATGTATATCTTTGTTTGACTATTTATAGTTTTGAGTATTGTTTTATTTTATATATGGTGTTAGTGTGTGCATATGGAGGGTGAATCGGCATAGGGAGAATAGAGAGTGTGTGAGTGTTAGTGTGAGGGGAGAAATGTGTAATGGTGCCATTAGAAGGAGAGTGAGGGGGTGATGTTGATGAATCGACGCATGCGAGAGGGAGAGATGGTGGTGAGTCGACGCTAGGAAAGAGGAAAAGGTGGTGAATCGACGCCAGGAGAGAGGAAGGTGGGTGGCTGAATCGGCGTGGATGGGAGAGAGAGAGAGAGAGAGAGAGGGTGCGAGGAGTGAATTGGCACAAGGAGGTGGGGCGGAGTGATCCGGCGCGGGGTTCGATCGGTCGATCAAAATTACCAGCACCAGGGAATCTTGGTGGAGGGGTCGACGCAGGGATTCTGAGGAAGGGCATAGGGTCGACCCCATGCTTCAGGCTAGTTTCTTTGTTTTGATAGATTATTTTTGTTGTTTTGTCGAGTAGATTGTGGGAGTTTAACATATCCTTATGATGTCTGTGTGGGATTCATTGTGTTCTTATGATGCATGGGTGTTTATGCAAGATGTGTTAATATGTTTATATACATATATATTTTTTTATGATGGACATTTTAACATGCGCATGGGGCAGCAGAAGGTGCACACAGAGTTTAAAATGCAGATTCCCTGTGTTGTGAGTCCATGACGTTTCAGACATTCTTTTCATCCATTTCATTTTTTTGTTCTTGTAGTTAGTGTCATTCGATCATTCGCTCTTTTGTTGTTTGCGTTCCTGGCAAAAATTTGGTAGCATCTCCCCCGTACTCGAGATTTGCAGGATGTAAAATAGAGAGCCATCCACGGAGTACTCCGAGATGACCTTCGAATTTCCCGGGTGAGCTAGAATAACTACTCGGTGACCCAAGGCAAGCATAGAAACCTAAGGACTAGCCTTCGAGGGGTTCTAGTGGCTCATGGGCCACGGCTTCAAGAAATTTTTGGGGCATTTATCTAACATGTCGTCAAGTGTATGACCGTTGCTATTCACCTTAGGAGTGGGATCCTCGGAAGCCATACTATAAGGAAGTAAGCTTCCACCGGAGGCCCGAGGTGATCTAGAAATCAAGGGCAAGAAATGAGGGAAGCACCTTAACAAGTGAATGTAGATCGGATTAAAAATCCTCTCTTAGGAGAAGTTAAAATAATAACAATGAATAAACAAAAAATGCGTAAGATGTAATAAAAATACAATAAAAATAGCACGAGGTGCTAAAGTGGAGATGATGTGATCGCCAGAGGGGTTACCTCAATAAGAAGAAAAAGGAGATCGCGTGTACCTGGTGAAAATTGGGATGCGGGATGGATGTGGATTTCTTCCTCCAACTTCAATCGGCCGGCCGATGAAGTGGGTTTTCTTGGTTGATTACCTTGTAAAAAAAGACAATGAAAAACAAACAAAAGAGAGAGGGATCAGCCAAAGTGCAATAGTATCAATCCAAAACTAACATAAAATGATGAAAAGACATCAACATGCGCACCTCTTTTTTTTGTTATTTTAAAACCCCTTAATAAGACTTAAGGGAGGGGGAGTATGATGATAAAAAAAATTGCAACAAGGTGGGAATAAATACGAAGGATGAATGAATATGATGAATGGAGTGGTATAAATGATGTAGAACAATCAGATGAAAAAAAACTGAGAAGCCCTGCTGTCCCTGGCGACAGTAGAGGGAAACCGGATGAATATGACGGACGTATATGGATGAAGCACCGGATGAAGCCCAACGAAGGATGCAGAAAACGAAGAAGGCTCTGCTCGTGACGCTTAACCTCTTGAGTGCTTAGAATGCTTAACCTTCTGAGTCATTCAACCTCTCACACGATCGAATGATATTTTCTCTTATAGCTTCAATCGGATGTGATCAAACAAGGAAATGATAAGAATGGGTAATGAGGCATCCAGGGAAGGATCAAGATCGAGCAAGAGTCCCAAGGATGGTAGGGAACTGTGAGGGAAAGATGGAAAAAGGAAGGACTCTGGAGTGAAACACGACTTAGGACAGGGCGTCAAATCATGAATTGACGACCTTTACAGAGACGTTTCTTGAAACACGACCTAGGAAAGGGCGTTTCTTCCTGGATTTAAATTTGGAAATAAAACTTTCTTTGTTTAGAAATTAATGGAACACGCCTAAGATAACGGCGTTTCTTAAAAACACGCCCTGAGGTAGGACGTTACACAGAAAAAGCTTTTTATTTTGAAAGTAGATAATTCCAGAAATTAACGGATAATACCAGGAATTGACGCCCTCATACATGGTCGTCCTTTCTTTTAAAACGCCCCATCACAGGTCGTTACTTTCTAAAGTAACGCCCTTCGTCAGGTCGTGAATCACGACGGATGCATAAAAAATGCATAAAATTCTCAAAAAAAGAAAAACTTCATGTTATAGGGATATTGAAGTCCACTTGGGGCGTTTACATAATAACATGAGATTTGATCAACAAAACGTCAATTTTGGCGTGTCTACAGCTGCCCCGCCTTGGCGTCTGCTTTGCAAGGGAGTGAGACGGAAATGGAATGAAGTGTAATGAAAGAAATGAAGTGGAATGAACTGATAAGGAGACGCCAAGGTGTGATGTGACACGCCTCAGAACATTAAGCATTTGAAATCTTTCCAAGATTCTGAGTGAAACAACTCAAGTGGTTCCAAGGAAACATCGATTTGTTGGATAAAAGGAGATTAAACTAAGTAAATAAAGGGTGTGCGCGTGGGCACGACAGGGAAAGACCATTGGAGAGCGATTACCAGCCAACGTGGACGTGCTACAACCAAGGTAAATTTTGCAGAAAAGTAAAGAGAATTGGGATAGAGATCCAACAAAAGGGATACTTTCAAGGAATCAGCCTGAACGGCTCCAAATAGAACGAAGTACTTGATTTAAAGTGGAATATCTCATGTCAACTCAATCAAGAGCGAGTGAACTTCATTATTGCCATAATATGAAGATTTTCAGCATGAAACTCAAAGTCCTACATGATGCATGCTGGGCTAAAAGAAAAGATTAAAACAAACTAAAATAGAAAATAATCAAGGATAATATTGCTAAGCTGTTTAGATCTGGTCAAGAATCCATATCTCTGAGCTAACACTAAGCCGAAGCCCGTTTGTCCGCGCATCAACTCAGAAAGTGGAACCATCGTCCCAAACCTTTAACAACTTAACGGCCTATCCGTGTGATCAAGATTTTCCTGAAATCGTCATTGTTTTTGATGAAGGGGAACTCAAATTTCAGGTTCATCAGAACCACAAGGTCCTTGACATATTATAATAGTGTAGATATCATATAGTAACAATGCTTACAGGAAACAGATACAAGGTGATGATGCTGCCTCCACGGGTGGTTCAAACGCCTCGAATCCTGCAAACTTCTGTACTTGAAATTTATTAGCCTTCATCTATCAATTCAGAACATGACATGAACATAAGTGCTTAATCATAAACAACTTCACCAAAATAATAGCACTTAAATTCATTAAAGCATGGGAAGGACAAAATATGGGAGCCAATAAAACACGCCTAAGAATAGGGCGTTAACAGTGTAAAAGGCGCCTGACCATAGGTCGTTAATCTTTAAAACACGCCCTACTCAAAGGCGTAATCCGGAACGGAGACGCCCCAGGTTAGGGCGTTACATAAAACACGCCGTCAGTCAGGTCGTCAATTTAAGAATCGACGCCCTAACCAACGTCGTTAATTCAGCACGAACTTCCGTTTCCTAACAGCACAGCACAGTCCTTAACCTAATCAAACTTCTATCTTCGGGACTTCTTAGGACTCTTCAAATCCTTATAAAAAGGAAGGCTTTCTTTCACAAACCAAACGAAATCTCTCCTTGCAGCCGAACTGCTTCTTTTCCTTCTTCTTCATCTGCAGGCCTCTGTACGAGCTTCTCCTGCAAAATCAAGCAATGGACCGGGTGATGAAGAAACCTAGGATTTCTACTCCCAGAATTACTGAAATACAAGGGCACATAAGCAATCGAATTGCTTTGAACCAGGTAAGCTATTCCTCTGTTATTTGTTTCTGTACTGTGCTTTTTCTTTTCTTTTGTTCCGCCGAACTCCCCTTTCATATGCTCATGTTTGTCACTGCATGTGTTATGTTCTCTTCTCACAGAATTACCCAACCCTTCCAGGAGCTAGAAGATACATAAAAGTCAAGTGGTTGCCCCTCATCCTCTCCAAATTCTCTTCAGATATGAGGGTATATGTAGCTAGATGGCATCTCTTAGGATTGATAACCCATGCCAAGCACTATAACCAAATCCATCTTGATTGGGGTGCCATGGGAGCATTGATTGAAACATGGCATCCTTCCACCCATACTTTCTTATTTTCCACATTTGAAGCCACCCTCTTGATGGAGGAAGTAGAGATGATCCTAGGCTTGAAAAGGATGAAACAAGGAGAAGAAGAGCACATGGCCAACATGCCAAGACCTATCTCATCTCATGAACTCTTAACCAGCCTTATACCTAGCCCAAACCTAGTGAATCAAATCAAAACCACCAAGGGAATCAACCTCTTGAAGCTAGCTTCATGGGTATACAAAAGAGCCGATCAAGCCAAGGAAGAGGAGGAGATAGAAAGAATAACAAAAGCCTTCGTGGTGTGCATAGCAGGCGCACTACTGTTTCCATCCACGGAGGACTTCCTTGAAGAGAGTCAAATAAGCGCAGTGGTGAGCTTATGGGAAGGCGAAAGAGTTGGGCCGGCCATACTAGCTTACCTTTACAGCGGGCTCACATCGGCGGCCATGGGGCGGCCCATATACGGCTGCATGCTAGCCTTCTCAAGTTGGGTGGACCTTCATTTTAAATTTGATCCATGCAATGAAGCCCAACAATCGTCACGGATCTTCTCCAAAAGTCCGCTTTCTTACATCGCCGGCTCGTTGGGAATAAGCAATAGGGTGACGAACCGCATTCCTCAAATCAAGAAAAGGGTGGAGTGGAGAGATCACCTCAAGGTAATGCCAAAAACCCTCTTTACTTGTGCTCCGGGAATACTCAAAATGCAGGGTCTTCGCGCAAGATTCTCCATTGGCACGGACCTTCGTCTTATTGGCGCATCCGAGCTTGTCTTGTACAATGCACACCGGTGCCTTCCTCAGCTCGGGCTCCCAAGGCAAATACTAGAAGACATCTCCCATCTTCCTTCAATCAAATCAAGGGATCTAGGCAGTAATGAAGATGGAGAAGAGACAATCACCATTCAAGCTCTGTGGAAACTAAGCAAGCTCCATCAACCTGTAGAAGACTTGGATGAAGACAAGGAACAGTGGAAAAGTTATGTAATAGCATTGAGGAAGTTAAGGCCCAAAGTGGCTCATTAGTCATTGTAGTTTCTTTCTTTCAAAATAATGAAGATTGCTTTCTGATTGAGCCACTATTACTATGATTATGATCAAAATCATCCAAAGCCTGCTTTCTGTTGTAAATAACGCCTCAAAGAATGCCGTGAATTCAAAAATACACGCCTTACCTAAAGGCGTCTCAATCGGCCCATCTTCCACAGTTAACGCCTGCACCAGTGGGCGTGACTTAAATAACGGCTTCAGGAAAGGCGTGAATAGATTCAAACCCCAAAGAATATAATCGTTGACTCCTCAAAAGTAACGCCGTTTCCTTAGTCACTTCTTAAAAATAACACGCCCTCGACTGAGGCGTTACTCTAAGCCAGCAATGATGACTTTCATTACATCAATCAACGCCCATTCAATGCGTCTGACGACGGTTATCGTTCCCCATGCAAAACCAATTTACGCCTTAATCATCGTCGTTTACCTTCGAGAGACGCCCAGAGCTTCGTCGTGAATTCCATTAGAAACGCCTTCTCTTAGGGCGTGTCTTCTTTTCGAAACCCAAAAGTCATGAGGCCCCTTCTTCTTCCTCCTTCCGTCCTCATTTGGCCCCTCATCTCTGCAAACCCTAACCGAAAACCCCTCTCTCCATCTCCCTTCTCTCTCATTCTCTCAATCATTCTCTCAAACTCCCTCCCCCTAAACCCTAACCATGGCCAAACGCCAAAGAGTTAGCGCCCCTGATGTGGTCGATCTCGACGCCGCCCACGCCCAAGAAGAGGAAATCTCCGTGGAGGAGCTTGCCGTCGTGGCCTTTGAAGAGGAGCCGGTGGTGGCCGGCGGTGACGAGGCCGAAGGAGCAACGGGCGAAGCAATAGAAGAAACGGCAGAAGGTGGAGACGGTGGAGAAGAAGAAGAAGAAAGAGAAGAAGATGAAGAAGAGGGAAATGGAGAAGAAGAAGGACCACCGCCCACGGCGGCGGTCGCTCCCCGGGGTCAGCTCCGGCGGCCCAGACGGCCATTGCCTCGCCCACAACCCCAGAAGCACAAAAAGGTAAGTTCCCCCTCCCCAAATCCAATTTTTTTATTTTATTTGCATTTTATTTTATTTTTTTCCTGATTTTCCATAGCCCTCGGGTGCGAAACCTGCAACTCAGAAAAGAAACGCCTCCCACGGGGGCGTTATTCTCAAACTAAACGCCCTAACCCAGGGCGTAAATTCCTTTTATTTTCTGAAAATTAATTAACCTTCATGAAAACGCCCTGCAGCATGTCGCTTCTTCAAAAATTATGATTTTCCATTAATTCCATGCCCATTAAACAATTTTCATGAATTATTTCGCATGCTGTCATTTTTATTTAAATCAGCTAAAAATCATGAGAGCCACGCCCCTACCCAGGGCGTGATTTTAACAGGAAACGCCCAAACCAGAGGGCGTCTCTTCATTAATTCTCTTTTAAAACTGAACGGTCCTAAATGGAAAACGCCCTAGCCGAGGGCGTGATTTGAAAAACATTTTAGGATTTTAGAAATTAACCACAAGTTCACGCCCTATCCAGAGGCGTTTTAGAGATGGAAAACGCCCTCACCAAGGACGTTACTTCAAACCACATTTAGAAAAACGCCCCCTTTAGGGGCGTGAATTTACCAAGAAACGACCTGAGGAGGGTCGTGACTTCCAAAATATTAAAATCAATGCCCAGGCAAAACATAGCGTAATTACACATGATTTAACCAAACAATTAAGCAAAATTCTTCTCTTTTAATGCGTGCAGGGGCTGATGAGGACCCGTATCTCATGGGTCATGGTCTGGGCAGCATACCAGGGTCTCCCCGACTTCCAGAGGGTTAGGGTAGATGCTATGGGGTTCGGGGCCTTCCTATCCATTGAGCCATTTAGACCCGACCTAGCACTTATCCAGGTTTTACGGGAGCGTTGGGATAGGGTGAGCCGGTCCTTCTTGATGCCCTGGGGGCACATGGTTCCTACCCTAGAGGATGTGACCAGGATTACGGGGTTGAGGGTGGATGGTGAGGCTGTGAGTGGGTTCACCTATCCTGACTACACAGAGATGGCCCAGAGACTGCTAGGGCTGGATATGGTCTATGAGGTACCTAGTGAGTGCAGGACCATCTTCCGTACCGACCTGACTACGGTGATGGGTTTAGGAGATGCCAGGCATAGGTCGGGGGAGACCTTAGGTGAGTTTGTACAGAGGCTGACGGACGGGGTGAGAGCGGTATGCTGCCAGGACCCGACTGACCATGAGAGAGCGGATCGAGACCTGAGGAGGTTCCTGCTGCTGCTGCTCGGGAGATTATTGCTGGGGACGAAAGCCGACGTCATCAACTGCCGCTTCTTGGCGATCCTCGAGGACCTGGAGACAGTTGGCACCTACGCCTGGGGAGCGGCGCTGCTGGCACACCTGCTGGCGGACCTGTCCACGGGTACAGGACGTGAGACGACCGTCAGTGGCTTCTCACCTCTTCTTCAGGTATGCAATTTCTCATTTTATATCTTTTCCTTTATTATGATGCATGTGAATGCCGTACTAATGCAATACATGGGTGCAGGTGTGGAGCCACCTATACATGCCGATGGGGCGCGTTGACCCACGGCCAGGAGCTGAGGGATCCTTCCCTCTGGCGCGACGCTGGTTGCCAGTCGTCTTCGGTGCCCCACTCGACTACGAGTTGTGGGTTCTACGGAGAGAGTTCCGCGACTTCCCTCCCTCGCTGGTATGTATGAATGAATGATATGCATTTTCTTTTTGTTGTGTTTATTTGAATTGATAATGATGAAATGATAATGACGCGTGTTCATGAATGCAGGTGCAGTGGAGGCCATATGAGGGGATGACAGATGAGGGCCAGCCTTGGGTCGTATCGGGGCGACCTCGCTTCGGGCGTGAGCTATGGCTACACTGCTTGAGCGAGATTGAGCCGTTACGGCTTCGGCTGGTGATGAGGACCCTGGGCCTGCCCCAGGAGTGGATTGAGGTCGGAGAACCTCGAGGGATTGGCAAGAAGACCCGCGGTCGCACCAAGACGACTGACTGGAGGGTACGTTTCGAGGAGCAGTACGCCGACTGGCAGCGTGGCGGGACCAGAGTCGTTTCCCACGCGACTGACAGCTCCGAGTACCTCGGCGCTACTGGGAGGTACACGCCGGACGACCCAGATGAGGGTCTTAGGGGTATGTATGAATGCACTTATTTCTAAAATTGAATGCAAATGCTTATGTGACTATCATGTGACTAACATGCAATGGATGCAGGATGCGAGGGACATAGCGGCGATAGACGCCCAGGCCCACCTACACAGCCTGGAGGACCAGCTAGCCGCCACACGGGCCGACCTAGAGACCCTGGTGAGTGTTTAAATTACTTCTATATGCAAATGAATCTTTTTGTTGAATTATTGATGATTAGCCACTGACGATCTCAATGAATGCAGCGTGCTCAGCAGGGAGTAGTGAGGAGAGATCCAGGGGAGGCCTCCAGCTCGAGGGGACCTAGCGCGGAGGTGACCGCGCTATCAGAGCAGCTAGCTGGAGCGGTTGCACGGGCTGAGGCAGCAGAGCGCGACCTCGCCAGACGGGTAAATTCTGAACTCACACTCAGTCAATTCAATTATTAATTAAATATAGCATTGTGCACTGATAAAAAAAATGTTTTGCAGACCGAGGAGCTCCGAGCAGCTATTGCTTGCGTCTGTGAGGGACAGCAGGCGACGTCCTCGCAGGTGAGTGATTTACCTTCAACCATGTGTTGTTTATTTGCTTCATTGAATTGTGAAATTTGATGATTGGTTTGCCTGTTTTCAGAGTGCACAGCTGCGAGCGGCGCGTACCGAGTTGGCGATCCGCGAGCAGCGGATCACAGAGTTGGAGCGCTCTGCGAGGCGTCGGGAGGAGCTTCCCCAGGACGTGGCGGAGCTGCGGGTTGCCCTGGAGCTGGAGAGGCGGGAGCGTGCCGAGAGCGAGAGGAGCACCAGACGGAGCGTGCCCAGTTCCTTGAGCTTCAGCAGGCGGAGCGTGCCCGGTTCCAGGAGCAGTTGGCGGCACGGGAGCGTGAGCTGGCGGACTCGAGGACCCAGTTGATCCTTTCCCAGGAGCGGCTGCGAGTGTCCGAGGAGCGGTTGCAGCGAGGCCGTGAGCGAGCACGGGCTGCGGGGTACTCCTTCACCAGCTCTACCTTCGTGGCGGGTTCTTCTCTTCGAGAGAGGAGTGAGGCAGGGGGCCAGGCTCGAGTTCCGGCTTCTTCACGGGGGCCCATGCCTCCTCCACCAGCACCAGCTCGGGATGGCGAGGAGGAGGTTGAGAGTAGGAGAGTAGAGGAGGGTGGAGGCGAGAGCTGAGAGACTTACTTGTACTCCTCCACCCTCACACCTGTACATGATAGACATGATGATATATATATATGTGAGATTGAGATTTCTTTTGTTACCTGAGCACTTTGTGTGGTTGTGGACTTGTGTTTGTGTACTTTTCCTTTCCACGTTCCTCGTGTTTGCTATACTTTGCCCTGTATCTGCAGCTTTTACTTTGAACAAAACAGGTTAATTCATCTGTTCGACTTGGCCCCTTGCCCAATGAGCAAGGGAGTGGCAATATTCTTACCTTAATAATGGGTCAAGGGGCCAAGCCTTTAATCAAATAAGGTAAAGTGAAATAACCAATAAAGGGGAGATGCATCATGCAAGCACACACATGCAAACAATAAATCAGAATATGCACAGGCAAAATGCAGGCATACGAATGAAGAAGGCATTATATATATTTTTGTTATTTTTCCTGAAAAACGCGCCTTAGATTAGGTCGTGACTCAGGTGAAAGACGCCCTCTCAGACGGCGTGCATTTTAAAAGGATTTTGGAATTTGGTGAAAAGACGACCTGAACAAGGGCGTTAATTTGATAAAGACGACCCTCAGAAGGGCGTGAGTTAAATTAAAAACGCCTTAGTGAGAGGCGTGAATTATATGAATTTTCAAAAAAGATTGACAAGGCTATCCAGATCGCGGGCCCTACACGGTCATCATCTAGGATTCATTAATCTTTCTTGAATAATTAAAAGGGAGTCGACGTGCTCAAAGTTGACTTAATATTCGAGATTTCGCACAGTGCAATTTCTTAAGTTCGTCTTGACCATCCTGCCAGTTCGTGACTTTACCACATAGAGAGGATGGAAGAAAATATAAGGAAGCCCATAAGGGGTTCTGGGATGCTCAAAGTAAAGTTACCTCCCCTGCCCTATGCCTGTTGGGGTTCGGTCTTTGGCGTAGGAAATTGTTGCCTTTTTGCCCATTTATAATGCATGCATACGCCCAAGGTTTTCCTTGCGGGGACTTTGCCCTCTTGACATGCTTTTCTTTTCATAACTTGACTTTCACTTTGGAATTGATTTGCATTGATGAAAAAAATAAACCTAATTGTACTTGGGCTTTTGTGACATTTGCTCCCTTTTGGGCCTTGACTTCCACCTACTAGGGCGGCGGATAGGCTTGGCGCCTCTGCCTCGAAGTCTCCCTTTCCCCCCTTATGGGCCGAAGAAGAAAAGAACGGGTATTATCTTTCACTTTTAGTCAGGTTTTTGACTTTCTATCAGATTTTGCACTGCTTGAGTTCAAGAATAAAGCGTGTAGTGTGTGCGGGTGTCAACCCCATTTTTAAGTTACCAAGACTGATAAATGAATTCTGAATTTTGACCTTTCAGGCCTTGATCTTTTGTGTGCCATGACAAAAGCCTTTTTGTTTGTTTGAAATTTCTCTCTTTTCTTTTTTTGTTTTTTTTTTGGATTTTGGCAAATACTCTAATTTTTTTTGGATTTGGAAAATATTCATTTTTTTGTTTTGTGGGATTTTGGAAAATTTTCATTTTTTGTTGGATTTTGTTGGGAACTATTCATTTTTTGTGGATTTTGGTAAAATCAGGGGTAGTATTTCTTAAGATATAAACCGTTCCAAGGGTGAGTTAACTCTTCACCTTCCGCATTAGTTAATTTATAAGCATTGCCAGGAAAAACTTCTTTTATAACGAACGGTCCCTCCCAATTTGGTTGGAGTTTTGAACGGGGGCCACCCGGCTTAACAAAAATTCTCTTGATTACCATTTCACCGACTTTAAATTTTCTCTCAATTACTTTCTTTTGGTAAAAACGTGAGAGCCTATTTTGATAAACGCGCGCATGCTCAGCGGCGACCAGACGCTTCTCATCTAGGAGTTCCAATTGGGCAAGGAGTGAATCACGACGTTCATCAATAGAAAGTTCCTCATCCAATTGTACTCGCAGAGAGGGAATAAGAATCTCATAAGGGACTACTGCCTCCATCCCATAAGTGAGGGCGAAAGGGGTTTGCCCAGTGGGAGTGCGAATGGAAGTGCGATAGGCCCAAAGAGCTTCAACCAGCTTGTCTGGCCAGTCCGAAAATTTATTAGCCTCACACGTCTTCTTAACGATCTTGATCAAAGTTTTGTTAGTTGCTTCTGCTTGGCCATTGCCCTGCGGATAATAGGGAGAAGAATGATGCAATGCAATGTTATACCTGTTGCAGAGATCCTTGAGATCTTGAGAGATAAATTGAGGTCCATTGTCGGTGACGATGGTGCTCGGGATGCCGAACCTCGTGATGATGTTCTTCATGATAAATTTGCAAACGGTTGATGCTTTAATTTCCACGTAAGCTTCCGCTTCCGCCCACTTGGTGAAGTACTCCGTTGCCGTGAGAATGAATGATTTTTGCTTGGTCAGGAGGTTCGAGTCACCAAGAGGTCCAATGATGTCAAAAGCCCACATGGAAAAAGGCCATGGGGAGGACGTAGGATGGAGTGAAGAAGCAGGAGAATGAATCTTGTCGGCGTGCAGTTGGCACTTAACACACCTACGAACGTAGATAGAGCAATCCTCTTCTAGAGTTGGCCAATAGAAACCTAGTCTAAGGATTTTCTTAGCTAGCATCTGGCTGTTCACATGACCACCACACACACCAGAATGCGCCTCTTCCACGACTTTCCAAGATTCATCATCATCGAGGCATCTCAATAAAACACCGGTGAGCCCTCTTCTGTAGAGCACACCTCCAACCAAGGTATAACGTTGAGCCACTCTTCTAATTGCTTTCTTTTCTTCTGCTGTGGCTTCCTCGGGATAAGACTGATCATTACAGTATCTGGCAATCTCATAATACCAAGGCTTTTCTTCGTCAGCCAATTCTTCTTCCCAGTCCAAGAGCATGACCTCTTTGCCTTTAAGAGTTTCTTTCTGCTTGGCCTTCTCGAGCACCTGATCCCTAATATCAAGGAAAGCACGGTCCTTAATAGCTGGAGTGTCACGCTGATGAATCAGAGGGACATGGAAATCACGCTCAGGGGGGAAGACTAAAGCAGAAGCTAAAGAAGCAAGAGCGTCAGCTAGAATGTTCTGACTGCGAGGCACATGAACGAAGATTAATTTGGTAAAGAGTTTGGCATAAGCTGAAGCGAGTTCCTGGTAGGGTTTAAGCTTAGGATTGATAGTGCGGCACTTGACCAACACCTGGCGCAGAATGAGTTGACTATCACCGACGATCCTCAAGTGAGTGACACCATATCGATGAGCGGTTTGTAGACCGGCCAAAAGAGCTTCATATTCGGCTATGTTATTGGTGACGGGAAAAGTGAGCCGAGCAGCAAATGGAATGGTGACCCCTTCAGGTGTTAAAAGAACCATGCCGATCCCTCTTCCTTGAGAATTAAGAGCTCCATCAAAATGTAGCGTCCACATAGGATCAAGGGGTTGATTAATGGACATTAATTCTTCATCTGGGAACTCAGAATTGACAGGATCAAAATGAGGTAGAGGGTGATGAGCAAGATGTTCGGCGATGGCATAACCTTTGATAGCTTTTTGCTGAATGTAAGTGATATCAAACTGGGAGAGGAAGCTTTGCCAGCGTGCTAATCGATCAGTGAGGACAGATTTTTCAAGGAGGAATTTGATTGGATTCATGCGTGCAATGAGGTGAACCTCGTGGGCTAGGAAATAGTGTTTTAATTTCTGCACTACCCAAACCAAAGCTGCACAAGTCTTCTCCATGGCTGAGTACTTCTGCTCACAGGGGTTAAGAAGTTTAGACAAGTAGTATGCTGCCCTCTCCTTACCTTCTTCATCCACTTGAGCTAAGACAGCACCTACAGAGTCATCCAGGACTGAAACATACAGAATAAGTGGTTTGCCTGGAATTGGCGGCCTCAGGACAGGGGGATTGGCCAAATAATCCTTCAATCCGTCAAAGGCTGCCTGACACTTGTCGTCCCAATTAAACCTAACTCCCGGCTTGGTAAGCTCGTAAAACGGCCTACATCTCTGTGAATGCTGGGAGACAAAGCGGCGAATAAATTGCAACCTCCCTATTAATCCTCGAACTTCCTTCAAGTTCTTGGGAGGAGGCATATCTCTGATGGCCTTTGCCTTGTTGGGATCGACTTCAATTCCCCTCTTACTGACAATGAATCCAAGCAACTTTCCTGAAGAAACGCCAAATACGCACTTCTTGGGGTTCATTTTTAATTGATATTCTCGCGATCTCTGCAAAACCTTAGCCAGAACCCCAGGATGCTCAATCCTTGTCCTTGATTTCACTACCAGGTCATCCACATACACCTCTATATAAATATGAATCATGTCATGAAAAATAGCCATCATAGCCCTCTGGTAGGTGGCTCCAGCATTCTTAAGTCCAAAGGGCATGACCACATAACAATATGTGCCCCATGGTGTAGTGAATGAAGTTTTCTCTTGATCTTCTTCAGCCAGGCGAATCTGATTATAGCCTGAAAAGCCATCCATAAAAGAAAGAGTCTCAAATCCTGCCGTGTTGTCGATCAACACATCAATATGAGGGAGGGGGAAGTCATCTTTAGGACACGCCCGGTTGAGGTCCCGGAAATCTATACAAATCCGAACTTTTCCATCTTTCTTCATAACCGGGACAATGTTAGCCACCCAATTGGGATAAAGGACGACTCTAACGAATCTAGCCTTGTGGAGTTTATCGACCTCTTCCTTCATTTTCAAAGCCATACTAGGGTGGAAACGCCTCAACCGTTGTTTTACCGGGACAGACCCTGGCTTAAGTGTAAGGCGATGTTCAACGAGCGCAGGATCTAATCCCGGCATATCTTCATAACTCCAAGCAAACGTGTCCTTGTATTCTTGAAGAACTAAAATGAGCGCCTCCTCTTCGGAGGGCGGCAAATTCTTACTTATGAGGACAATCCTAGGGTCTTCCTCGGTACCCAGATTGATTTCTTTGGTGGGTTCTTCTACGGAGGCTGATGGTTCGTCGAATCTTCTTATACCACTAGCAAAAGCATCAGCCTCGTCCTCATATTCTTCATAATTTTCATCCCCCTCTTCAATAGGGTCTTCATCATTCATGATTTCATAAACGCCCAAACCCTCATAAGAAGCAACAGAATCCTCATATTCTAACTCTGGCAGGATAATTGGATCTTCCACAAACTCAGGGAGGGCTAAACAAGCTTGGCATCTGATGGCCAATTCCAACAAAAATCTGCGAGGAATCTGCTTACCCTTGGCCTTCTTGTGTGAATTTACCCCATGATTTTTATTAGAAGAAGAGGAAGAAGAGGAGGAAGAGCAACTAGCTTGATTAGAAAGGAAAGAAGGAGGTGAAAAAGTGGATACAGGAGGTGATACAGAGGAGGGCCCCTCACCAGAGGGGGAGAAGAGTCTTACCAAGGAATCTTGGAAGAGCGGCCCCTGGGTTGGGACGCACTCGGGAGAAAAATAGGAGGTCTCCTCAATAGAAATGGAGGATTGGAATGTTGGAGATTTGGCGTTTTTTTTTTCGTTTTTAGCTTTTCCTTCATTTTTATTTTCTTTTTCAAGTAAAAAGCAATGTGAAGGGAGAATAGCAGGAGGAGTGGAGATTGCAAGATTGGAGAAAGATTTAATCAAAGATGGCCCACGCGGGGGTGAGATGGAGATTTTAGAAAATCGCTCGAGGAGCGAAGGAGCAATCGGGAGGGAAATCTGAATTGAATCGGGAGACCAGTTGATGGTAATCGGTGGTGGTCGCGGCACGTGACCAAACCAACGGGAATAGAGAGAAGCCAACACAGATGGATGCACAGAAGTGAGGGAGAAAAGGCCGGCCCACAGCCTATCTACGGAAAATCCTTCTTCAAAGGGGACATCTGGCTCCCCCGTATCTGTGTAGTCACTTAACATCTGCCTTTTATCTGTGATTACTGCTGGCATTTCAATCAGTTCTTGAATCAGCGGCGGCCACTCTGGATCTGTCGGCATGAACAGGCGGCTCAAAGAAATAGTGATGTCATTCATGTCAAACCACCTGTACCAGTCACATTCCGGATCACCCATTTTTCTTCTTTTATCTGGCCTTAAAGACTCCAGGGCTTTGTAGGTAGCTAGTGGGGCAATGTGACGAGCAAACTGTCTGGCGTGCACATCTTGACAATCAAGCAATGAAGTAATGACGGTAGTCTGCTCATTGTTCTGAATGCCCCCGGTGACAAAATGTGTCTTTAAAGTCCAGGTGAGCGGTTGGCGGTCTGGTTTGAAGGTGGACGTCATAACAGCCCACGACTCTCCTTCATTCTTGCCCGTTGTTTTGTAGCCTAAGCCGCCTCGTGCAATCACCTTTTGAGGCTTAATGGGCCTAATCCTGCCCTGGAGTTTGGCGCCCAGGCCCTTGCCATCTTGATATCCCATTCTTATCAGAATGTTCCAGCCGGGGGTATTCATCATATTTTTCTTTTTCTTCCCCTTAGAAGGCAGGGGTGTCATAGCAACTGTGGTAACAGTCTCAGATAGCATCGGCCGTGGACGGGGAATGTCCAGCACAGATAATAACGGCTTGTTGGCAGGCCATATGGAAGGAACTGATGAAGCTACATGAATGTCTTCCTCTGGCAAGATCGGCACGCTGGTCACCTTGATAATGCGGCCCTTGTGCGGAAACTTGAGGCACTGATGGTTTGTAGAGGGCACTGCGTCAAGCTGCTGAATATAAGGGCGACCCAGGATGCCATTAAAGGTCGGATCCATATCCAGGATATGAAAATCTGCTGTAATGGTGGCTGGACCCAAGCTGACTTTGAGAGTAATCATACCCAGAGGGGGTTTCTTTGTATTGTCATATGCTGTGACAGTAATGGTAGATGGCCGAATCTGGCTCTCAGGGATACCGCATAGCTTCAGAGTGCTCGGAGGCAACACATTGATAGATGCACCGGTGTCTACCAAACACTGCTTAACGGCCACTTTGTTGATATCAACCGTAATACATAGGGCATATTTTCTTGCCGGTAGAGGTGCTAACTCATGTTCATGGAATGTGATTGCCGGCTGACTGCTGGCAGGAGTCAAGACTGTAACTATTTGCTCGACCGGCATGTCTTCGTTGACCATGACCTTCTGCAAATATTCCTTCAGGGCCAGCTGATGAGTGGTGGACCTCTTGATTAATTCAAGAACGGAGATTCTGGCTGGAGTGCGATCCAAGTGCTTTAATAAATCATACTGAGTTCCCGGCACTGAATCTTGTTCCTGCTCTTGCTCTTGTGGCCCCTGCACAGGCTCTAGCTCTCTCTGTGGGAAAATACGGTGGAACATCCGTCCACTACGGAGCGGCGCTACGCCTTGACGCGCCTCTGTCGGGGCAATATTAGGAGGAGGGTTGGAAGAAGAAGAAGGAATGTTGGTAGCAGAAACCCTGCTAGGGGATATCAAAGGGGAATTCAATGAAAGGGGCGCCCCCGTAGGAGACGTGGTAGTGGTGTTTAACAAAGATGCCCCCGCGGGAGGCATGGGAGGAGTATTTGACGAAGGTGCCCTCGCAGGAGGCGTGGGAGAGGAGAGGGATATCCGAATGCGAGGAGCATTGGCAGGTGGTGGAATAAGGAGAGATCGCGGCACAAAAGGTGGTTGAACTGATGACGGAGGAACTCTTGCCGGTGTAGGAGTGGTAGAGGGGGTAGCGGGTGCTGGCGGTGAGCGGAGTAGGAGTGGCCTGGATGGCGCGTGTGTGGGATTGGTGGTGGAAGGTGGAATGGTAGGTTGTGGAGGTGGTAGGCGGGTAAGAAGAGAGCGAGCCGGCAAGGCCGTGAAATTGGTGGAGGTAGAAGGATTGACGGGGCGCAGAAGGGGACGTCCCGATAGGAGAATAGAAGAAGAAGGAGGTGTGCGCAAAAGGCGCGGAGTTTGATTTTGAGTTGGATCATGATGAAATGCCCCGACAGAGGCGTTTTCTTCGTGCCATCCCTGCCCTCTCTCCACCTCGTAGAGAGACGTGACAGGGTTCACATGTTGATTAGGAGCGTGCTCCGGCAATGGATTACGGACGATCCCCATATCCTGCTGGGGTGCTGGAGCTTGCTGTGGCTGAACTTGTTGTGGAGCTGGCTGCTGTTGTTGCTGGTTTTGTTGTTGCCGAGAAGCCCTTCTTTCTTTCATAGCGGCTATGAATTGTCTCATCTCATCCCAATTGATGTCACCCTGGTCATTTAGATCGTAGATGTAATCTCTAAAGTGGAAGCAACGATCCAGGTTGTGACCAGGGGCGCGGTGAAAGGCACAATAACGGGATGTGTCAACATTAGCGGGCCACACGGTTCTTTCCTTCGGTAATGCGAGCAAGTTGGCGGCCATCAGGGCATTAAAAATATCGGGAGACTTTCAGGAAGTGGGGGATAGTGGTCCCTTTTGGGGCCAAGTGGCGGTCTCCGTTGTTGTTGTTGGCCATAGTTGGCTGGTGGGGGCACTTGATGGTATTGTGGTGGGCTGGAGGATCTATGCGGGGGGCTTGGTTTTGCGGTGGAGCAAAGGAGCGTTGAGGCGCGAATTGGGGTGGTGGAGTAGGGTTAAAATGAGGGTTCTGTCGTGGAGGTGGTGGACGTGGGTTAGCTTGATTATGGGGGTTGCCAACTACGCCAACCTGCTCATTTGTGACAGTGCCTTCAGTCGTGGGCCCGCTGTTGACATTTGTATTCTTTTTAAATAGCCGAGGCTTCGGCTCAAACATGCCCATGATGGGCGAGTCCTTCATTTGCGTTTGTATATAACGAGCTCTTTCATAGAGCTCTTCCATAGTTGTTAGCCGATTCATGGCCAAAATGTGCCGGAATTGGGGGGTTGCATTAGAAATGACCATTTTCACTTGCTCCTGTTCCGACAATGTGTCCTTTAATTTCTCGGCCATAGACCGCCACCTATCAGCAAATACAATGAAGTCCTCCTCGGGCTTCATTTTCTCGGCAACTAAATCTGTAACAGAAAGGGAAGGTCCCACCCGGTCTCTGTACTTTTGTAGGAATTTTCTTTGAATAACATCAAAATCGCCGGCATCAGCTGGCTCCAGAGAATAAAACCATTCGAGGGCTGGCCCCTCAAGAGACCTCCTGAATAAGTAGGCCAGGGAGGCCTTATTGTCCTGCCAAAAGGAAGTCTCATATCGGAAATCCTTTAAATGAATGAATGGGTTGCCCGTCCCATTATATCGCCGGAAATTCGGCATTTCAGAAGGTGGTAAATGGAACACCGGCAACGTAGGAAGAGAAATTTCCGGAGCATTCTTAGTTGCTGTAACCTTCTTGAGCTGTTCCTCCATGCTGGCCAGCTTCTGAAGTAAGAGAGTGTTGGTATCGGGCTCGACCGGGGCCTGATTCTGAGCAAAAGAAGGCGGTATAGGCGTTCGTAGAATCCGAGGAGGTTGGAAGGATTGATGCCTAACTGCTGAATAGCCCGCCTGCTGGGTCGGCATGGCCGCAGTAGGCGTTTGTGGACGAGAGGAGGGGGGATGCAAGACCGCCTGGTCATTAACAATCTGATGGCCACTCACGGCCGGAGGGGGATTAGAAGAAGAAGAAAGAGCCGACTTCCCTTTTAAAGCGGCCTGAATGGCTTGCCGCTGGGAGTCATCCAACTGGGAGAGAGCCTGGATCAAATCCGTGACATTAATGGGTGGGGAAGGGTTCCCCGAGGTGTTAGAAGATGGAACTTGAGACGGAGGGTCCGCCTCATGAAGAGTGGTATCAACCACATGAACTTGTGAGTAATGGGGGTGAGGAGGAAGGTAGTTCCCCTCATAATAAACAGAATCCTGGAGAGGGTCCTCATATTGACCAAATATGTTCTCATTCTCATCATCATAGGAGTACCCGTTTCCTGCCATGTTGATGGTTTTACCTGAACGGAGTTTCATTCTTAAGAGAGAGAGTGTTTAATGAAGGAACTATCACCAAATACTTAATCCAAACAAGGCAATCAAATCACCCAACTATGTTTATGCAAACAAGGTTGGCAAGAAACGCAAGATTTTAATGTTTGATGTTTGAATTAGGATGGATTATTTGTGAAAGTTCACTCTTTTGCCAAATGAGACCTAGTTTGATCCAAGTGTAACCTCCGGGTCAACTAAGTTTTTCTCTCTCTTTAACAACGCATAGGTTCTCTAAACTCCAGGTACTTCAAAGGTACAACCAGCCCGGCGTCCGTGAGGGAATCCACGGGTGCGGGGACTTATGGAGGTCTTAGAAAAGGGATTCCCGGTCCAAAGAGATGGAATGCTCAATGGAGGGTTGTCCCGATTCCAAGAAAGGTGTGTGGAATCCTAGGCTAGAGAGAGGAGGTCTCTCAACCAAGCCAACAAATCAAGACAATCCAAGCAGCAATGTAATATCAAGACAAATGCCAATCAATGAATAAGAGCTATTCTGTGAAAAAGAACAGTAAAGAAACGCCCTTGGAAAGGTCGTTTTCACAGCAGGAGGAAAGACACGCCCTGTGGTAGGTCGTGACAAAATGAAAACACGGCAGCGTGGCTGTCGTTAAACTCTGTGAGGGGCTCACAGACGGTAGGAAAACACGCCTTTGGGCAAGGCGTGACAAAGAAAGGACGCCTCCACGGGAGGGCGTCAAAACTCAGAGAAACGCCCTGATCATAGGCGCTGATAATAAATAAAACGCCTCTGAGAGGGGCGTTAATCCACAGGCAATATGATAAGCATGCAGCAAACAGCAGTTTATGGTAAAAGACGCCCTGGCAGTGGGCGTTACTAAACGAAACACGTCCCTGAGAGGGGCGTTAAATAGCAGACGATAAAATGAGCAAACAGAGCGCCAGCAGATGCAATGAACACACGCCCTGGAAGGGGGCGTTAATCAACAAAACACGTCCCTGTGAGGGGCGTTAAATCAAAAGACGCCCTTGTTGAAGGCGTTAATAATCAGCAATTGACTGATCCGGGGAGTGTGCAGGGTGCACAATGGAGGGTGCCCGAGGGGCACAAGGGAAAGGGTACCGAGGGCACCGAGGGGAAAGGGCACGCGAGGGTGCCTAAGGGGAAAGGACACACGAGGGTGTCAAAGGTGAAAGGGCACACGAGGGTGCCAATGGAGATGGTAATCAATAAAGAAAATAGTGGAAGTCCCACCGTGATCGCCAATTTGTAGATCGGATTAAAAATCCTCTCTTAGGAGAAGTTAAAATAATAACAATGAATAAACAAAAAATGCGTAAGATGTAATAAAAATACAATAAAAATAGCACGAGGTGCTAAAGTGGAGATGATGTGATCGCCAGAGGGGTTACCTCAATAAGAAGAAAAAGGAGATCGCGTGTACCTGGTGAAAATTGGGATGCGGGATGGATGTGGATTTCTTCCTCCAACTTCAATCGGCCGGCCGATGAAGTGGGTTTTCTTGGTTGATTACCTTGTAAAAAAAGACAATGAAAAAAAATAAAAGAGAGAGGGATCAGCCAAAGTGCAATAGTATCAATCCAAAACTAACATAAAATGATGAAAAGACATCAACATGCGCACCTCTTTTTTTTGTTATTTTAAAACCCCTTAATAAGACTTAAGGGAGGGGGAGTATGATGATAAAAAAAATTGCAACAAGGTGGGAATAAATACGAAGGATGAATGAATATGATGAATGGAGTGGTATAAATGATGTAGAACAATCAGATAAAAATAAAAACTGAGAAGCCCTGCTGTCCCTGGCGACAGTAGAGAGAAACCGGATGAATATGACGGACGTATATGGATGAAGCACCGGATGAAGCCCAACGAAGGATGCAGAAAACGAAGAAGGCTCTGCTCGTGACGCTTAACCTCTTGAGTGCTTAGAATGCTTAACCTTCTGAGTCATTCAACCTCTCACACGATCGAATGATATTTTCTCTTATAGCTTCAATCGGATGTGATCAAACAAGGAAATGATAAGAATGGGTAATGAGGCATCCAGGGAAGGATCAAGATCGAGCAAGAGTCCCAAGGATGGTAGGGAACTGTGATGGAAAGATGGAAAAAGGAAGGACTCTGGAGTGAAACACGACTTAGGACAGGGCGTCAAATCATGAATTGACGACCTTTACAGAGACGTTTCTTGAAACACGACCTAGGAAAGGGCATTTCTTCTTGGATTTAAATTTGGAAATAAAACTTTCTTTGTTTAAAAATTAATGGAACACGCCTAATATAACGGCGTTTCTTAAAAACACGCCCTGAGGTAGGACGTTACACAGAAAAAGCTTTTTATTTTGAAAGTTGATAATTCCAGAAATTAACGGATAATACCAGGAATTGACGCCCTCATTCATGGTCATCCTTTCTTTTAAAACGCCCCATCACAGTCGTTACTTTCTAAAGTAACGCCCTTCGTCAGGTCGTGAATCACGACGGATGCATAAAAAATGCATAAAATTCTCAAAAAAAAGAAAAAACTTCATGTTATAGGGATATTGAAGTCCACTTGGGGCGTTTACATAATAACATGAGATTTGATCAACAAAACGTCAATTTTGGCGTGTCTACAGTGAAGGGGGGAAACACCGGTTCCCTTGGACTTAGGGAGGGACCGACAAAACCCCCACAACTCAAGGTCGAGAGTGAGAATATCCATTACTTCCACAGCAACAGGCGCACGTATACATACATATTTATACACACACACACACACACACACACACACACACACATATATATATATATATATATATATATATATATATATATATATATATGTTCATAGGATGCAGCGTGTATACGTGCACGGAGATAGAGGGACCCGTCTGGGCCAGAGAAAGGGAGAGGCGAAGCAAAAGCTGTGAAAGGCACAATATAACTCTTTTATTCTTCATAGAGGCATCCGATCAAAGGGAGAAGGGGTAGCAGAAACGGGAGAAGATACAACGATGGGGGGTTTGCCCTGGGGCAAAGAAGAACAATAAGAAAAAAAAAAGAAATACAACGAAGGGAGGGGGGACGGAGCATGGGCTCTTCCCCCTCCACACTCACCTCTCTTCTCTTCTTCCTCTTTTCTTTTCTTCTCTTCTGGACTTTTCTTCCCCAGTGACCCACCTTTGGAAACTCTCAAGGCTTGAACCCTTTTTTTAGACGTGAACCCGCTCTATATATAGAACAGGGGGTCTCTTCTCTTCGGGAGCGAACTCCCGCCATTCTCTCTTCATCCGCATGAAAGGGGTGATCAACTCAGTGTTACGCTGTCGATCATCCATTGGTGTAGGATAGGAAGTTATTCGAAGATGGGATGCTCTTCGGGATATCTAGGGGATTCGCCGCTGTCAGATGGGCCGGCCCATCGTCGACACTTGCCACCGCTGTTGCCACCGTTGCGCTGTTGATCCGAGAGTTAGACAAACCTACGATCCTTAAGTGCTCATGCGATGGGATTGATACGAGCATTAAATGCCTTCCCCTTCTTCCCCCTATTACTTCGCCTGAGCTTTAGCAGAAAAATAGTGTCGGATGGAGGATGGGATGTCTCCCACGGTGCCGGATCACTGGCTTCTTCAGGGCCTTCTGCGTCGGTTCACATGCTTAAATGAGGCGCCGATACAAGAGGCATTCAGGAGACCTCTACGCCGATTCAAGGGAGCCAGGGGCTCCATTGCGCGCCTGTTCAATAGCTAAGGGAGGGCGCGCCAGTTCAGAGGCCTTGGAAGGCCATCTGCGCCGATTCAAGGAGCTGGCATGAGCGTCGATTCAGAGGGCCAGCCCCTCCCTTTCTGCACGCCGGTTCAAGAGGGGTGGCGCTGGTTCATAGGGTTGGAGGAGGGCACCGTATCAAGTGGCATTTTGGCGCCGGTTCACTTGGTCATTACAGGCATTCTGGTCAATTTCATATTCTTTGTTGCTTTATTGACCCCGAACTGGCTCGGATGAGTGCTTGACGTCCAGTGCCGCCTCAATTTTAATGCACCGCTTCTGGAGTGTTTATTTCGAACCTCCCGTGTAGCACCCCAAGAATTAATTAAATAACATAAAGGGGTAATAATTGAAAAAAATATTTTTCTATTAAATGGGAAAATTCTTTAAGTGAAATTTTAAATAATTTATAAAAATATAGAAAATTCATAATCGTGAAGAGTACTAAAAGATTAGATGATTTGTCTTCTTGCTCAGACCCTAAATAAAATTTTGATAAAGCCAAATTGATGAAATTAGGGCTAAAATCAAGCTTAAATAGATAGAACCTTAGATCGCTAAATTTGAACCCAAATCTCGATCATTTGACCCCAAACCAGACCCAATTGAACGGCCTTGATGGCTAGATCATTTCCCCTCTCGTTGTGCGTAAAAACCCTAACCCTAGGAGCACAATTCGAAGCGAGAAGGCGACACGACCCGGTCAAACGTGAGTTTTACGCACGTTCGATATTGTGGACTCTTCCTAGCCTTATTGTGCCCCCTATATCGAAATACCTCCTTTAAAACTAACCCTAAGCCCGACCTAGAACCCCCATTTTTTGTGGCGGCCGGCGAGGAGCTCTTTAGAGGGAAGATTCGGCGAGGTGGTGGAGCACGAGTTCGTGCGATCCCGAGCGTCGTCGTCTCCTTCCTTTGATTTAGGTAGGTAATGGTGAAGTAAAAGATATGATGAGAAGCGTCTTCGAGTCCTCTTTCCATCAGTAGTAAAAGCCCTAATTTTTATTCAGTATATCGTGTGTATTGTTTGGTTTAGAAGTAGCATGTCACAGTTAGGGTTTCATCCATGTCCCATTCTCTTGATCGATTCAATGCTCGGTATAGGCAGACACAAACTCTAATTAAACATGTTGTACTGTGAATTATTTTGTCCTCTATCCATTCATGCTATTTTGTCTAATTTCCATGCATTGTATCGTCCCAATTAGTTCCTTGAATCAAGGTCTATCGGAGTTCGCCGGAAGCCGATCATGGCGTCCCGGTGGCGGTCGTACCATAAACCGCCTAGGACCTTGGCGTCCCCGCGACAGATCGTATTCCCCTTTTTGTATATTTTTCCCCTTTTCTTTATTTTTTTGAAGCTCCTTAGGTCTTAGCGGCCACGCGATAGACCGCAAGGCCATGGGTTGCAGCCACTGCCTGACCGCTTCTGACCCTAGCGGCCCTGTCAAGACCGTTTTGATGCACTGTTTCGTTTACATAAATTTGGTTTCATCTTGTGTAGACAATATGAATAGGGTGGAAACCCACTAAATAAAAGAGAACATATGGAGTAATGTCGATAATTGCTAAGTTGTGATCATGATTACCATAATCTCACTTTCATCCAATTATATCATCATGATTGTTTCTTTTGAATTACATAAATAAAGTGATTAAATTAAAATTTATTATCTGTTGTTTAATTTATTAGGAGTGTTTGACAGTCACACCACTCCGGCGGTGCTGACTGACCGATTATACTATTTTTTGATGTGTTATTAGCCTCAATCTTGTAATAGTTGGGACTCTCTGCCGGATATTCCTTCCATCGGACTAGGACCGCTATTATGAGACCTCCGTAAGCCCCCGCGAGCCTGGGATTCCCACTTGGACACCGGGCGGGTTGTACCCCCAAAACCCGAACCTTTCGACTTGATCGAATCGCGTGTTTTTGCCCAAGCCCGGAATCAGGGCTGTCCTGTTGGTTGCGGCCCTTCTGGGACTGCTACTGTTATTTTGCGGCCCAGGTGTGATTGCTTAACCTTTTGAGCTGCCCTTTTTGTGACCGCTTTCAACTGGCTAGGTGCCAGGTCTTGTGAGTCGACCTTCCTTGTTTGTGAGTCGACCTATCCATGTTGGAGTCGACCTATAGCCTCTAGACTCGACCTGAGAGGTGTGGGTTGGACCCTGGTTCGGTCCCACCATGTCTCGGGCGGGCTGGGAGCCCATTAAGTCGACTGCTTTAGCCTTACTGGGCCCAGACTAGTTGCGGTTGTCATTGGGCCGTTTTTATCCTCCAAGCGGCCCTCCGAGGACCGTTTCTGGATGGGGCGGCCCAGTAGAGACCGTTTCCTTTTTGATTGTGGCCCAGGGACCTTTCTGCTCTAAGCGACTTCCTGTGGACTATCTTTCTTTGGGAAACGGCCCAGCCAGGACTGTCTTGTTCTTGTTGCAGCCCCTCTTGGACCGTTTTCATCCTGCACGCTGGATTTCGTCTCTTTGGCCTAGCTTTGGCCTTTGCAGTCCAATATAGACCGTTTTCTCATCTTGGCAGCCCGATCATGACCGCAACATTCCCAGAGTTGTTTTCATGTGTGTCTTGCATACCCCTGTTTAATCTGATGACATTCCATTCAATTATTGATAACACCACTTGTTCCTAGTTGGTAAGTTACATAGCTTAACCTTGGCATTCTTAGCCGATTCGAATGAATGTCTAAGATGGTTACTTGGATCTTGGATCCACCAAATCAATGCCAACGCATCATAAGGGCCCGGTCTGGTCCTGGGAGGAGCGCCCGAAAAGTACTAGTGCCCCGGGGAGCTGTAATGACATAGTGAGATATTGCACCGAGTGCATCACTAGCGTGAGGTCTATGACATTCATATATCCATTGAATTCCTACATGGAATTATTTCTACTTGACTTGCTTGTTTACTTGCTTGATCGGCCAAATACATGGAATATATCTCTATTCTATTTAACTCTATTACTCTCATTCCATTCCTGCATATGTTAGATTTATTTACCATCCTTTATTTATTCGCATAGTAGTTAATTAAATTGTTAATTACTTAAACTTTGCCTGCTATTACCTACTGAGCATTCGCTCACCCAGATTTTCCCCCCATTTCAGGTAGCTCAGATGATGAAACACAAATGGATGGGGATGGGCAGGTGTGAAGACCGGAGTGGACCTGATAGATGTGACTTGATAGTTGTCTTAGTAGAGTCGTGGAGTGGCCACTTAGTGGTTCTAATGAGTCGTTGTTTAGTGATGTCATTAAGAATTGTCATTGAGAGTTGTAATTTTCCTTATTTCTTTTTTTTCCGTCAAGTCGTAATGTATGATATTAAGAGGTTGTTGAGAAACGATTTTATTTACTTATGAGTAAATTGATATTTTTGGATTAATTCTTTCTCTTTGCAATTATGTTCTTTTAATTCCATTATTTGCTCTGCTTATCATGAATGTATACAACTGTTGCATTCCGATATTCCGCGTCGGGGCGTGACAGTTTTGTGGTATCAGAGCCTAGGTTTCTAAAGTCCCTAGATTTCTAAGTGGTGTCATAGAACCCATGACTTTATTAAAGTCTAAGGATCCAACCCAGTGAGATTGGGTAGTGACTTGGGTTGAGTTAATTAATAAACTCTAAAAGATTTCGCTAGACAGGTTCTAATCAAATTTCTTTTCTACGCATAGGAGTATGTTCCGATGGTAGCTGAGCATGCACAGTGGAGGGACATGTTGCATACATTACAAGGTTTGACTCGGGCTCTTCAGTAGGTGGCCCAAGGAGGAGGAGCGCACCATGGAGCCGGTGATCTCCACCGGAATTTTTGAGGATTGAATCCCCCGTGATTTGGTGGTTCCGCGGATCCCGATGAAGCCGAGCACTGGTTGAAAGAGATGGATCAGATTTTTGAAGTTATGCAATACAGTGACCAGGAGCGCGTTCTCTTGACTACCTTCCAGTTGGAACATGATGCTCGAACGTGGTGGGATGTAGTAAAAGCCACACTAGGAGACAAGCAGGTATCGTGGAGAGAGTTTGAGGAGCTTTTCAATAGTAAATATTTCTTGGACGGAGTACAAGAGAAGAAGGCGGTGTAGTTCGCTGCTTTAAAACAAAGGAACTTATCGGTTGCTGAATACGAAGCTCAGTTCTCCAGGCTGTCTCGCTATGCATCACATTTGGTGTCTACAAAAATGATGAAGGCCAAGAGGTTTTTCAATGGATTGAAGCTTCAGTATATTAACCAATTGGCACCTTTAGAGATCCACACTTATGCTGAGATTGTGAGAAAGGCTCAAGTCCTCAAAGATACCATATAGATGACTGAGAGGATCTGAGGGAGGAACACTAAGAAAGAGCAGACCACTTGTTCTGAGTGTTTCAAACCCAACAATGGCAAGAAGAGGCCCACTGGCGGGTCTAGTTCGTGGAAGGACAAGAAGCCAAGGAGTGATGACAAGAAGTCAGGTCCGGTTGCTCATCCAAAGCTCTTTGCAAGTACTGTGACCGTCCGGGTCACAAGATGGAAGAATGTTGGCGCAAGCTAGGCGCTTGTTTCCGTTGCAGGAGCAGGGACCACCATATCCCTGAGCGTCCTCTCCTGTCAGATCAAGCTACATCAAACAAGTCGCAAGGAGGCCAGAAGCGACAGGGCAAGCTCCAAGCCCGACAGGAGACTGAGACAAAAGCCACTGAGGAGGGTGGATTGGTTGAAGGTACACTTGTTGTTTTTGATAAGCCGGCATTTGTTCTCTTTGATATCGGAGCAACACATTCTTTTATTTCTCAACATTTTGCTAAGTCTTTATCTACAAAACCTGTATTGATGAACTCTCAATTGGAAATATCAACCCTTATTGGTTCTGGTTTAGCAATTAAGTACCATTATCCCTCTAGTAAGGTTTTGGTTGGTGATCAGAATACGCCAGCTGATTTAGTCTGTATGAAGATGAAGGATTATGATGTAATCCTAAGAGCAGATTGGTTAGCTAGATATGAGGCTAGTGTTCACTGTAAATCTGGCACCGTGTCTTTTTCTGGGCACCTCGGGCTTTCTTTTGTCGGGGTTAGACACGCTAAGTCTGTGCCGCTTATTTCGGCACTTCGAGCTTAGAAATTATTGAGGAAAGGATGCCAGACATTCTTGGCTTTGGTCTCTTTGACCGACAAGAAGGAGTTGGAGATAAAGGACATCCCTATTGTCCGAGAATTCACGAATTTATTTCCTGAAGATTTGCCAGGGCTTCCACCTGAAAGAGAGGTAGTCTTCTCCATTGATCTAGTTCCTAGCACATCTCCAGTCTCTATAGCTCCATATCGTATGTCTCCTGTGGAGTTAAGGGAATTTAAAGCACAATTACTGGATTTGCTTGAGAAGGGGTTCATTCGTCTGAGTACATCCCCGTGGGGATCCCCAGTGTTGTTTGTAAGAAAGAAGAACGGCTCTCTAAGGTTGTGTATTGATTATTGCCAGCTTAACCAGCTTACTATCAAGAATAAGTACCCGTTGTCGAGAATAGATGAGTTGTTCAATCAGATAGTGGGAGCACAGTATTTTTCCAAGATTGATCTGCAATCGGGGTATCATTAGTTGCAGATCAAGGATGAAGATATCTTTAAAACAGCATTCCGTAGCAGGTATGGACACTTCGACTTTGTTGTAATGCCTTTTGATCTAACGAATGCTCCTGCAGCTTTCATGCAGCTAATGAACAGTGTATTCTGGCCCAACTTAGATCAGTGGGTCGTGGTTTTCATCGATGATATTTTGATATACTCCAAGAGCAAGGAGGAGCATGAAATGCACTTGAGGATGGCGTTGCAGATACTGAGAGAACATCAGTTGTACGCCAAGTTTAGTAAGTGTGAATTCTGGCTGCAAGAAGTATCTTTTCTAGGGCACATTATTTCTAAAGATGGAATCTCTATAGACCCTCTAAAATAGAGGCAGTAAGAAACTGGGCTAGGCCTGCGAATGTGACCGAAGTGAGAAGTTTTCTAGGCCTAGCAGGCTACTATCAGAGATTTATTAAGGATTTCTCCAAGATTGCGGTACCTCTGACCAGATTATCCTGCAAGGAGAATCGATTTGAGTGGTCAGAAGATTGTGAACGGAGTTTTCAAACTCTAAAGGAGTGTTTGACCACTGCCCCTGTTTTGGCCTTGCCTTCTGGAGGAGGAGGATTTAAAGTCTATACAGATGCCTCGGGCATTGGTCTAGGTTGTGTGCTTATGCAGCATGGTAAGTGGTGATAGCCTATTCCTCTAGACAGCTGAAGAAGCATGAAGAGAATTATCCTATCAATGACTTAGAACTGGCTGCAGTGATTTTCGCCTTGAAGATTTGGAGGCACTACTTGTATGGAGGGACTTTTATGGTATTTTCTGATCATAAGAGCTTGAAGTATCTATTTTCTCAGAAGGAGCTTAATATGAGGCAGAGAAGGTGGCTCAAGTATTTGAAGGATTTTGATTTCTCTATAGAATATCACCCTGGTAAAGGTAACGTGGTGGCTGATGCTTTGAGTCGCAAGCCGATAGTAAAGTTGTCTAGTCTCATGTTGCCATAGTGAAAATTGCTGGAGTAGTTGGCTAGTCTAGACCTTAATATTAGTAAGGATCGGGTCATGATCGCTCAGTTTCAGCTTCATCCCGAGCTGTTGATGGAAATTAAGACCCTGCAAGATAATGATCCAGTCCTAGTAGAGATCAAAGGAAGTCTAAGCAACAGACCAGATTTTGTGTTAGCCGACGATGACAGGTTGTTATTCCGGGGAAGAACATATGTTCCTGATTTAGCTGAAGTGAAGAGCAAGATCCTTGAGGAAGCCCGTAGATCCAAATATACTATTCATCCTGGAGCCACTAAGATGTACCGAGATTTAAAGATGGCCTTTTGGTAGCAAAATATGAAATGAGAAGTGGCAGAGTTCGTAAGTAGATGTCTGGTATGCCAACAAGTGAAGGACGAACATTTCAGACCTGCCGGGAAATTAAAACTGCTCGATATACCACAATGGAAGTGGGAGAGTATCGGCATGGATTTTATAATGAACTTACCAAGGACTCGTGGAGGCTTCAATGCAATATGGGTAATTGTGGATAGGTTGACTAAATCTATGCATTTATTGTCCATTAAGTCGAAGTGGACAGTCGATGTTTTGGCTGCTTTGTATATGAAGGAAGTTATAAGACTACATGGGGTACCCGTGAATATTGTGTCAGACAGAGATCCCAGATTCACTTCACATTTCTGGAGAGGATTGCAGGAGTCCTTGGGAACCCGTCTAAACTTTAGTACTGCTTTTAATCCCCAGACGGACGGACAAACTGAGAGAACTAATAAGATTATTGAAGACATGCTAAGGGCTTGCACGATCGACTTTGGTGGTAGCTGGCATGAACATTTGGCTTTAATAGAACTTGCCTACAATAACAGTTATCAATCCAGTATCCAGATGGCATCGTTCGAAGCTCTTTATGGAAGGAGTTGCTGATCACCGTTGTGCTGGGATGAGGTTGTTGTGCCCCTGTGGTTTTGATGATGGTTTTGATGATTGATTTTTGATGTGAGTTAATCACTGTGAGTCATCTTGCTGTGTGAGTCATCATGCTATTATTCAGTTATTTTCTGATCATAACTCAGTCTATCAAATGTTCAGTCATCTTGCTGCTCAGTTTAGTTTAACATACTTGATGTTCAGTCATGTTAACTGATGCATAAAGCATTCATTGCTACACTCTGCTTAGTTAGTATGAACAGTAGTGGGTCGACCCACCCTTGCTGATGCGTCGACCCATCAGAACACTGACTGTCTGGTTTATCTAATTTCAAGTCTATACACTCTACACTCATTCAAGTCTGTTCAGCCGTTTGCATTTCATGAAGTCTGTACACTTCATTGCCTTCTGCAAGCATTCTTCAAGTATGTACAACCTGTGCATTGCTTCACAACAAGTCCAGACATCCTGGTTATAGTCTAAGTCTACACATCCTGCTAGGTTGGACTTCAAAGTCTGTACATTGCGCACCACTGTACAAGTCCATACAATGGCTGTTGAACTGTGAAGTCTCTACATTGTCTGATCATTCATCTTTAAAGTCTATACAACGTTGCCTTGTTTCTTCAAGTCTATACAATGTGCATAGTTTCTTCATGTCTATACATTACATCATTGTCTTCAGCTCAAGCGTTCAAAGCCAAGTCTATACAACGCTAAGTCAATACATTGAACTATTCTCCAAAGTCTGCACAATGGTCTAACATTCCAAACTCTGTACAGTCACTCCCTCAGGAAGTCTATACACTGGTCTTCACTTGATGTCTGTACATTGGCTCAGACTTACCAAGTCTGTACACTGCCCTTGGGTTCCAAGTCTATACACTCCCTCAGTGTACATACTTATTCATTTGCTGGTTCAAAGTCCATACGCTCGTTTCTAAGGCAAAGTCTATACAATCGTCTTTGAGCATCAAAGTCTGTACAGCCTGTCTGTCTTCATTGGTTCTGTGCTTTTAGTGCGTTGACGCACTTGGCTGACTGCGTAGACGCAATTGTGCGTCTTTCGCTTTCTGTCTTGTTCACTGCGTCGACGCTGACACTGGATGCGTTGACGCATTGGCCAGTTGCCAAGGGCGTGAGCATCTCACTTGAGGAGCTGAGGCGACGCTGCACGATGGAAGCGTTGACGCCTTGGGCTGATGTCCAAAGGTCTATTGATCAACATCAAGTCTGTACAGCATGAAGTCTGTACATTGGTTTTGTCTCGAACAGAACGCCTAAGTCTATACATTGCTATGGATTGCCCTGAACTAACTAAGTCTATACACTGAGGACGCTGAAGACCTCCAAGTGTATACACTCTCACATGATACACACTTGGTTAACTATTGTTTCAAGTCTATACACTCGATTCCTTCATGATTTACACTGAAGTCTACACACTCTCCTGTTATGATTCTTCAACAAGTATATACACTGAGCACGGATGAAGACTTCTAAGTCTATACACTCCCTCACACTGTACACACTTGCTATATTGATTTCTATAAGTCTATACATTGCTTAACGATGTACAGCCTGTGTTAATTTTATTCATCGACTGAACACTTCTTTAATCCTGCAGGTGTCTGGCATGTGATCCAAGGAGCTGAAATGCTGACACGTGGCCAAATATCTGGGCGGGAAATGTGGAGGACACACGCGCCCAGTGCTGCCTCTGCTCGAGCTGCTATAAAGGGGAGTCTCGGTTGTCTGAAGAAGGATGATCGAAGTCTTGAGAGCAATAGCAGAATAGCAGAAGTGCAGAAGTGCTGAGGGTTCGATCCAGCAGAAGAGAAGAGTTGCAGAGAAGAGAAGAGAAGAGAAGAGACAGAGAGAGCCTGCGAAAGAAGAAGAAAAAGAGTGAAGAAGCAGAAGAGAAAGAGAGAGAGAGAAGGAGTTCGTAGAGAAGAAATGGGAAAAGCTTGAAGATCTGTCCTCTGGCGTTTGGATCAAATCCAAGCCAGACCTGCTCCCTTG
Source organism: Amorphophallus konjac (assembly GCA_022559845.1). Lineage (NCBI taxonomy): Eukaryota > Viridiplantae > Streptophyta > Magnoliopsida > Alismatales > Araceae > Amorphophallus > Amorphophallus konjac. The sequence goes on along the minus strand of CM040128.1, from coordinate 237,197,634 downwards.
AGAGCTACATTACTTGTATTTCGTTTCCAGCTTTTGGCGCTGTGATTTTTCATCCTTTCTTATTTTCCTTTTTATCTTTCCATCTTTGTACTTCCGATCCTCTGGACTGAGGTTGGGTTCCTCCTGGTGGGTCAGGAGAAGGGAGATCTGATCTCCGGTTGCAAGTAGCTGGGTGCTACTTGTGGGTTCCCTCCGGCTTGGAGGAAGGGAGACTTGTCTCCAGTTCTGGGATTGTGGGTTGCAAGTCCAGGGGTCCCTCCTGGTCTGGAGGAAGAGAGGTCTGCGACCTCTGGTTTTCAAGTGGCTGGGAGTCACTTGGGTGTCCCTCCGGTTGGGAGGAAGAGGGGAGGATGTTCCCCTGGTCAAGCTGTGTGGCAGCACCTTGTTTGCAGACTGAGTCTGCTTGGTTCTAGCATTTGCTAGTGAAGCCTCACTCCGGTTGGGAGTGAGGGGTGGATGTAGGTCTGGAGGACCGAACCACCTAAAAAATCTATTGAGCAGTGGTTTGATTGCTTGATTTGCTTCCGCTAGATGCTTGCATAGGCTCGCTCCACCTGCTTGTTATTTTGCTTAATCGAATTAGCTTAATTCCGGATTTTGCCTAGCATCTGAGTTTTTATTTGGCTATTATTCATAGAAGGATACATTCACCCCCCTCTGTATCCGGGCCTAGCACCCTAACAGAGGTAGGCGAGAAGGAATGGCTAGGACCGGATCTCATTTCAGAATCATCCAAGAATATCCAGATTATCAGAAATCGGTTACAAGTTGCTCAATCAAGACAAAAAAGTTATGTAGATAACAGAAGGATAGACTCGGAGTTCCTAGTAGGCGAGCAAATATTTTTGAAGGTTTCGCCTATGAGAGGAGTTCGAAGGTTTGGCATTCGTGGCAAGCTAAGTCTGAGATTCATTGGCCCGTTTGAGATTCTTGAAAGAGTTGGAGAAGTTGCCTACAGGTTGGCTTTGCCACCCAAGTTATCTGGAGTACATGATGTTTTCCATGTATCTATGCTGCGAAAGTATGTTTATGGCCCCGCGCACATCATTCAACATGCGGATCTAGAATTGGAAGAAGATTTGACTTATGAAGAAAAACCCATCAAGATTTTGGACAGGAAGCTACAACAACTCAGGAATCGGTCTATACCGATGGTCAAGGTTCAGTGGAGCCGACGCGGGATCGAGGAAGCTACTTGGGAGTCTGAAGAAACTATCTAGAGGCAATACCCTGAATTATTTTGAGGTCAGTAACCATAGTTTTCCCCATTTTGACAAATGCAGTGAATTTGGAGGGCCAAATTCCTTAAAGTGGGGGAGGGTGTAGCACCTTGAGAATTAATTAAATAACATAAAGGGGTAATAATTGAGAAAAATATTTACTATTAAATGGGAAAATTCTTTAAGTGAAATTTTAACTAATTTATAAAAATCTAGAAAATTCATCATCGCGTAGAGGACTAAAAGATTAGACGATTTGTCTTCTTGGTCAGACCCTAAATAAAATTTTAATCAAGTCGAATTGATGGAATTAGGGCTAAAATCGAGCTTTAATAGATCAAACCTTAGATCGATAAATTTGAACCCAAATCTTGATCATTTGACCCCAAACCAGACCCAATCGAATGTCCTTGATGGCTAGATCATTTCCCCTCTCGTTGTGCGTAAAAACCCTAACCCTAGGAGCGTAATTCGGAGCGAGAAGGCGACGTGACCCGGTCAAACGCGAGTTTCGCGCACGTTCGACATCGTGGACTCTTCCTAGCCCTATCGCGCCCCCTAGAGCGAAATACCTCCTTTAAAACTAACCCTAAGCCTGACCTAGAACCCCCATTTGCTGTGGCGGCTGGCGAGGAGCTCGTTCGAGGGAGGATTCGACGAGGTGGTGGAGCGCGAGTTCGTGCGATCCCGAGTGTCGTTGTCCCCTTCTTCCTTTAATTTAGGTAGGTAATGGTGGTCTAAACTCGAAGTACAAGATATCATGAGAAGCGTCTTCGAGTCCTCTTTCCGTTAGTACTAAAAGCCCAAATTTGTATTCAATATATTGTGCGTATTGTTTGGTTTAGAAGTAGCATGTCACAGTTAGGGTTTCATCCATGTACCATTCTCTTGATCGATTCAATGCTCGGTATAGGCAGACCCAAAGTCTAATTAAACATGTTGTACTGTGAATTATTTTGTCCTCTTTCCATTCATGCTATTTTGCCTAATTTCCATGCATTGTATCGTCCCAATTAGTTCCTTGAATCAAGGTCTATCGGAGTTCGCCGGAGGCCGGTCACGGCGTCCTGGCAGCGGTCGTACCATAAACCACCTAGGACCTTGGTGGCCCCGCGATAGACCGTATTCCCATTTTCGTATATTTTTCCCCTTTCGTTTATTTTTTTGAAGCTCCTTAGGTCTTAGCGGCCCCGCGATAGACCGCAAGGCCATGGGTTACTGCCACTGCCTGACCGCTTCTGACCCTAGCGGCCCTGTCAAGACCGTTTTGATGCACTGTTCCATTTACATAAATTTGGTTTCATCTTGTGTAGACTATATGAATAGGGTAGAAACCCACTAAATAAAAGGGAACATATGGAGTAATGTCGATAATTGCTAAGTTGTGATCATGATTGCCATAATCTCACTTTCATCCAATTATATCATCATGATTGTTTCTTTTGAATTACATAAATAAAGTGATTAAATTAAAATTTATTATCCGTTGTTTAATTTATTAGGAGTGTTTGACAGTCACACCACTCCGGCGGTGCTGGCTGACCGATTATACTATTTTCCGATGTGTTATTAGCCTCAATATTGTAATAGTTGGGACTCTCTGCCGGATATTCCTTCCGTCGGACTAGGACCGCTATTATGAGACCTCCGCAAGCTTCCGCGAGTCTGGGATTCTCACTAGGACGTCGGGCGGGTTGTACCCCCAAAACCCAAACCTTTCAACTCGATCGAATCGCGTGTTTTTGCCCAAGCCCAGAATCGAGGCTGTTCTGTTGATTGCGGCCCTTCTGGGACCGCTACTGTTAGTTTGCGGCCTAGGTTTGACCGCTTGACCTTTTGAGTGGCGCTTTTTGTGACCGCTTTCAACTAGCTAGGTGCCAGGTCTTGTGAGTCGAACTTCCTTGTTTGTGGGTTGACCTAGCCTTGTTGGATTCGACCTATAAGTTCTAGACTCGACCTGAGAGGTGTGGTCTGGACCCAGGTTCGGTCCCACCATGTCTCAGGCGGGCTGGGAGCCCAATAAGTCGACTACTTTAGCCTTACTTGGCCCAGACTAGTTACGGTTGTCATTGGACCATTTTTATCCTCCAAGCGGCCCTCCGAGGACCGTTTCTAGATGGGGCGGCCCAGTTGAGACCGTTTCCTTTTTAATTGTGGCCTAGGGACCTTTCTGCTCTAAGCGACTTCCTGTGGACGGTCTTCCTTTGGGAAACGGCCCAGCCAGGACCGTCTTGTTCTTGTTGCGGCCCCTCTCGGACCGTTTTCATCCTGCACGCTGGATTTCGTCTCTTTGGCCCAACTTTGGCCTTTGCGGTCCAGTATAGACCGTTTTCTCATATTGGCAGCCCGATCATGATCGCAACATTCCTAGAGTTGTTTTCATGTGTGTCTTGCATACCCCCTTTTAATCTCATGACTTTCCATTCAATTATTGATAACATCACTTGTTCCTAGTTGGTAAGTTACATAGATTAACCTTGGAATTCCTGGCCAATTCGAATGGATGTCTAAGATGGTTACTTGGATCTTCAATCCACCAAATCAATGCCAACACATCATAAGGGCCCAGTCTGGTCCTGGGAGGAATGCCCGAAAAGTACTAGTGCCCCGGGGAGTTGTAATGACATGGTGAGGCATTGCACCGAGTGCATGACTAGCGTGAGGTCTATGACATTCATATATTCATTGAATTCCTACATGGAATTATTTCTACTTGACTTGCTTGTTTACTTGCTTGATCGGCCAAATACATGGAAATGATATATATCTGTTCTCTTTAACTCTATTGCTCTCATTCCATTCCTGCATATGTTAGATTTGTTTACCATCCTTTATTTATTCGCATAACAGTTAATTAAATTGTTAATTACTTAAACTTTGCCTACTATTACCTACTGAGCGTTCGCTCACCCAGATTTTCCCCCCATTTCAGGTAGCTCAGATGATGAAATGCAAACGGACGGGGATGGGCAGGTGTGAAGACCGGAGTGGACCTGATAGATGTGACTTGATAGTTGTCTTAGTAGAGTCGTGGAGTGGCCACTTAGTGGTTCTAATGAGTCGTTGTTTAGTAATGTGATTAAGAATTGTCGTTGAGAGTTGTTGTCACTCCCAGAGCGCGGAAGGAACCCGGGGAGAACGTGACGAGTTTATATCAATCATGTCAATTAGAGCAAGTAGAATTTCTACATCATAACAGAGTGTGCAATAAGACAAGAATTTTAAAACATAACCAAGTACTGATACCATTGATAACAACTTAACCGTTAAACTCACATAACTCCAAGACTTAACATTACTAATCAGGCCCACAAGCCTTAAATGTTACAACTCTTGAAATAACATAAGTTCTAATGACTAGACTCCAAGAATAAACTCAGGACGACTCGACACGATAAGGTGTAGTAGCATGATGCTTGCAGATTCTACGCTCGTCACTCTTGCTCCGGCCCATCCGAGTCCGAGTCAGGGTCCGTATTACCTGAAAGGTTTGGGGAAAAGAACTTGATGAGCGAACGCTCAGTAGGAATTATATCTCAAGAACTAGCAATTGGTTTAAGTAATTACCTCTTCCAAAGAAAATGCAAGTCTAGCATGGCAATCATTGTAAAATAGAATGATACGGAATTGAACATGATAACGAGAGGAAATAACATGTACTGTTGATCCAAGATAGGGAATTTCAAGTATTTGAATGAGTACCAAGTATATCAATAAAGTTCTTTCATGTCATGAGGTAATGGCTATTAACAAGCAAGTACTTTGCCCATTCCGGGCCACGCAAATCGTGTCAAGTCAATCAAGTCAAGCACGCGAGAGAGTGAGAGATAGTGGGGTGTCGTAGATTCAAGCAAGTACTTCGGTGCAATGCCACACCGTGATCAATATAACTCCCATGGACACAAGTACTTTCGGATGCTCCTCCCAGGACCAGATCGGGCCCTATATGCGCGGACATTGTTACATGTAATATCTAGATAACCACTTTAGTGATAGCCATGGAATTTCAAGAACAAACTCATGTAGGATATCAAGGTAGATTCGTGGATAGGTTAGACAGAATTCAAGGAAGAACATTAGATGGATAGTGTCAAAACCAACGAGAACCATAACATGTCGATAACCTGGGTAGAATTGGTACCTTAACGAGGTAGCCGTGATAACTTGAGTGGAAGACTAAACCCGTCACCAATCAAGGGACATGAATCAAGTTGAGAGATTGACCCCATCTATAAGGGACTCAATCCAAGACACCGCCTAGTGGAATATCATCATTCCACCGACTAGGATTATTCTCTCATGGACCAAGATGGCACCATGAGAGGGCCGGTTTACCACAAGACGTGGCAATCAAAAGGTACAAGGTGTTTAAGGTACAACCAGCTCAGTCGGCCTTGAGGGAATCCAAGGCTACGAGGAGACTTACGGAGGTCCCAATGACTAACTTGCCGGTCCAAAGGAACGGAATGTCCAATGGAGGGCTTGTATGTCACCGAGAGTTGAAGGGGTAATCGATAAAATGCCGAAAAAAATGTGGGACTATACTCATGGATTGGAGCATAGTGCCATATATATATATATAAATCCATGGTTACAGGAAAAATCAGAAGACAGGAAATTGGCGCCTTAGCCAAAGACTTCATTTTATTAAGTAACGCCCTGGTCAGGGGCGTTATTTCACAAATTGAAGACTATGTAAAGAGTCGTCAATTTCTATATGTATTTTTTTTATTTAAGTATAATTTTTAGAATTTGGTAAATGGCGCCTAGTCTGCCGCCACGTTAAAGACATGTAGCGCCCTAGTCAGGGTCGCTATTTCATTAATTGAAGACTCTGTAAAGAGTCGTCAATTTTCAATCTAGATATATGCATTAAAATAATCAAAATTTCAGGATTTATTAAATGGCGACTTGGTAGCTGTCACCTTCTATGCATATAGCGCCCTTGACAGGGGCGTCACATGTAAGAGAAACGACATGGTGTAAGTCGTCATTTTCCTTTTTACCAAATTTGCATTAGGAACAGTGGCATTTTCCAATATATAAAGAAATTTATGACAACAAGTATATGGATAGGTCAAGAAAAATAGCAGGATTCCAAACTATGATCATGCATTAAATCAGATTATTGGTTACATAGATATTAAATTTTTAACATGTGTAATTATTAAATCATACAAGAATTGAGGACCATGCATTGGGTCGTCAGAAAGAATTAGCACTTTAGTAAGGGTCGCTACTAAAAAAAAATTTAGAATTTCATCAAAACTCAGCGAGAACTATATGTATGATATATAGGGTTCTTGAGAAAAAACCTACAATACAACCATGATTTATCTTTGTTTGGGCTACGAAACTTGAGAGAACCTACCTTTGTTGAAGATTAAACGGTGAACAGGATGAAGAACCGATACTCTGTTTTGAACAGAGTATGGCGATGGCTTGCAGGATGCCTGCGGGATGAAGAATAAACTCTTCCGTGTGTAGGCACTCAACAGGATGAAGATGGAGGGGAAGCAGAGGATGATGTCAGCCGCCCCTTCAAACGCACCAGGAGGAAGATGGATGCAGTAGGGAAGAAGGAAGCGCCTGTAGCAGCAACTTTCTTCAAGCAGAGGAAGAAGCTCTCCCCTTCAAATAGCAACCATCGTCGGCATGTTAGAGGGGGTATGCTTATATATATAGGAGTACGGGGTTTCCATTTGGGTCGAAGGTTACTAACGGAAGGGTTTAATGACTACCCATGTTTTGCCAAAACCCAACTATTTTAACAGCTGCCTGCCAAATGTTGTGAGTGAAACCCTAATTATTTCCCATGCATGGTCGAACCTGCATATTGGGCTGTTGGGTTACGTAGGTTTGGGTTTGTTTATATATGGTGTATATATGTGGGTTAGTTGTGCATAAAGTGTGTGTGTGAGCGGGAACCCATTCATTTATGTATTTCCTTAGTTAGGCTTTTATATAATTGGAAAAGATAATATATGTGTTAAAGCCCATTAAATGTGTTGTATAACTTGATTATTTCTATTTGGCCTTCTTATGCAAGTTTTAATTCTTTTTTGAATATATTTATTCTTGATTATTTATCCGGGGTCTTACACCCTCCCTCACTTAAAAGAATTTGGTCCCCAAATTCAATTGCGTGAATGGAGACATGGAGGGTATAGAGTACTTACAGTTTAGAATAATTTCGGGTACCTTCTTCGCATAGATTCTTCAGTTTCCCATGTAGCTTCTTGTTCCAAGCATTTGTTCCACTGCACTTTTACCATGGGAATGGTCTTGTTTCTTAAGACTCGGACCTCTCGATCAAGAATCCTCATTGGCTTTTGTTCATAGGTGAGGTCCCTTTGAATCACTAAGTTACTATGATCAATGACGTGGAAAGGGTCGTGCACGTACTTCTTCAGCATAGAAACGTGGAATACGTTGTGCACTTCCGACAATTGAGGAGGCAAAGCAAGACGATAGGCTACCTCGCCAACTCTTTCCAATATTTCGAATGGACCAATGAATCTCGGTGTAAGCTTGCCTTTAACTCTGAACCTTCTTATACCTTGACCGGGTGAGACCTTGAGGTAAACATGGTCTCCAACTTGGAACTCTAATTCCCTACTTCTATTATCTGCATAAGATTTCTGTCTGGATTGTGCTATTTTGTGTCTCTCTCAGATAAGTTCAACCTTTTCTGTTGTGTTTCTTACCATATCTGGCCCTAGTAGTTGCTTCTCGCCTACTTCATACCAGCATATAGGAGATCGGCAACTCCTGCCGTACAATGCTTCAAATGGAGCCATCTGTATACTGGCTTGATAACTATTGTTGTATGCAAACTTGGCTAGGGGCAAATGATCATGCCAACCTCCGCCAAAGTCAATAATGCAAGCCCGTAACATGTCTTCAACTATTTGGTTTATTCTCTCGGTCTGACCATCGGTCTGGGGATGGAAAGCAGTACTGAAGTTGAGCTTCGTCCCCAAAGAGTGTTGTAGACCCTTCCAGAAATGAGAAGTGAAGCGAGGGTCTCTGTCAGACACGATCGATGTTGGGACTCCATGCAATCTCACGATCTCCTTAATATACAATGCGGCCAAAACATCAACCGACCATCAACTTTTAATTGGCAAGAAATGCGCCGACTTGGTCAGTCGGTCGATGATTACCCAAATGCCATCATGTCCGCCTCTAGATTTAGGCAATCCCATGATGAAATCCATACCAATTCCTTCCCATTTCCATTTGGGAATATCAAGGGGGTGTAACTTTCCGGCGGGTCTTTGGTGTTCCACTTTTACTTGTTGGCACGTAAGACAGCGAGATACAAAGTCCGCTACCTCCCTCTTCATGTTCGGCCACCAGAAAGTTCTTTTTAAATCTTTGTACATCTTAGTTGCTCCAGGATGAATGGTATACCTAGAGCGGTGAGCTTCATCTAGAATTTTCCTTTTCAACTCAGGACAGTCCAAGACACATGTCCTTTCCTAAAACATTAGTCTTCCATCAACTGCCAGCTTGAACCCGGTTCTTTGATCTAGTTTCTCCCTGATTTCAATCATTCCAGGATCTTCGTCTTGTAACTTCTTGATTTCGGATAGCAAGTCCGGATGCACACTCATGTGAGAGAGAGTAATACACCCGTCTTTCTAGTCCGTGCTTATATTTAATCTGGAGAATTCCTCTAATAGTTTCCATTCCTGTATCATACAGCTGGCTATAAGGGCTCTCGGCTTTCGACTCAAGGCATCAACTACCGAATTCCCTTTACCGGGGTGATACTGAATAGTGAATCAAAGACTTTTAAATATTCCAGCCATCGACGTTGTCTCATATTAAGCTCCTTCTGAGAGAATAGATATTTGAGGCTCTTATGATCGGAGAATACTATGAATTGTTCTCCATAGAGATAGTGTCTCCAGATCTTTAGTGCAAATACTACCGCGGCCAACTCCAAGTCATGCATCGGGTAGTTTTCTTAATGATTCTTCAATTGCCTAGAAGAGTATGTAATAACTCTTCCCTGTTGCATTAATACACAACCGAGGCCAATACCGGAAGCATCGGTATATACCTCGTACTTCTCTCCTTCAATAGGAAGGGCCAAGACCGGAGCAGTGGTCAAATGGTCCTTCAATATTTGGAAGCTTCGTTCACATTCCTCATTCCACTCATATGGCACTTCCTTGCGGGTCAGCCTGGTGAGTGGTACTACAATCTTCGAGAAGTTTTTAATAAAACGTCGGTAATAACCAGCAAGACCAAGGAAGCTCCTAATTTCTGTTGCATTTGTCGGTTGTTCCCAGTTCTTTACCGCTTCGACCTTTGCAGGGTCCACTGAGATTCCATCCTTTAAAATTACGTGTCCTAAGAAGGACACTTCTTCCAGCCAAAACTCGCATTTGCTAAATTTGGCATATAATTGATTATCCCTTAATATCTGTAATGCTATCCTCAAATGCACTTCATGCTCCTCTTCAGACTTTGAATATATCAGGATATCATCGATAAAAACCACAATAAATTTGTCCAGATGCGGTCTAAAGATGCTATTCATAAGCTGCATAAAAGCTGCAGGGGCATTTGTTAGTCCAAAAGGCATAACAGTAAATTCATAATGCACGTACCTGCTTCGGAATGCAGTTTTGTGAATATCCTCGTCCTTGATCCTCAATTAGTGATATCCCGATAGAAGATCAATTTTTGAGAAATACTTTGCTCCAGAAATTTGATCGAAGAGTTCATCAATCCTCGGCAGTGGGTATTTATTTTTGATAGTGAGGTGGTTCAGCTGCTGATAATCGATGCACAGCCTCATCGATCCATCCTTTTTCTTGACGAACAGCACTGGTGCTCCCCATGTGGAAGTACTTGGTCTGATAAATCCTTTCTTCAATAACTCCATAAGCTGCTCCTTCAATTCCTTCAATTCTGCGGGGGACATTCTGTAGGGTGCTTTGGAAACAGGTCCGGCACCCGGAACAAGGTCTATAGTGAATGAGACTTCTCTCTCTAGTGGCAAACTAGGCAAGTCTTCAGGGAAAACATCGGGAAACTCCCGAACCACTTGAATGTCTTCTAGTCTAGCTACCTTAGCCTCCGTGGCAGTTGCAAATGCTAAGAATGCCTCGCATCCTTTGTTGGTAAGTTTATGGGCTCGAAGAGCAGAGATGACTTGTGATCTCTTCCGGGGAGTAACGTAAGTTAACTCCGGGTAATCCACAAAAGTTACTTTTCCATTTCGGCAGTCTACAGTTGCCCGATGGGTGGATAGCCAATCGACCCCTAAAATTACATCGTACTCCTTCAAGTCTAAGCATATTAAATCTGCAGGTAAGTTGTGGCCTTTAACTATAATCTTGCAGTTTGGGTAATGGAAAGTGACATTAGACTCGTTCCCTAACGGGGTAGAAATCACCAAGTTTATCCATTCAGGTTCCATAGAGAATGAAGCAGCAAATTTCTTTGAAACAAAAGAATGTGTGGCGCCAGTATCCAACAATACTTGAGCAGATTTAGAACAGACAGAAAAAATACCTTCCACCAACCCACCCTCGGTTGGTTCCGTCTCATGGAGGGCTTGTAAACGTCCTTGCTTCTTTGCCGGACGCTTCTCTTCGTTTGTCTCCGGCTCACTTTGCTCGTTCATCATTGGACAGTTGGTGAGGACACGCGCCACACTTCACGACGGAGTACACGGATCTCGCCGGCATCCCTTTGGCTCGGCGATCACTTGGCGGACGAGCAGAGTTATCTTTAGTTATTTATGCTTTAGGCCATGCTGGGCCTTGGTTTAGTCCCTGCGTGGACACTTTTATTAGTTGTGTGGACCTTTGTAGGCCAATTGGGGCCAATTAGGCTTTAGTTGGGTCTTTTTATGCTTATTAGGTAGGAGATAGGGCTATTGGGCCACTTTCTTGGTTCAAGCCTTGGCCCATTTGGGATGACTGCCTAACCCAAGGCTTGGCCCACCTAGGGTTAGGGTTTTGGGCACCCCCACCTCTTTCCCTCCTCTTGGAAGGTGGCAGCCGCCCCTCTCCTAGATTATAGGAAGAGGGGTGCGCCCCCCCCCCTTTCCCTTCCCCATCCGATCCCCCCTCCCTCCTTTGGCCGCCCCCATCCCCCAATCCACTCCTACAATCAAGGAGTGGTGCGCACCCCCCCTTTCCCCCCTTGCCATGTTGCGCACCCCCCTTTCCCCCGTGCCATGTGCGCACCCCCCTCCCCTCCCTCTTGGCTAGGGTTTCAACCCTAGCATTCCCCCTCCCCATATAAAACATCTCATGTATTTTCTTTGGAAGATTATTGAATAGAATTGAAAAAGCATTTGCTGAAGGTGGCTGCGCCTCCTCCTCTGTTCCTCCTTGCTCCTGCGACGGGAGCAAACCCAGGGTGTGACTCCCCATCCCTCGGTGCGACGCCGAGGGCCCCTTTCTCTTCTATCCCTTCTCAAGTTCTAGTTCGGTGCGCCCGGACTTCTCCTCCAAGAGCAGTGACGACCACCCCCTGTTTGTGAAGACCTTGGGCGACCAGCCCATTTTTGGGTGACTCGTCTGCGAGTCGCCAACGCGTGCGAGGTGGTTTCGCCTCATTTGGAGATCGGCATCACCCGTGGCGATTTCCTTCGTGAGCACGCGCAGGACCCCCTCTCCCTGCGAGCCAGATTCTGTCCGCCCCCTTGCAAAAATCCCACAGGACGGATGCCTGCGAGTTTGGACGTGGGATCTTCACCTGTCGTACTCTCTTCGTCCTCTGTCCAACGCCGCCGACCTCGCCTCGTTCTGACGTCCGAGCTGTTCGTGGCGTCCCTGCCCGTGAGGTCGCGCAGGTCTGCCCTGTCCACCCGGCGCCAGCACCACCGGCGGATTCCAGAGCCTATTGCTCTCAGCAACGACCAGATCTGATCGAACCCTTCAATCGGGGCCTGCTGCTCTGCGTCCTCTTCGTCCTCCAACAAGCGGAGCTCCGTTCGCTCTTCGGGTCTAATTCTTATTAATTTTCCCGCTCGAGCGCGCAGTTCTGGGAGCAGAATCCAGTCGTAACTTGCAGGTGCACCTCCGACTTCCACGGATGGAATCTGCGCGCCCACTTTGGCCGAGGCTTCCTCCCATGACCTAGCTACGCGCCATCGCTGACGGCGCCTCAATCGGATCCCGGACCAGGTCGTGGGAGCTTTCACCGCGAAGTCACGCATTGCTGTGAACCTGCCGACCACCGTTCGGGTCCTCCTCGCGGCCAACCCTTCACCGAGTGCCGCCCGTCAGCCCGTACATCGGCAGCCCCGAATCTCTTTGTGTAGCCTGTTATCTCCCTGTGAGGAGTGGGCGTTGGTGGTCGAGGTTGTATTATTGTTCGTCCTTGTGTATCGGGGTTGTCGATCTCGGCCGGGGTTTCTTCCCCACGCCTAGGCGTGGAGGTACGCGCAACGCTCCCTTTGTTGGCATTTGCTTTACTAGTATACTTTCTAGCATGCCGCGTGAGTGTGTGTAGGTTCCTAGCTAGCTTATTATTCACCGCGTGGTTGTGAGTTGAGAGCACCCATTCCGTGGCCCTAGTCGAGCGCCGAGCTCGGACTAGATTCCCATAGGCGCACGGCGGCTCCTTAGCCGCTGAGATCCCTACGCTTCCCTCATAGGGACGGCTGTGGGCTTGGATTTCTTGTTGAGAGACGCCTCCACCCGGAGGAACGCTACGGAGGTCAGCCGCCCGGCTTGCCTTTGGCGTGCGAGTGCTGGCCGCACTGTATTGCATTCGTAGGTCCTAGCC